>CM038402.1:34435610-34633110 GCA_021498475.1 Saguinus midas | reverse complement strand
ATTTTAATTTTCTTTTGATAAACCTTTAAATATTTTAATATACTAAGTTCAGGATAAATGCCTTGAGCTCATAGGAACAAATATAATTTTTTTTTTTTTTCGAGATGGAGTTTCGCTCTTGTTATCCAGACTGGAGTGCAATGGCACGATCTTGGCTCACCGCAACCTCCGCCTTCTGGGTTCAAGCAATTCTCCTGCCTCAGCCTCCTGAGTAGCTGGGACTACAGGTGTGCACCACTGTGCCCAGCTAATTTTTGTATTTTTAGCAGAGACGGGTTTCACCTTGTTGACCAGGATGGTCTCGATCTCTTGACCTCGTGATCCACCCGCCTCGGCCTCCCAAACTGCTGGGATTATAGGCATGAGCCACTGCCTGGCTTTTTTTTTTTTTTTGGAGACAGAGTCTTGTTCTGTTGCACAGGCTAGAGGATAGTGGTGCAACAGAACCTCTGCCTCCTGGTTTCAACTCATCTTCCCACCTCAGCTTCCCAGGTAGCAGGGATTACAAGCGTTTGCCACCACACCTAGCTAATTTTTCTAGTTTTAGTAGAGGTGGGGTTTTACCATGTTGTCCAGGCTGGTCTCCAACTCCTGACCTCAAGTGATTTGCCTGCCTTGCCCTTCCAAAGTGCTGGGATTGAAGACATGATCTACTGTACTCGGCAGTAATTGGCTGATTGATTGATTGGTTGATTGGGGCAGAGCCTTGCTCTGTTGCCCATTCAGTGCCATGGCACTCTGGAGTGGTATGGCAAGATCTCGGCTTACAGTAACCTCTACCTCCTGGGTTCAAGCGATTCGTGTGCCTCAGCCTCCCAAGTAGCTGGGATTACAAGCACCCACCACCACACTTGGCAAATTTTTAGTAGAGAGTGGGTTTCACCATGTTGGCCAAGCTGGTCTCAAACTCCTGACCTCAGGTGATCCATCTGCTTGGCCTCCCAAAGTGTTGGGATTATAGGTGTGTATGAGTCACTATGCCTACCTGTAATTTTTCTTTGAAAAATTTTATAAGAGGCACAAAGTTGGAGGTGACACGAATTCACTTTTTTATACTTAAGGGATACATTTAATCTATCCATGATTAAATTTGCAAACAGAAGAAAACTGCATGGAATAGTTGCTGGGTTTTAACTATTTCTAGTATTTTCTTTTGTTGCTTTATGCTCGGAAGAGCTGAGATTGTATATGGTGTTTTCTATCTTTGATATATATTTTCTGTATTCAATTGTGTGTTTTTAGCTAGTGCATCTGAAAAGCTGCTATGATGAAAATGGAAGTCTCTGATTTAAATTATATTCCTTCTAATGTGCATATTAATCACAGGCAGTTTTAGCCTTATAGTTGCTGTACTTTAAAGAGAACTTCTAGGGCCTCACAGAGGTTAATGTTTTACCAGAGATAAGTGAGCAACCTCAGCTAACTCCCACTAAGTCTCATTTTTCATTTACAGTTGTACAAATTATTAACATTTTCTTAATATAGCTTCAGAACCTCTTAAGGCTGATAGCCTTAAAACCTAAATCTATGAGAGAGAAAGTGTATGTATATGTATATGTAACATTTTATTGTAGGACTTTTTTAACCTTATATGTAGCATTTCTTCTGTGTTTTTGATGCTTTACAGGTAATATAACTATTAAATTTAAAGTCAATCAAAAGGAACTTAAAACCAGTAATTATGATTACATTTATGAGTGTTTTCTGATGAGATGTCTTTGAGTAGGGAGATAGGGACAGGGTAGTGGGGAAAGGGATGATGGCCAGATATGGTGGCTCATAGCTGTAATCTAAGCACTTTGGGAGGCCAAGGTGAGTGGATCAGGAGGTCAGGAGTTCAAGACCAGCTTGGCCAACATGGTGAAGCCCGTCTCTACTAACAAATACAAAAATTAGCCTGGTGTGGTGGTGTGCTCCTGTAGTCCCAGCTACTTGGGAGGCTGAGGCAGGAGAATCACTAGAACCCGGAAGGTGGAGATTGCAGTGATCTGAGATCGTGTCACTGCACTCTATTTTGACTCTATCTCAAAAAGCAAAGAAAATACATTTATTTTGTTTCTAATGGAATTTTTTGTATGAAACATACAATAATTTGGTTGGGAGTTAGAGACCAGTTTGTTCTGTATTCAATTGTGTGTTTTAGCTAGTGCATCTGAAAAGCTGCTATGATGAAAATGGAAGTCTCTGATTTAAATTATATTCCTTCTAATGTGCATATTAATCACAGGCAGTTTTAGCCTTATAGTTGCTGTACTTTAAAGAGAACTTCTAGGGCCTCACAGAGGTTAATGTTTTACCAGAGATAAGTGAGCAACCTCAGCTAACTCCCACTAAGTCTCATTTTTCATTTACAGTTGTACAAATTATTAACATTTTCTTAATATAGCTTCAGAACCTCTTAAGGCTGATAGCCTTAAAACCTAAATCTATGAGAGAGAAAGTGTATGTATATGTATATGTAACATTTTATTGTAGGACTTTTTTAACCTTATATGTAGCATTTCTTCTGTGTTTTTGATGCTTTACAGGTAATATAACTATTAAATTTAAAGTCAATCAAAAAGGGAACTTAGGAAACCAGTAATTATGATTACATTTATGAGTGTTTTCTGATGAGATGTCTTTGAGTAGGGAGATAGGGACAGGGTAGTGGGGGAAAGGGATAGAAAACACATTTATGGCCAGATATGGTGGCTCATAGCTGTAATCTAAGCACTTTGGGAGGCCAAGGTGAGTGGATCAGGAGGTCAGGAGTTCAAGACCAGCTTGGCCAACATGGTGAAGCCCCGTCTCTACTAACAAATACAAAAATTAGCCTGGTGTGGTGGTGTGCTCCTGTAGTCCCAGCTACTTGGGAGGCTGAGGCAGGAGAATCACTAGAACCCGGAAGGTGGAGATTGCAGTGATCTGAGATCGTGTCACTGCACTCTATTTTGGAAAGCAGAGCAAGACTCTATCTCAAAAAAGCAAAGAAAATACATTTATTTTGTTTCTAATGGAATTTTTATGTATGGGGAAAAACATACAATAAATTAGATAAAAATAATTATATACCTGTATAAGAATATTCTTTTTGGGCTGGGTGTGATAGCTCGTGCTTATAATCCCAGCACTTTGGCAGTTTAAAATAGGCTGATCACTTGAGGTTGGGAGTTAGAGACCAGTTTTGCCAACAAGTGAAACCCTGTCTTCGCTAAAAATATAAACATTAGCTGGGCATGGTGACACGTGCCTGTGATCTAGCCAAGACAGGAGAATCACTAGAACCCGGAAGGTGGAGATTGCAGTGATCTGAGATCGTGTCACTGCACTCTATTTTGGAAAGCAGAGCAAGACTCTATCTCAAAAAAGCAAAGAAAATACATTTATTTTGTTTCTAATGGAATTTTTATGTATGGGGAAAAACATACAATAAATTAGATAAAAATAATTATATACCTGTATAAGAATATTCTTTTGGGCTGGGTGTGATAGCTCGTGCTTATAATCCCAGCACTTTGGCAGTTTAAAATAGGCTGATCACTTGAGGTTGGGAGTTAGAGACCAGTTTTGCCAACAAGTGAAACCCTGTCTCTACTAAAAATACAAAAATTAGCGGGCATGTTGGCATGTGCGTATAGTCCCAGCTGCTGGGAGGCTGAGGCAGGAGAATCACTAGAACCCGGAAGGTGGAGATTGCAGTGATCTGAGATCGTGTCACTGCACTCTATTTTGGAAAGCAGAGCAAGACTCTATCTCAAAAAAAAAAAAAGTCATCCTGAGGTCAGCTTTACTTTTGGTGTGAAAATATGTATCATGGGTGGGCGGGGTGGGGTAGGAACCCAAGTCCTCAAATTTTAGGACTTTCACTTTTTCCCAAAACTGTATTACTCACTGGATGAATTTGATTACATTTATGAGTGTTTTCTGATGAGATGTCTTTGAGTAGGGAGATAGGGACAGGGTAGTGGGGAAAGGGATAGAAAACACATTTATGGCCAGATATGGTGGCTCATAGCTGTAATCTAAGCACTTTGGGAGGCCAAGGTGAGTGGATCAGGAGGTCAGGAGTTCAAGACCAGCTTGGCCAACATGGTGAAGCCCTGTCTCTACTAAAAATACAAAAATTAGCCCAGCACAGTGGTGGGTGCCTTTAATTCCAGCTACTAGGGGCTGAGGCAGGAGAATTGTTTGAACCCAGGAGGCGGAGGTTGCAGTGAGCCAAGATCTTGCCACTGCACTCTAGCCTGGGTGACAGAGCGAGACTCCATCTCAAAAAGAAAAAGAATATTCCTTTCATTTGTTCTATACTGCAGAATAGTAAAAGTTCATTAAAAATGTCATCCCTGGCTGGACGCAGTGGCTCACACCTGTAATTACAGCACTTTGGGTGGCCTAGGCGGCGGATCACCTGAGGTCAGGAGTTCAAGACCAGCTTGGCCAACATGGTGAAGCCCGTCTCTACTAAAAATACAAAAATTAGCGGGCATGTTGGCATGTGCGTATAGTCCCAGCTGCTGGGAGGCTGAGGCAGGAGAATCACTTGAAGTTGGGAGGTGGAGGTTGCAGTGAGCTGAGATCAAGACACTGGACTCTAGCCTGGGTGACAGAGCGAGACTCCATCTCAAAAAGAAAAAGAAAAAAGAATATTCCTTTCATTTGTTCTATACTGCAGAATAGTAAAAGTTCATTAAAAATGTCATCCCTGGCTGGACGCAGTGGCTCACACCTGTAATTACAGCACTTTGGGTGGCCTAGGCGGCCGGATCACCTGAGGTCAGGAGTTCGAGGACAGCCTGGCCAACATGGTGGAACCCCGTCTCTACTAAAAATACAAAAATTAGCCGGGCATGTTGGCATGTGCGTATAGTCCCAGCTGCTGGGGAGGCTGAGGCAGGAAAATTGCTTGAACGTGGGATATGGGGGTTGCAGTGAGCGAAGATTGTGCTATTGCCCTCCAGCCTGGTGGACAAGAGCTACACTGAGTATTTAAAAAAAAAAAAAAAAGTCATCCCTGAGGGGTCAGCTTTACTTTTGGTGTGAAAATATGTATCATGGGTGGGCGGGGGTGGGGTAGGAACCCAAGTCCTCAAATTTTAGGACTTTCACTTTTTCCCAAAACTGTATTACTCACTGGCAGATGAATTTTAAGACTAGCTTTTAAAATGACATTTTAGTTGAGCTAAATTACGGTGTGACGCTGAATGATGCAATAAGACTTTTAAAAATAGTAGCGATTGGGTATGGTGGCTTATGCCTGTAATCCCAGCATTTTGAGAGGCCAGAGCGGGTAGATCACAACATCAGGAGTTTGAGACCAGCCTGGCCAAGATAGTGAAACCCTGTCTCTACTAAAAATACAAAAATTAGCCCAGCACAGTGGTGGGTGCCTTTAATTCCAGCTACTAGGGGCTGAGGCAGGAGAATTGTTTGAACCCAGGAGGCGGAGGTTGCAGTGAGCCAAGATCTTGCCACTGCACTCTAGCCTGGGCAACAGAGCAAGACTACGTCTCAAAAAAAAAAAAAAATAGTAGCAAAGTGGACAGAAAGACCAATAGGCTGTTAAAAGAAAAACTTAAGACAAATTTTACAGTTTAACTGATGAAGGAAAAATGATTCACAAATTGGGTAGCGTTCAGAACAGATTCAGAGAGGCTGTGTGGTACTGCTGCATAGTCTTAGAGAATCTATGGACAGAAAAAGAAAAGTGATGTATAGAAAATAGAAGTATGAGGTAGAGAAGTGGATTGGTTAGTTTATTTGCCTTATTTGGCAAAGTGAACTTGGTTTGAACACTTGGTTGCTTATGAGTGGTTGAAGTATGGCTGCTATGGTTGGCTGAGACTTAGCTGATGTTACAGAAGCATATTGCTAAGTGAGAGTAAGCTAGATTGCAGTTCATATGTAAGAACCTAAGTATGCTAATAAGGGCCTTTTTCAGGTCAGGTTTATTTTGGTTTAACAAAACTATTTTCACTCATAGGATTTATGTTATTTTTTTTCTCTTTTTATGACATTATTTTAGTTGCTTCTCAGCTACTCAGAGAAATCTCTGTAACTTGTAGTATCTAATCCTACTTTAAAAAATGATTTATTTCCCACTGGGCAGAGAGAGTAGCACATAGCTGTAGTCCCAGCTTGGGTGACTAAGACAGGAGAGTCTCTTGAGCCATGAGTTCAAGACTGTAGTGTTCTATAATTGCACCATTGCACTCCAGCCTGGGCAAGATAGTGAGACCCCATTTACTTATTATAAAATTTAAAAAATCTGCTGTATGATTTGTGAAAACACAAAGTCATAAGAAGTTATGTATCCATGGGTAACCCAAGTCTCAAATTTTAAGACTTTCACTTTTTCCCAAAACTGTATTACTCACTGGCAGATGAATTTTAAGACTAGCTTTTAAAATGACATTTTAGTTGAGCTAAATTACGGTGTGACGCTGAATGATGCAATAAGACTTTTAAAAATAGTAGCGATTGGGTATGGTGGCTTATGCCTGTAATCCCAGCATTTTGAGAGGCCAGAGCGGGTAGATCACAACATCAGGAGTTTGAGACCAGCCTGGCCAAGATAGTGAAACCCTGTCTCTACTAAAATACAAAAATTAGCCCAGCACAGTGGTGGGTGCCTTTAATTCCAGCTACTAGGGGCTGAGGCAGGAGGTGTTTGAACCCAGGAGGCGGAGGTTGCAGTGAGCCAAGATCTTGCCACTGCACTCTAGCCTGGGCAACAGAGCAAGACTACGTCTCAAAAAAAAAAAAAAATAGTAGCAAAGTGGACAGAAAGACCAATAGGCTGTTAAAAGAAAAACTTAAGACAAATTTTACAGTTTAACTGATGAAGGAAAAATGATTCACAAATTGGGTAGCGTTCAGAACAGATTCAGAGAGGCTGTGTGGTACTGCTGCATAGTCTTAGAGAATCTATGGACAGAAAAGAAAAGTGATGTATAGAAAATAGAAGTATGAGGTAGAGAAGTGGATTGGTTGGTTTATTTGCCTTATTTGGCAAAGTGAACTTGGTTTGAACACTTGGTTGCTTATGAGTGGTTGAAGTATGGCTGCTATGGTTGGCTGAGACTTAGCTGATGTTACAGAAGCATATTGCTAAGTGAGAGTAAGCTAGATTGCAGTTCATATGTAAGAACCTAAGTATGCTAATAAGGGCCTTTTTCAGGTCAGGTTTATTTTGGTTTAACAAAACTATTTTCACTCATAGGATTTATGTTATTTTTTTTCTCTTTTTATGACATTATTTTAGTTGCTTCTCAGCTACTCAGAGAAATCTCTGTAACTTGTAGTATCTAATCCTACTTTAAAAAATGATTTATTTCCCACTGGGCAGAGAGAGTAGCACATAGCTGTAGTCCCAGCTTGGGTGACTAAGACAGGAGAGTCTCTTGAGCCATGAGTTCAAGACTGTAGTGTTCTATAATTGCACCATTGCACTCCAGCCTGGGCAAGATAGTGAGACCCCATTTACTTATTATAAAATTTAAAAAAATCTGCTGTATGATTTGTGAAAAACACAAAGTCATAAGAAGTTAAATTGTCTTTAATGTTTTTTTTTAAAGTTAACCTCTGTTAAGAGTTGTACTTGAGTATTATTTCTGGAAAAAAACTTACTCATTTTATAAAAACGTGTACACTAAAATTCATTTATTTTCCCATGTACAATTTTATGAGTTTGTGCAAATTCATAGACTTAGGTAACTACTGCCAAATCAGGATACAAACTAGTTCTCTCATCTTAAAATTTTTCTCTTGCTGTCCCCTTGTAGTTGTCTCCCTACTCCTAACCTCTGGCTAGTTTCTGCACTTTTCAGATCATTGTATCAATGTAATGATAAAGTATGTAATCTTTTGAAGCTGGCTTCTTTCATTCAGCATAATCATTTTGAGATTTCATTCATGCTGTTCCATATATCGGTAGTTTGTTGCTTTTAATAATGAGTGTTGTATGGATATACCATGGTTAGATTATCCATTCATCTGTTGACAGATACCCATTCTACTTTTGGGTGATTTTGAATTATGCTCCTAAAAACATTCATAACAGATTTTTGTGTGAACATACATTTTAATTTTACTTGGGCAGATACCTAGGAGGGGCATTGCTGGATCATATGGTAAGAGTATATTTAATTGTATAAATGGCAGCTGTCAAACTGCTTTCCTAGTAGCTGTACCTGTTTTCCATAGTAGGTGTACTATATTTAATTCCCACCTGAAATGTTTGAGAGTTCCAGTTTATCTGCATCCTCACCAGAACTTGTTATTGTTAGGTTTGACTTTTATTTTTTAAAGACATACCATTAGATATGTAGTAGTTACATCATTGATTTAAATTTTTTTTTTTTGCTTTGTGGTAATAGGTGTTGGGTACTATTGGTGAACTTTTTTACTTTTTCTTTTTTGGAGACATGCTTGTTCAAATCATTTTTTGTTGTTATTTTTCTTATTTTTGGGTTTTAATGTTTTCTTTTCAACTTTGAATGTAAGTCCTCTTTCAGATACATGACCTTCTACCAGTCTATAGCAAAGGATCTTGAAAGGAATAAGGATCTTATGATGAAGTTTATGTTTTTATTTCTTTCATGGATCAGATTTCGTTTCATACCTAAGAACTCTTTGCTTAATGTGTGGTCACAAAGGTTTTTTTCAGTTCTCTTTTACAAGTAGCCATGTATCTCTTAATGGAGGGGATACATTCTGAGAAATGTGTCCTTAGCTGATTTCTTTCTTGTGTGACCATCACGGAGTGTTCTTACACAAACCAAGATGGTAAAACCTACTATATACTTAGGCTATATGGTATGGCCTGTTGTTCTGAGGCTACAAACCTGTATAGAATGTTATTTTACTGAATATTTTAGGCAATTGTAACACAGTGGAAAGTATTTGTGTATCTAAACATAGAAGAGGTACAGAAAAAAATAAGGTATGAAAGGTAAAAGGAATACTATACAGGTTACTTTCCATGAATGGAGCTTGCAGGACTGGAAGTTGCTGTAGGCGAATTGGAAGAGAATGTGAAGGCCTACAACATTACTGTACACTACTGTAGACTTTATAAATGCTCTATGCCTAGGCTACACTAAATTTTTTACTTGAGCCAGGGTCTCACTCTGCTGCCCGGGGTTGGAGTGTAGTGGTGCTATCTTGGCTCACTGCAGCCTTGACCTCCTGGGCCCAAGTGATCCTCCCACTTTAGCCTCTCAAGTAACTGGGACTACAGGCACTCACTACCACACCAACTAATTTTTGTAATTTATGTAGATATAGGGTTTTGCATATTACCCAGGCTTATCTTGAACTGCTGAGCTCAAGTGATCCACACACCTCAGCCTCCTAAAGTTCTGGGATTACAGTTGTGAGCTGTTATGCCTGGCCCCTTAAATTTATTTTTAAAAAAATAATTGCACTACAGTGTTATAATGGCTGTGCAATGTCACCAGATGATAGGAATTTTTTTTTAGCTCCATTATAATTTTATGGCTTAAAATTATGCAGTCCGTTGTTGACTGAAATGTCATTATTCAGCACACGACTGTACTTTACTTCAGATTTTACACTCAAGCTGAGTTGATGATTAGAGTAGAAGCAGAGATGTTAGGAATATATATTGACAAAATCTTTTTATGTATATATTATCTGTATGTGTATATGCTTTATTAATGATATCAGAAAAACATGAATTCACCAGCCAACCTAGGCTGTACTTCATTAGTCCATGTCTTAGCATAAACTAAAAAATTTTTTTTTTTTTTGAGATGGAATTTCATGCTCGTCACCCAGGCTGAAGTGTAATGGTACCATCTCGGTTCAATTTGTTCTCCACTTTTGGGGCTAAAATGATTCTCCTGCCTCAGCCTCCCAAAGAGCTGGGACTACAGGTGCAGGCCATCACGCCCAGCCAATTTTTAAAAAAAAATTTTATAGAGACAGGGTTTCACCATGTTGTCCAGGCTGCTCTTTAATTGCTGCGCTCAAGTCGTCTGCCTGTCTTAGCCTACTAAAGTGCTGGGATTGCAGACAGGAGCCCCTGTGCCCGGCCAAAATCTGTTATTTTTAAATGCAGGTTGAGTAGCCCTTATCCACAGTGCTTGGGGCTGGAAGTGTTTTGGATTTTTTCAGGTTTTGGAATATTTTTATGTACTTGAGATATGTTGGGAGGTGACCTAAGTCTAAACACAAAATTTATTTATGTTTTATATACACCTTATATACATAGCCTGACAGTAATTTTAGGTGAAATTTTAAATAATTCTGTGCACAAAATGAAGTTTGTGTACAGTAGAAAGCAAAATTAACACTTTTGCAGCCACTCATGTGGACAGTCATGGTCAGTTGTCACCATTTTTGAATCTAAAATTATATGGTATTGATAAGTAATCATTTTCTTATTCACAGATTACTGAGCAGTAAAAATATGAAATATTAGTACAATGAAGAAATAATGTGTTCACTGTAACTAATAAGCACAGTAGCATTACCAGAATACCTGTATCAGATATTAACAGCAACAATGGACAACAGGCTTTCAGTCTTCTCCTCTGATGCTGTGTTTTGATTAAAAGGTTACTGTACACTGTATTTTTTTTTTTAGGTGAGAAGAAAACTTAGAAGCATTTGAGGAACCTCTAGTGATGAGGAGGTATTCTGTTAGATGGCTTTTTAAAATGTTTTCTTCAGTGTCATCTGCCTCATTAAGAATGGTTTTTGTCTTAGAGGTCTCTCTTGGATTTTATAAACTGACATGATTTCTTGTTCTGTTATGAATGCACAAAGCTTTACTCCTTCAGTAAGCCCATCACACATTTTTACCACGTCATCTATAGGCATGTTTTCTGCAGTGTTTAACAATGTCATCTTCATTGTCACTTATTATAATCACTTTGATTCAGAGCCATTTTGGCTATTTCACTATTGGTTAATGAATGAACAATTAGAATATCATTATCAATGTTGAAGTCTTCTTCATTATCTGTTTCCTTTAGCTTACTGATGGACTCTGGTGGTATCTGTTTTTTTGCATATGTAGGAAGGTTGGACACTTTTTCCTCACTTGACATATAGAATTCTTCAAAGTCATCACCTTGTTCACCATCATCACTGAATATAGTCACAGGCACGTACAACTGCATCTTTAGTAACTATGTTCAAAGTGGTGGCAACAGCATATACAGCATCCTTCATGCTAAACCTTTTTGGAAAGCCTTCCACACCTACAATTCTGTTTGACTACTGTTAGCATGCTGTTCAAGAAAGTGTGTTTGTATTTACTTGTTATTGATATAAGGATACCCTGGTCACATGGCTGAATTAATGAAGTCACATTTGGGGGAAAGTACATGACATGAACATGATTTTTAATGAGAATTTTAGCTGAAGGGTAAGCAGAACAGTTGTCAAGGAATAAGAAACTCTTGCAGTCATCGTTCAGTCCAGCATCTGTGCAGTGAATGTGAACTACTGGTACAAAATGTTTGTGAAACCAATCAAAAAAGATGTCCCTGGTGACACATGCCTTTTTGTTAGCTTAAGATGGGCTAGTAAGAAATTCAGTCCTTGAAAACAGGGAGGACACAAGCTTTTGCCTATCACGGGAAGTGTACATTTATGTGTGCCTAGTGTGTTAACATATCCCAGCACTGTTACTCTGTCCTTTGCATCCTTAATTCCTGTAGAGGCTGTCTCATCAGCTGTAGTCAGTGTCTTTCTAAGGCAATAGCACCACAATATTGATGTTTCATCAGTATTATAGATTTATTCTGGCATCAGATTTTCATAAGCAATGACCTTGGCTAATTTGTCAATGAATTTCTCCACTGCTTCATGATCAGCCGATGCTTTATCACCACAAACCTTTAAAAATGCACTGTTGTGTCTTTTCATAAATTTGTGCAACCCACCTGTTGAATATTCATAGTTCCCTACAATTTTCAGTTCATCCTGATGGATATTTGCTTGTGTCATGATCAGAATACCATTAAATGGGATTTGTTCACTGTGACACTGTTGGATTCATTCTTTTAATACATAATTGAGATCTTCGTTGTTAGCTTTACACAGTGTTTCTCACTTACTATCTTTATCAGTTTCAGCATGTAACTATCCATTTGTTTGTTTTTTCTTTTTTTAAGACTGAGTCTTGCTCTCGTTGCCCAGGCTGGAGGGCAATGGCTTGATTTTGGCTCGCTGCAACTTCCGCCTCCTGGCTTCAAGCGATTCTACTGCCTCAGCCTCCCAAGTAGCTGGGATTACAGGTGTGCACCACCATGCCCAGCTAGTTTTTGCATTTTTAGTAGAGTTGGGGTTTCACCATGCTGGCCAGGCTGGTCTTGAACTCCTAACCTCAGGTGATCCACCTGCTCAGCCTCCCAAAGTGCTGGGATTACAGGCGTAAGCCACTGCACCTGGCCTATCCTTTTGTTTCTTCACATTAAGACATATCACAGTTACATTGCTGTCCAGTTTCTCTAACAGCTTGACTTTCTGTGATATAAATGTGTGTTCTTTTTTTTAATAACGGTTACCCATAGGAAGATCTGCAGGACTTTTTGAAAATTTTCAATAATGTCTTCACACCAAAGAGCAGAAAATAAGTAAAAAAACACAGTGAGCAGTGCACATACGTCTTGGCTCCATGCGGGGTCTGTCATTGTCATGTCCTGCCTTCATATGTGCCATTTTGGGCAGCCTTATATGCCTATGTGTGGGGGATAATCTGGGCATATTCAGAAATAATATATTGCAGCTCAGTGGGGCTAAGAGGTTCTTTTTTCCCTCAGGGTTGCTGAATAAACTGTGTTATATGCCTGCATTTTGTTTGTGACCTGTCACATGAGGTCAGGTGTGGAAATTTCTACTTGCGGTGTCATGTTAGTGCTTAGACATCAGATTTTCAGATCAGGGATGCTCAATCTATATATATAATTTACTTATTTTAATTATTTTTTTGGAGACCGAGTTTCGCTCTTATTACTCAAGCTGGAGTGCAGTGGCGCAATCTTGGTTCACTGTAATCTCCACCTGCCAGGTTCAAGTGATTCTCCTGCCTCAGCCTCCTGAGTAGCTGGGATTACAGGCATGCGCCACCACATCCAGCTAATTTTTATATGTTTAGTAGAGATGGGGTTTCACCATGTTGGTCAGGCTGGTCTTGAACTCCTGGCCGCAGGTGTGAGCCACCACACTCAGCCTAGTTATTTTTTGAGATGAAGTCTCGCTCTGTCACCCAGGCTGGAGTGTACTGGCATGATCTCAGCTCACTGCACCTTCTGCCTCCTGGGTTCAAATGTTTCTCCTGCCTCATCCTCTCAAGTAGCTGGGATTACAGGTGTGTGCTACCACATCCAGCTAATTTTTGTATTTTTAGTAAAGATGGGGTTTCACTATGTTGGTCAGGCTGGTCCCCAACTCCTGACCTCAAGTGATCCGCCTGCCTTAACCTCTCCAAGTGTTGGGATTACAGGTGTGAGCCACTGCGCTTGGCCTATATGGATTATTTTAAAAATATCAGAGATGATGGTGTCACTATGTTGCCCAGGCTGGTCTTGAACTCCTAGACTCAAGCGATCCTCCCATCTCTGCCTCTGAAAATGCTGGGATTATAGGTGTGAGCCAACCCACCTGTCCTACACCTACCTACTTAATATATTTCTTGTTTTTACGTCTACTCTGGTCGTTATCTCAGCCTACAGTGTGTTTTGTTTATTCCTCCACCATATTCTCATAATGTGAATATGTAAGTGTTACTTTTTTCAAGGTTTAGTTGAGGGTCTATTTTTTTTTTTATCTCTCTCACTTTCCTTGATCTTATATTTAAGAATGAGAAATAGTTTAAAGAAAAATATAGGTTATAGCCAGTATATAATTGCTCACAGCACTATTTTGAAAAAATGTCTGTATTTGCCTTAGTGCAACAAGCCTCTTTAGTGAATCTCTCGTTTTGCTCCTTTACTTTGGTGTATACAGTACCATCCTCTCCCTATTGTGCTGGCTAGATCTACAAGGCAGGTAGTAAAGTTATATGTGTATTAGCTCATAGAATGGTAATGGAAATACAGTTTTTGTTTGTTTACCATAAGTGTGGGTCTGATCGCACCAGTGCACTGCAGCCTGAGTGACAAAGTGAGACTCTGTCTCTTAAAATTGATGATATTCACATCTGCTCTAAAGAGCTTCAGATAAACTCTAGAAATAGTATTTCTGTTTATTTATGTTGGTCTTTAATTTTTACCTCTGTAAAAGGAACACTTGGGTTTGTTGTCGGCTGATATGGATTTTAGTCCCAGCTTTCTTTATGAAGTTTATGAGTTTATATGTTATTTAACGTCTTATAGTTTTACTTTCCACATCTTCATCTTGAGGTTTTTATGGTTAAGATAATGAATATGAAGTGGTTTTAGTTTACAATGTTAGATTATCAAATACTTTGTGAATGTGAAGACTTTTCTTATTTTCTTACTAGTAATAACAACAGAATGTGACTAAATATATCTTCTCTCTGGGATGAAAACGCATGAGAGCATGTTCACACATTTTCTGGCTCATCAACTTGCTCTCTCTTATGTGGGTAGGAAGAATGAGGGAATCTGTAATCTATATGAGGATTCCTCAAGGAACAAGATTGCCACTGTTAGTAGATTATTGTGAGGAACAGTGGTGGATTTTCCTTCCTTCCCTTCCCTCTCTCCCTCACTTCCCTCCCTTCCTTCCTTCCTTCCCTCCCTCCCTCCCTCCCTCCCTCCTCCTCTTTCTCTCCTTCCTTCCACCCCCCCCCAGGTTGGAGTGCAATGGGACGATCTCACCTCACTGCAGCGTCTGCCTCCCAGGTTCAAGCAATTGTCCTCCCTCAGCCCCTTGAGTAGCTAGGATTACAGGCATACACCACCATGCCTGGCTAATGTTCGTATTTTTAGTAGAGACAGGTTTTCACTATATTGACCCTGCTGGTCTCAAACTAGTGACCTCAAGCGATCCACCCGCCTTGGCCTCCCAAAGTTCTGGAATTAAAGGCGTAAGCTACTGTGCCTGGCTCAATGGTGGATTTTCTATGATTTTACAAAGCATTTCTTAACTTGGAAGTTAAGAGGGCTAGAGTTGGCCAGGTGTGGTGGCTCATGCCTATAATCTCAGCACTTTGGGAGGCTGAGGTTGGTGGATTGCCTTAGGTCAGGAGTTCAAGACCACACTGGCCAACATGAAGAAACTCTGTCTCTACTAAAAAATACCAAAAAAAAAAAAAAAAAAAGAAAGAAAATTAGGTGTGGTGGCAGGTGCCTGTAATCTCAGCTACTCCAGAGGCTGAGGCAGGAGAATTGCTTGAACCCAGGAGGTGGAGGTTGCAGTGAGCCGAGATCGCACCACTGCACTCCAGCCTGGGTGGTAAGAGTGAAACTCAGTCTCAAAAAAGAAAAAAGAAACTGAATTTCAGCACATAAAACCAGTTGTGTAGGCTTATTGGAATGAAGGTGAAGCATATTTACATAGAAACGTATCTTTATCTTCAGATATTATTACAGTGTTCTCATAACAGTTGTCCCTTTTCAGATCATATTTTTTTTTGTTTGCTTGTTTTGCTTTTTTTTGATGCAGGGTCTCAATCTGTGGCTCATGCTGGAGTGCAGTGATGTGATCACAGCTCACTGTAGCCTCAACCTCCTGGGCTCAAGCGATTCTCCTGCATCAGCCTCCTCAGTGACTGGGACTACAGATGTGTGCTACCACACCAGGCTGATTTTTGTATTTTTTGTACAGCTGGTGTCTTACTATATTGCCTAGGCTAATTGCGAACTCCTGAGCTCAAGCAATCTTCCTTCCTTGGTCTCCCAAAGTGCGATTACAGGTTTCATGGGCATTATCTCATAACATTACTGATTCCTAGCCATTGTAATAAATTGCTACCATATATTACCATCTTTCTTGTTTTGAGACAGAGTGTCACTCTGTCTCGCAGCTGGAGTGTAGTGGCGCGATCTCAGCTCACTGCAGCCTCTGTCTCCTGGGTTCAAGCAATTCTCCTGCCTAGCCTCCTGAGTAGCTGAGACTACAGGCATGTACCACCATGCCTGGCTAATTTTTTTGTATTTTTAGCAGAGATTGGGTTTCACTACATTGGCCAGGCTGGTCTTGAACTCATGACCTCAAATGATCCACCTGCTCAGCCTCCCAAAATGCTGGGATTACAGGCATGAGCCACAGCACCTGGCCATTTTATCATCTTTAAACATGGCTTTCACTGTGTTGTTAAATTTCTCAAAAATTGTTACACTTCCCTGTCAATTACAAGTGTCATTTCTTATTTGTCACCTATTCATGTTGCCTATTGTTCCTCTATATGGATACTTTACTACATGAAATGTGGTTCTTAGTTGTTCTAAAATATATTATGCTCATATATGCATCTTTGTCTTCATTATATTGCTATTGTCATTTAAGATTTTTTTTATAGTTCAATAAACTGTGCTATGATGGATTTAGCAGTTAATATATACATGGAATAAATCTAAGTATGTTGATCTACATAGAATATATGCATTAAGACATTGAAGAGATATGGAAACAACTATATGACCCCTAAAGAGTTGGAAATAAGATAATTCACTGAGACTTAAATGAATAGTTTATTCTTATAAGCATTATGTTTAACTGTCTCCAGAGTAAATGAAATATTTTTGGGTAAATTAAGTGTTATCAGTTATATTATAAATTAACTGGATATCAAGTACATAAGGGATTTGAGAGATGGCACTAAAATATAATTGAGTTTAGTAGGTAGATATCTAATCAGTTGTATTTACTCCTTTTGGGGGTTTAGAAGGAAAGAAAAAAGAAGTTCATTTTAGGCTATAGATATGGAAAAGTGAGGTCCAAAGAGCCAGAAGTTGACATTGCTCATTTAAACACTGTCGGAGGAATTAGCAGGGTGGGGTGGTATGTGCCTGTGGTCTCAGCTACTCAGGAAGCTGAAATGGATATATTGCTTCAGCACGGAGGTTGAGGCTGCAGTGAGCTGTGATCTCCCCATTGTATTTCATCCTGGGTGACAGGATGGAATACAAAAATCTGTCTCGAAAGAAAACAAAACAAAAACAAACACTGAGGTAGAGGAAACCCTATTCTATTCTTGGGCATATTATTCCCCTATTTTACATCATTTTTGTTTTATCAAGTAATATTTTGATTTAGCTTTCCTCAGGAAAAGTTTGTATTATTTGTTAATCCCCATACTTTCTATACTAATTAATGGCTAATAATTATCACTTCAAAGTAATAAATTTGTATTCTGGTTTATATATCAGTTTCTATGAGCTTGATTACTAAGTTTGTCCCTAAGAGGAGATCTAGTGTCAGTAAGCTTACAAAATAGGGTGTCTTGAGTTTGTAATATTAAAAATTAGACTATATACTTTGTCATTTTATGAGGATAAAGGTAACCTATGATGGCTTTAGGTAGATAGCCAGCTGTCAGTCAAAATCTGTGGTTTGTATGAAGAAAGCCAAGGATTTCATGACTCCTGCAGTTTACAGTTTAACTCAGAGTCTAGCTCAAAGCCCAGTTTAAGTCTTATCTTTTCTATTAAACATTCTCTGATTAGACTTGCATACAGTGACAACTCAATATAAAACACCGCCCTGGAAACCTTTTCTTCCAAAAATGCTTATTTTTCTCTAAATCACCTGTCACCATCTGACATACGTGTTTACTTGTTTATTATAATTTCTACACTCACACGGGATTGTGAGCTCTAGAGGTAGGAATTTTGTTAACACACTGCTTTGTCTTTGTGGTTACCAGTGTTTGTCACATGTCAGGTTCTTAGGAAGCATTCACTGAATGAGGGAATCTGTTTAATTCTAAATCCTTCTTTCCTCTAGGCTTCTTTATTAGTTGTAGTCAATATAGAATAATACAGTGTTGTATTGTTTGATATCTGTTAATCTGATCTCTGTCTGCAAGAACTTTCTTGGAGCAGGGGCCCAATTTTGTACTATTATCTCCTCCACAGAATCTTAGTTGGTAGTTGGGTTTGAGCTCTTGATTTAGACAGACAGAGTTTGATTTTGGGTTCAGCCATTTACTTACTTTTGTGACAGTAGATAACTTTTCTGAACCTTGGTTTCTCTGTTTTGAGGATATACGAGATAGTGTTGTTTGAGGACTGTAATGGTTAATTTTGTGTGTAAGAATGACTGGACCACTGGATGCCCAGATACTGGTTAGATACTATTTCTGACTGTGTCTGTGAGGGTGTTTCCATAAAAGATTAGCATTTGAGCTAGTAGACTGAGTAGAGAAGACCACCCTTATCAATGTGGGCAGATATTGTCCATCCTTTGGTGGCCCAGATAGAACAGTAACAACACAAAAGGGCAGATGAGGGATGAATTGGCTCTTTCTGAGCTGGAACAAGCTTCTTCTGCCCTCAGATGTGGTGGGTGCTCCTGGTTCTTCATTCTTCAGACTTGGACCAAGACTTAAACCACTGGCTTTCCTATTTCTGATTTTGGCCTTCATAATTATATGAGATAATTAGCCTAATTATTTACTTTTTTTTGAGACAGAGTCTTGCTCTGTCACCCAGGCTAGAGTTCAGTGGTGCGATATCAGCTCACTGCAGCCTCCTCCTCCTGGGTTCAAGCAGTTCTTCTGTCTCAGCTTCCCAAATAGCTGGGATTACAGGCACGTCACTGCGCCTCTGTTCACTGCAACCTCTGCCTCCTGGGTCTAAGTGATTCTTCTACCTCAGCCTCCCAAGTACCTGGGATTACAGGTGTGCGGTACCATACCCGGCTAATTTTGTATTTTTAGTAGAGATGATTTCACCATGTTGGCCAGGTTGGACTTGAACTTCTGATGTCACAAGTGATCTACCCACCTTGGCCTCCCAGAAGTGCTGGGTTTATAATCTTTAACCACTGCACCTGGCACCAGTGCTGTTTCTAGGCTTAATTAGTTTGTTATAACCAACAAAACTTTTCTTGTGTTTGAGCTTTGGCACCACCTGTCCTTCATAGCTATCAGTATAGCTTTGCTGACTTTACTCTCCCGCACACTCTTGCCCAGTGCTTCTTGGGTCTTGCCCAAGGATGCAATTCTGTTCTATTCTCTTTTCTCTGTTTTTGTTCAACATTATTTAATTTTCATATGTATCTATGTATGTATGTTAAATTTTTATATATATTAAATATTTTTCAAAACTCTGCCTCTGTATTTATGACTAGATATGTAAACATACATCAATGTATATTAATTACATTAATATTAACATTTGATATAGATTCTGTTCTTCTCTCAACTGTGCCTTAACAAACCTAGAAAATTTTTGGTGACTCACGCCTGTAATTCCAACACTTTGGGACGCCAAGGCGGGCAGATCACAAGGTCAGCAGTTCAAAACCAGCCTAGCCAATATGGTGAAACCCAGTCTCTACTAAAAATACAACAATTACCTGGGTGTGGTGGTGGGCGCCAGTAATCCCAACTACCTGGGAGGCAGAGGTTGCAGTGAGCAGAGATTGGGCCATTGTACTCCAGCCTAGGCAACAGAGTGAAACTCTTGTCTCAAAAAAAAAAAAGGCTGGCATGGTGGCTCACGCCTGTAATCCCAGCACTTTGGGAGACCAAGGCAGGCAGATCACCTGAGGTCAGGAGTTTGAGACCAGCCTGACCAACATGGAGAACCCCGTCTCTACTATAAAGTACAAAAAACTTAGGTGGGCATCGTGGCATATGCCTGTAATTCCAGCTGCTTGGGAGGCTGAGACAGGAGAATTGCTTGAACCCAGGAGGCAGAGGTTGCGGTGAGCTGAGATCAAGCATTGCACTCCAGCCTGGGCAACAGGAGCGAAACTCCGTCTCAAAAAAAAAAAAACTTAGAAAATTTTTAATACTTCAAGTAAATATAAAAAGTTAAGAATTTCTATTCTGTTTTGATTTCTTACGTTTTGTATTTTCCAACTTAGCAGCTTTAAAAATCATCATACTGAGTCGCTTCCACCTAAGTCACTTTCCTTCTCATGCTCGCATAATATATTGCAGGTTGGCATATACCTTCTAATTAAGAGTTTGGAGGGGGAGTTCTTCTTTGTAGAAATTTGAATTTTTCAGAGAAAAAACGTTCTGAAAATTTAGAGTCCTTATGTGAGACACTAACAAAATCCTTAGTGAATTGACACCCACTCATTTTATTTTTATTTATTTTGAGACAGAGTCTCGCTTTGTTGCCCAGGCTGGAATGCTTGGCTCACTGCAGCCTTCACCTCCTGGGTTCAAGTGATTCTCCTGACCCAGCCTCCCAAGTAGCAGGGATTACAGGCGTACACCACCATGCCTGGCTAATTTTTTGTATTTTTAGTAGAGATGGGGTTTTGCCATGCTTGCCAGATTGGTCTCGAACTCGTGACCTCCTGATCCACCCACCTTGGCCTCCCAAAATGCTGGGATTACAGGTGTGAGCCACTGTGCCCGGCAACACTCACTCATTTTAATCATATCGTTCTTTTCTCTTTTATGTAAATTGATAACCAAGGCATGCTCAACATTTGAAAAGAGCTTTCTCAACATGAGAGAGAATAAACATGTAAGAAAAAAAGAATAGCCAGGAAAATACAAGGAACTGTTTTGAAAGCTTTGGAGGAGAATCCTCTTAGTATACTCAAATAAGAAAATATTTCATCATTACAATGAAAGAACTGGTTCAGATTCCTTAAAAGACTTTCAAGAAGTATGACTAGGCTTTCTCATCCAAGATCAGCTTCAGCAGAGTTACAAGGAAAAACTAAATGTTCTGAGCAAATGGTGAGAAATCCCCTAGGTTGTTGGAAGAAAGGCTATTTTGAACTAACGTGTTTGAATAGAAACTTGGTCCCAGGTCAGAAGGCATTCTCTTGGCTCTCAGAAGAAAAAATAGGAAAGGAACTATTGAAGTTCTTCACTCCTTTGAAGCAAAGGTGCCTAACCCCTGTACACTTGGAAAGTTTCAGACCTTTGGTATTCTTAGGAGTCAATTCAGCATAGTGTAGAAGCCCTTTGCTTCTGAGTGGATTAAAAAGAAAAATGAACTTTTGCTTCCCTACTTCTTACCCAGCAGGTTCTCAGTGCTAGTATACTTTAGTTGGTAAGCGATACAGGAAGAACCAAACCAAATTATTTTTCCCACTGTCTCTCAACACAGCACTTCTGACACCAGATGTTGGGCGGCGGGGTGTATTTCTTTACACACCTAGAAGTTTTCCAGCAGACATGAGCTAGATGTCCTCTAATTGAATTTTTTTTCATACTCTCTACCTACAGCTAGCATCAGTACCCACTGATGGAGGGCTCAGTCTCATAAGACTGTCTCCCACTTGAGATGACAATCATAAGTAGTAGATTGTCACTTATAATTCTGACTGACCAGCTGTAAAATTCGCTGAGCAGCTGTAAACCAGCTCCTTCTCAGGTTCAATTAATTTGCTAGAGCAATTCACAGAGGTCAGTTACTACTTAACGTTTACCAATTTATTAAAAAGAATATTTTAAAGGATACAAATGAATAGCCAGATGAAAAAGATACATGGGATGGGATCTGGAAGGGTCCAGAGAACGGGAACTTTCATCTCTGTGGAGTTTGTGCCACCCTCTAGACATGTAAATGTCTTCTTGTACACTATTCTGGAAGCATTCAAACCCTGTTTTGTGGGGGTTTTGTGGAGACTTCATTACATAGGCACCATTGATTACATCATTGGCCATTGTTGATCAACTCAATTCAGCTCCTCTCCTCTCCCTGGAGGTCTATGAACTTTCCAGCTTTCTAAATACTTGGTTAGTTCCATTGATAACAAGCACTGTCCTGAGGCTATCTAGGAGCCCACCAAGGTTGCCTCATTAGAACAGAAGAGTCTTCTGTCACCCAGGAAATTCCAAGGGATTTAGGAGCTCTGTATCAGGAACCAGGAGTCAAAGGACAAGTATTAGAACAAAAGATTCTTCTGGTACCGCTGTCCACAATGATTTTAGAAGCTATATGTCAGGAAATGGAGAGAAAAACCAAATACATAATTCATATTATCACAATAGCCTAAGGAGAGTCTCCATTTAGATGCTTTAACATGTAAAAAAAATAGTGAAGTTACTTTCCCAAGAAATATTTTTGAGAAAAGGTGAGAGATTGTAGTTTTCCGCTGCCTGGAATATTCCACCTTAGGTATTTCCCACCTGTATATCTTGAGCTCAGTTGGGCTGACAGTGATTGTGGGCTGGCATGCTCTATATACATTGCTTGAATGTATTTTCCTAGAAGAAAATGAGCACACAGACCAAATAAAACATTCAAAAGGAAAGAAAAATAATATACTGCATTACAGATGCCATTAGTAGTAGAAATACTAGATTAGACAAATGATGAATATAAAATCCTCATAAATGTGTTAAAATATTCGAGGAAGAGACTAACAATATGAAACAAAATATAAAAAAATTACTCAATATCAAAAACATAATAAAAAACATAAGAGAGGCTGGGCATAGTGGTTTTACTCCTGTAATCCCAGCACTTTGGGAAGCTGAGGTGGGCAGATCGCTTGAGGCCAGGAGTTCGAGACCATCCTGGCCAACATGGTGAAACACATCTCTACTAAAATTATAAGAATTAGTTGAGCCAGGCATGGTGTCTCATGGTCTGTAACCCCAGCACTTTGGGAGGCTGAGGCAGGTGGATCACCTGAGGTCAGAAGTTCAAAACCAGCCTGGCCAACATGGTAAAACCCCATCTCTACTAAAAATACAAAAAAATTAGCTGGATGTGGTGGTGCGTGTCTGTAATCCTAGCTACCCAGGAGGCTGAGGCAGGAGAATTGTTTGAACCCAGGAGGCAAAGGTTGTAGTGAGCTGAGATTGTGCTACTGCACTCTAGCCTGGGGGACAGAGCAAGACTCCATCTCAAGAAAAAAAGAAAAGAAAAAATGAGTTGGGTGTGGTGGTGCACGCCTGTAGTCCCAGCTACTCAAGAGGCTAAGGCATGAGAATTATTGAACCCAGGAGGCAGAGGTTGCAGTGAGCCAAGATAGCACCACTGCATTCCACCCTGGGCAACAAAGTGAGACTGTCACAACAAAAGATAAAAAAGGATGAGTAACAGAATTGATCTATTTGAAGAACAAAATTATTAATTGGAAGATCAAAGAGAATCTCTCACAGGGATAAAAGGACAAGGAAACAGAAAATATAAAAGAAAAACTGACAGCTATTGAATGCAGAAACAAAGTTATTGACACCCAGAAGACAGGAATCTAAGAAGGGAAGGATTTTTTTTTTTAATAGAGAATAAAATACTAAAAGGGATAAAAGGGATGGGTTTCTAGAATTTAATTGAGAGAGAAAAGAGGTGAGAAATCTCAGATTAAAAGGGGCTCACAGTCAAGAGAGAAGAAAAAAACACAACATACATGAAAGTTAAAATATAAGACTGCTAGAGATAAAGAAAATGCTGAAGACTTGCAGAGATGAAAAAAAAAAAGACACAAGTGGAGAAGAATTAGATTGGCATTACACTTTTTCAGCAGTAAGTCTTTTTTTTTTTTTTTGAGGTGGAGTTTCGCTCTTGTTACCCAGGCTGGAGTGCAATGGCGCGATCTCGGCTCACTGCAACCTCTGCCTCCTGGGTTCAGGCAATTCTCCTGCTTCAGCCTCCCAAGTAGCTGGGATTACAGGCGTGTGCCACCATGCCCAGCTAATTTTTTGTATTTTTAGTAGAGACGGGGTATCCCCATGTTGACCAGGATGGTCTCGATCTCTTGACCTTGTGATCCACCCGCCTCAGCCTCCTAAAGTGCTGGGATTACAGGCGTGAGCCACCATACCCAACCTTAGCGGTAAATCTTTAAGCAGAAATTGTATTAGCATTTTTTAAGGTTTGAAGAGAACTTAGATTTTATATCCCACTAAACTCCTTTGTAATTAAAGCCATAACAAAAATTGTTATCAAAAATACTGATATCAGAAGGTTTTTGAAACCTTATTATTAAAAATAAGTTTTGGTGAAGTACCCCAATGAGCAGACAATTTAAGGAAAGCGTTGAAAGAGATAAGGTGGTGAAATGCCTTGGTGAAATTTTGGTTTCTTTAAAAAACAAGGTGAAGAATTCTAACCAAAGAATGGAGAAAATATGTCCATATTAACCCTGAACCTAAAAGTCTAGGTAAGTACTTTTTAAATTATCTGTGCTGATGAAACATTTTTTTTAAAATTCCAGTTCGTTGAGACAAATCACAAGCATTAATGTCCCAGCCATGTTGAATTTATGTAAGAGTTCTGGACATGTATTATCAGCTCCTGTACTTCTGAACCAGTAACAGAATCTTCAAAGCATCAAACGACAGAAACAAATGCAATAATGACAGAACGAAGAAAATGGTAGAAAAGGGCATAATTATATACCCAGTATACTCAAGGATTTATTTATTTATTTATTTATTTATTTATTTATTTTTGAGACGGAGTTTCACTCTTGTTACCCAGGCTGGAGTGCAATGGCGCGATCTCGGCTCACTGCAACCTCCGCCTCCTGGGTTCAGGCAATTCTCCTGCCTCAGCCTCCTGAGTAGCCGGGATTATAGGCACGCCACCATGCCCAGCTAATTTTTGTATTTTTAATAGAGACAGGGTTTCACCATGTTGAGCAAGATGGTCTCGATCTCTTGACCTTGTGATCCACCCGCCTCAGCCTCCTAAAGTGCTGGGATTACAGGCGTGAGCCACCATACCCAACCTTAGCGGTAAATCTTTAAGCAGAAATTGTATTAGCATTTTTTAAGGTTTGAAGAGAACTTAGATTTTATATCCCACTAAACTCCTTTGTAATTAAAGCCATAACAAAAATTGTTATCAAAAATACTGATATCAGAAGGTTTTTGAAACCTTATTATTAAAAATAAGTTTTGGTGAAGTACCCCAATGAGCAGACAATTTAAGGAAACGTTGAAAGAGATAAGGTGGTGAAATGCCTTGGTGAAATTTTGGTTTCTTTAAAAAACAAGGTGAAGAATTCTAACCAAAGAATGGAGAAAATATGTCCATATTAACCCTGAACCTAAAAGTCTAGGTAAGTACTTTTTAAATTATCTGTGCTGATGAAACATTTTTTTTAAAATTCCAGTTCGTTGAGACAAATCACAAGCATTAATGTCCCAGCCATGTTGAATTTATGTAAGAGTTCTGGACATGTATTATCAGCTCCTGTACTTCTGAACCAGTAACAGAATCTTCAAAGCATCAAACGACAGAAACAAATGCAATAATGACAGAACGAAGAAAATGGTAGAAAAGGGCATAATTATATACCCAGTATACTCAAGGATTTATTTATTTATTTATTTATTTATTTTATTTATTTTTGAGACGGAGTTTCACTCTTGTTACCCAGGCTGGAGTGCAGTGGCGTGATCTCAGCTCACTGCAACCTCCGCCTCCTGGGTTCAGGCAATTCTCCTGCCTCAGCCTCCTGAGTAGCCGGGATTATAGGCACGCGCCACCATGCCCAGCTAATTTTTTGTATTTTTAATAGAGACAGGGTTTCACCATGTTGAGCAAGATGGTCTCGATCTCTTGACCTCGTGATCCACCCACCTCGGCCTCCCAAAGTGCTGGGATTACAGGCTTGAGCCACCGCACCCGGCTACTCAAGGATTTAAAGGAAAACATTAACGTAAGAGAAATGTAAAATATAAAAAAGGCTTGAACATATACAGATGAACAGCACAACTGAAATGAAATCACTGGATGGTGATTTCTTCCCCTCTTTTCCCCGCCCCCAAGATGGAGTCTTGCTCTGTCACCCAGGCTGGAGTGCAGTGGTATGATCTCGGCTCACAGCAGCCCCCATCTCCTGGGTTGAAGCAATTCTACTGCCTCAGCCTTCCAAGTAGCTGGGATTACAGGTGCCCACCACCATAACTGGCTAATTTTTGTCTTTTTAGTAGAGCCGAGGTTTCACCATGTTGCCCAGGCTGGTCTTGAAATCCTGTCCTCATGATCCACCCACCTTGACCTCCTAAAGTGTGAGGATTGCAGGCATGAGCCACCACCCCCTGGATGGTGATTTTAAGATACTGGACATGGCAAAAGAAAAGATCAAGCTGGGGGAAGGATAACATGGGAAGAAATGCCAGATATAGGTGACGGGGGAATGGAGGCAGCAAACCACATTGCCATGTATGTACCTATGCAACAGTCTTGCATGTTCTGCACATGTACCCCAGAACGTAAAGTGCAATAAAATATATATTTTAAAAAAAGAGAAAAGAAAAGATCTGGCTGGGCATGGTGGCTGACGCATGTAATTGCAACATTTTGGGAGGCCAGGGTGGGAGGATTTTTTGTGTCTAGGAGTTCAAGACCAGCCTGGGCAACATAAGGAGATACCATCTCTACAAAAAATTTAAAAATTAGCCAAACGTGGTAGTGCATGCCTATACTCTCAGTTGTTTGGGAGACTGAGGCGGGAGGATCACTTGAAACTTGGAGGTTGGGGCTGCAGTCAGCTGTGATCTCACCACTACACTGTAATCTGGGTGACAGAGCAAGACCCTGTCTCAAAAGAAAAAAGATCAGTGACCTTTAATGTAGCAATAGAAACAATGCAGAATGAAGTACAGATAGAATAGATAGGATGGGGGTGACAAGGGGAATACTGAATACTCTTTCAGTGGCCTGTGGAATGATAACAAATATGTATGTATGCACCATTGGTGTTCTGGTGTAGGGAGAAGGTACAAGGACAGGGAGGCAGCCAGTGAAAATATTTGATTAAATAATGTACAAAATGTTTTCAGATTTGGAAGGACATTATACATGCAGATTCAAGAAGCTTAAAGAATCACAAATAGTGGGAATGGTGTGTGTGTGTGTGTGTGTGTGTGTAGTAGTAGTAGTAGTAGTAGGTTTGGAAGGATGAGAGATGTTGATTAATCAGTAGAAACATACATTCAAATAGAAGAAATAAGTTAAAGTGTTCTATAGCAGAGCAGGATGGCTATAGTTAATAAAAATGCATTTTATATTTCAAAATAGCTATAGGAGAGGACTTAAATGTTCCCAGCACATAGAAATGATAAATACTGGCTGGGCATAGTGGTTTATGCCTGTAATCCTAGCACTTTGAGAGGCCAAGGCAGGTGGATCTCTTCAGGTCAGGAGTTCAAAACCAGCCTGGCCAGCATGACAAAATCCCATCTCTACTAAAAGTACAAAAATCAGCCAGGCTGATGGCATGTGCCTGTAATCCCACCTATTCAAGAGGCTGAGATATAAGAATCGCTTGAACCCAGGGGTTGGATTTTACAGTGAGCTGAGATCCTGCCACTGGGCCCCAGCCTGGGCAACAAAGTGAGACTTCATCTCAAAAAAAGGAAAAAGAAATGGTAAGTACTCAAGGTGGTGGATACTCTGTATACCTTCACTTGATCAATACAATTCTATGCATGTAGTAGAATACCACATTACTACATAAAAATACATGAATATTAGCCAGGTATGGTGACTTGGGCATGGTGGCTCACACTTGTAATCCCAGCACTTTGGGAGGCTGAGGTGGGGCATATCACCTGAGGTCTGGAGTTCAAGACCAGCCAATATATTGAAACCCCATATCCACTAAAAATACAAAAATTAGCCTGGTGTGGTGATGGGCACCTGTAATCCCAGCTACTTGGGAGGCTGAGTCAAGAGAATCACTTGAATCTGGGAGGCAGAGGTTGCAGTGAGCAGGGATTATGCTGTTGCACTCCAGCCTGGGAGACAAAAGCAAAACTCCATTTCAAAAAAACAAAAAAAAGTATATTGTATAAAGAATAAGAAAAAAGAATCACAAGCAAGAGAAATACACACAAAACCAAAAAATACATATCAAGTCACATCATAACCAAATATCTGCAAAGCAGTGAGTGACAAGTATAAAATGCAAAAAGAAGCAAATGAGTTAAGACACATTACTTTCAGGGAAACAAATATGAGAATTACTGTGTGCTTCTAACTAATCAAAAACTTTTTATCTGGGCGCAGTGGTTCACGCCTGTAATCCCAGCACTTTGGGAGACCAAGGTGGGTGGATCACTAGGTAAGGATATTGAGACCATCCTGGCCAACATGGTGAAACCCTGTCTCTACTAAAATACAAAAAATCATCCAGGCATGGTGGTGGGTGCCTGTAGTTTCAGCTACTTGGGAGGGTGAGGCAAGAGAATCACTTGAACCTGGGAAGCAGAGGTTGCAGTGAGCCAAGATCACCTCTGTGCACTCCAGTCTGGGTGACAGAGCAAGACTTGGTCTAAAAAAAAAAAAAAATTCAGGCCTAATGCAATGAAATAACAAGTTTGAAGTGCGACATGAAAACAACTCAACAAATTTTTGTTTGTGTGTTTGCTTTTGAGATACAATCTTGCTCTAGCCCAGGCTGGAGTGCAGTGGTGCAACCATGTCTCATTGCAGCTTCACACTCTCAGGCTCAAGCGATCCTCTCACATTAGCCTCCCAAGCAGATGGAACTACAGGTGTTCACCATCATGCCTGGCTAATTTGTTTATTTTTAAGGAGACAGGGTCTCACTCTTTTGCCAGGGCTGGTCTTGTACTTCTGGGCTCATGCACTCTGCCCATCTCAGCCTCCCAAAGTGCTCATATTACAGGCGTGAGCCATCATACCTAGCCATTAGAATTTCTTTCTTTTTCTTTCTTTTTTTTTTTTTTTTTGAGAGGGAGTTTCGCTCTTGTTACCCAGGCTGGAGTGCAATGGCGCAATCTCGGCTCACCGCAACCTCCGCCTCCTGAGTTCAGGCAATTCTCCTACCTCAGCCTCCTGAGTACCTGGGATTACAGGCACGCACCACCATGCCCAGTGAATTTTTTGTATTTTTAGTAGAGACGGGGTTTCTCCATGTTGAGCAGGATGGTCTCGATCTCTTGACCTCGTGATCTACCCGCCTCGGCCTCCCAAAGTGCTGGGATTACAGGCATGAGCCACCGTGCCCGGCCCTCTTTTTTTTTTTTTTTGAGACACAGTCTCACTCTGTCGCCAGGCATCAGGCTGGATGGAGTGCAGTGACGCAATCTCGGCTCACTTCAACCTCCGCCTCTCAGGTTCAAGTAATTCTCCTGCCTCAGCCTCCCGGGTAGCTGGGACTATAGGCTCATACCACCACGCCCAGCTAATTTTTTTTTGTATTTTTAGTAGAGATGGGGTTTAACCATGTTGGCCAGGATGGTCTCAGTCTTTTGACCTTGTGATCCTGCTGCCTTGGCCTCCCAAAGTGCTGGGATTACAGGCTTGAGCCACTGTGCCCGGCACCATTAAAATTTCTTTTTTTTTTTAAATGATGGGGTTTCGTCATGATGGCCAGGCTGGTCTTGAACTCCTGACCTCAGGTGATCCACCCACCTCGGCCTCCTAAAGTGTTAGGATTACAGGCGTGAGCCACTGCGCATGGCCGCCATTAGAATTTCTTACACAGCAAGTATAACCTTCAAAAGTGAAGAGAAATAAACTTCTCTAGGCAAATAAAAGCTGAATGGATTCATCGTTAGCAGACATGAACTGTAAGAAATGTTAAGGTTCTTTTGGCATAAGGAATGTTATAATAGATGAAGACTTACACTAAGCAAGTTAACACAAGAACACAGAACTAAATACTGCATGTTCTCACTCATAAGTAAGAGCTAAGTATCTGGTACTCATGGACATAAAGATGGCAGCAGTACACAGTGGGGACTGCTAGATGGGGGAGGTAGGGAGAGGGACAAGTGTTGAAACCTGTTGGATACTATGCTCAGTACCTAGGTGATAAGATCATTTGTACCCCAAACTTCAGCAACACATAATTATACCCAAGTAGCAAACTTGCACATGTACCTCCATGAATCTAAAATAAAAGTTGAAAATTAGCTGGGCATATGGTGGCGCATACCCATAATCGCAGCTACTTGGTAGACTAAAGCAGGAGAATCACTTGAAAAGAACAAAAGTTTGAATCCTTACAAAGTAATGAAGCCTACCATAAATGATTGATTGGAAAATACTGTGTGTGTGTGTGTGTGTGTGTGTGTGTGTGTGTGTGTGTGTGTGTGATATATAACATCATATTGTGTGTAATATATATGATACACACAATTGGCTTAGGCAAAGATTTCATGACCAAGATCGTGTGTGTGTGTGTATGAATATATATATATATATATATATATATATATTCATACACACACACACACTATGGGGTACTACTTAGCCATAAAAAGGAAAGAATTAGTGGCATTCACAGCAACCTTGATGGTACTGGGGACTATTACTCTAAGTGAAGTAACTCAAGAATAGAAAAGCAAACATTGTATGTTCTCTCTCTTAAGTGGGAGCTAAGCTATGTGGTTGCAAAGGCATAAGAATGATACAGTGCTCACTCCTGTAATCCCAGCACTTTGGGAGGCCGAGGCGGGTGGATCACGAGGTCAAGAGATCGAGACCATCCTGGTCAACATGGTGAAACCCTGTATACTAAAAATACAAAAAAATTAGCTGGGCATGGTGGCGCATGCCTGTAATCCCAGCTACTCAGGAGGCTGAGGCAGGAGAATTGCCTGAACCCAGGAGGCAGAGGTTGCAGTGAGTCGAGTTCGCGCCATTGTACTCCAGCCTAGGTAAGGAGTGAAACTCCGTCTCAAAAAAAAAAAGAATGATGGACTTTGGAGCCTGGGTGGAGGGGGCAGGGAAATGGTGGGAGGGGGTTGAGTGATAAAAGACAACAGATGGGTTCAGTGTATACTGCTCCTGTAGTGAGTGCAACAAAAATCCCACAAATCACCACTAAATAACTTACTCATGTAACCACATGCCACCTGTTCCCCATAAACCTATGGAAATAAAAAAATTTTGACAAAGTAATTGTTTAAGGTAAAAGTGTGCTGCTAATTTAATAACATCTGAAATTAGGCTGCGCACCGTGGCTCATCCAAAGGCACAGGACTAATCAATTCTAGGTATAATTAAATACAATTTATAATTTTATTAGGTAATCAGAGAAATACTTTGGAATGTATTTAGCAAAAAATTTTCAAGACTGGTATAGAAGCAGTTATAAAACATTCATACTATGTTACAGGAATATTTACTATAACAGCAGTTACTTCTCAGATTCATTTATATGTATAATATAATTTCAGTCAAACTCCTAACGGAGATTTTTTTGAAAGTTAACTTTACTCAGTTTTATTCAGAAGGACAAAGGTATTCTTGGGGAGAAAATCCAGGTGTTGATGTTCATTTATTAAATATCAGGACTACTGTGAAGCTTGAATAATCACAACACTGCTGCATTGTCATAGGAATAGGTAAGTTGTTCATAGAACATTCCACTTAATAGAACATCATATGCCGTAGATTATTATTGTTGTTGTTATTTTGAGAAAGAGTCCTGCTCTGTTGCCCAGGCTGGAGTGCAGTGGCACGATCTCAGCTTAATGCAAACTCTGCCTCCCAGGTTCAAGCGATTTTTTTTGCCACAGCCTCCTGAGTAGCTGGGATTACAGGTACACACCACCATACCCAGCTAATTTTTTGTGTGTTTTTCGTAGAGACGGGGTTTCACAATGTTGGCCAGGATGGTCCCAAACTCCTGACCTCAGGTAATCTGCCTGCCTCAGCCTCCTGAAGTGCTGGATTGTAAGTGTGAGCCACTGTGCCCAGCCTGCTGTAGAATTTTGATTTATGTAAGAGGTGAAACAACGGGTCAATTTGTAAAAGAGGGACTGTTCAATAAATTAGGTGGGAAAAAACCAGTATGCTTATGGAAGATGAAATTAGATCCTCCCAAACATGTACAGTAATTAGATGAATTTGTAAGAAACTGATGGATACACATCTCAATTTCAAAAAGAGAAATTTAAGACTTTTTAAAAATAGATGTGAACATTTAGGCTATGAAATAGGCAATTTTTTTAAAAAACAAGATTCAAAATGTCTTTCTGTTTTGAGACTGGCTCTGTCACCCAGGCTAGAATGCAGTGGTATGATCATGATTCACTGCAAACCTCTGCTTCCCATGCTCAAGCAATCCTCCTGAGACTCCTGAGGAGCTGGGACACCTGTACCATCCCTCTTGGATAATTTTTGTATTTGTAGAGATGAGGTTTCACCATGTAGTCCAGACTGATCTCAAACTCCTAGGCTTAAGGAATCTGCCTGCCTCAGCCTCCCAAAATGCTAAGACTAAAGACATGAGTCACTGTGCTCAGCCTCAAAATGTCTTAATAAATATTGGTTTAAAAAAAATTGGTAAGACTAACTTCTATGGTTATTTTTTCTTTTCTTCTTTCTTTTTTTTTTTTTTTTTGGAGGCTGTCTTACTCTCTTACCCAGGAGCCCACTCTCAGCTCACTGCAACCCCCACCTCCCAGGTTCAAGCAGTTCTCCTGCCTTATCCTCCTGATTATTTTTTCTTAATCTCAACATGCTTTAAGAGGATATTAAATGATTTCTATAGTGAGTAATGCACAAACAGCACAACAGGATAAAGAGAATAAAGGAGGGGCTGCGTGAAAAGACATTTCACAAAAAGGGAAATACTGTGTGGCTAATAAACATATTAAAAGATATTCAGCATCATTAGTGGTCAGGAAAATGCACATTATGAAATACTGTTATATTGCTGAGAGCAGTGACACATGCCTGTAATCCCAGCTCCTGCAGAGTGAGGCGGGAGGATTGCCTGAGGCCAGGAATTTGAGTCTGTAGAATCATGCCTTTGCAGTAGTCATTGTACTCCAATCTGGGCAATGTAATAAGACCCCATCTGTTTTTTTTTAAGTGTATATATAATATTTAAATATATATATATTTGTACTAAGTAAAATTTTTAGTCATTAAAAAGAGATATTACACAAAAACATTTTTGAAAAAAATGTGATAATACTGTGTGTTAAAGACAGTGCAAATCCATAAGCCCTCTTTTACCTTTCTGGTGAGAGTGTAAGGTGGTATTAACACTTTTATAAAATTTGTATCTTCTGAAAGTGGCCATTCACATGTCTTTTGTTTTAGAATTTGGTTATTGTGTTTATTGTATTAAAAATAAATTAACATTTAATATTTTCTTATAGTTATTTTAAAAGCCAGGAATAAGAAGAATTAACCAGAAATTTGATTTTTGTGTTTTTTTGTTTGTTTGTTTTTTGAGACAGAGTCTCGCTCTGTCACCCAGGCTGGAGTGCAGTGGTACTATCTCTGCCCACTGTAACCTCCATCTCCCGGGTTCATGTATGTTAACTTACGTATAGTTTTCAATTATATGATTCTGTCAGAATACATTTATCCATACTTTGTTGTAATAACGGGTAGGTTTCTTGGTTTTTCTTTTTAGATACATTGTTGGAGTAATTTTTTTTTTTTTTTGCAAACACTCCTTCACCAGGCACCAGGCTGGAGTGCAGTGGCACGACCTTGGCTCACTGCAACCTCCGCCTCCCTGGTTCAAGCAATTCTCCTGCCTCAGCATCCTGAGTAGCTGGGACTACAGTCATGCGCCACCATGCCCAGCTAATTTTTTTGTGTTTTTAGTAGAGCTGGGGTATAACCATGTTGGCCAGGATGGTCTCCATCTCTTGACCTCGTGATCCACCTGCCTCAGTCTCCCAAAGTGCTGGGATTAAAGGCATGAGCCACCGCACCTGGCCTGGAGTAAAATTGTTTTTTACTTTTCTTCATGATGGACATGTGAAGATCATTAGAGAGAGAGAGAGAGAAAGTAAATATATTATATATTTTTCCTTTATCTCATTACAACTCACTATTACGAAAAGATGGAGAGTATATTTTTGAAAGTAGAGTTACTGAGTTTAGAGACAGGATTTCACCATGTTGGCCAGGCTGGTCTCGAACTACTGACCTCAGGTGATTCACCTGCCTCAGCCTTCCAAGGTGCTGAGCCATTGCGCCCAGCTGTAGTTGCTGAGTTTAGATCATACTTACGCATTTACTAGACATTCCCATGTATCTCTCCTGTGTATTTTTCTTCATGTATTTTCCCATCACCTCTTTTTGAAAGTTTGTATTTTTTAACATGTTTATCAATATTTAGTACTTTCAGTCTTTGTAATTGCTGTTAGTCGCATAAGTATAAAGTAGTATCTTAATGTCGTGTTTATTTGTCCTTCTTTGATGACCAGTAAAGTTGAACATCTTTTTCTACATTTGTTGACCATTTAGGCTTTTTCTGTTTTCAGCGACTGTTCATTATTTTCTCCCACTGTTAAACAGAATGTTGCATTTAAAAAAATGATTTTGTAGGATTTGTTTTTATAGTTAGATAGTAATTCATCATTGGTTCTATATTGCATATATCATTTCCCAGCAGCCCATTTCTCCATGTTAGCAAGTTTTAGTGAATAAAAGTTTTAAAATTTAGAATAGTCACTTTATCAAGTGAATTTTTTGTATCTTGTGAAGTAAGAATTAAATTTTTTCCCATGTAGTGTGTTAAGTTTCTAAGCAGCACTTACTAAGTAATCTGCCCATTCTTAATAGTAATCTAATGCAGCCTCTTTAAATAGTATCTTCTCTTAATGAATGGGACTGTTGGATTCGTTTAGTCTGTACCACTGTTCCAATTGCCTTTCTTGCACCAGTATTATCTTTTTTTAATGGTAAACTTTTATTAATTTATTTTTATTTCATTTTTATTATTATTATTATTTTGAGACGGAGTTTCGCTCTTGTTACCTAGGCTGGAGTGCAATGGCGCGATCTCAGCTCACCACAACTTCTGCCTCCTGGGTTCAGGCAATTCTCCGCCTCAGCCTCCTGAGTAGCTGGGGTTACAGGCACACGCCACCATGCCCAGCTAATTTTTTGTATTTTTAGTAGAGACAGGGTTTCACCATGTTGACCAGGATGGTCTCGATCTCTTGACCTCATGATCCACCCACCTCGGCCCCCCAAAGTGCTGGGATTACAGGCTTGAGCCACTGCACCCAGCCCATTTTTATTTTTTTAATTGCATTTTAGGTTTTGGCGTACATGTGAAGAACATGCAAGATTGTTGCATAGGTACACACATGGCAGTGTGATGAGCTGCCTTCCTCCCCATCACCTATATCTGGCATTTCTCCCCACGCTATCTCTCCTTAACTCCCCACCCCTGGCTGTCCCTCCCCTGTTTCCCCCCGACAGACCCCAGTGTGTGATGCTCCCCTCCCTGTGTCCATGTGTTCTCATGTTCAACTCCCGCCTATGAGTGAGAACATGCGGTGTTTGATTTTCTGTTCTTGTGTCAATTTTCTGAGAATGATGGTCCAGGTTCATCCATGCCCCTATAAAGGACATGAACTCATCGTTTTTGATGGCTGCATAATATTTCATGGTGTATATGTGCCACGTTTTCCCTGTCTGGTCTATCATCGATGGGCATTTGGGTTGGTTCCAGGTCTTTGCTATTGTAAACTGTGCTGCAGTAAACATTTGTGTGCATGTGTCCTTATAGTAGAATGATTTATAATCCTTTGGATATATACCCAGTAATGGGATTGCTGGGTCAAATGGAATTTCTATGTCTGGGTCCTTGAGGAATCGCCACACTGCCTTCTACAACAGTTGAACTAATTTACACTTTCACCAACAGTGTAAAAGTGTTCCTATTTCTCCACATCCTCTCCAGTATCTGTTGTCTCCAGATTTTTTAATGATCGCCATTCTAACTGGCGTGAGATGGTATCTCAATGTAGTTTTGATTTGCATTTCTCTAATGACCAGTAATGATGAGCATTTTTTCATGTTTGTTGGCCTCATGTATGTCTTCTTTTGTAAAGTGTCTGTTCATATCCTTCACCCACTTCTGAATGGGCTTGTTTGTTTTTCTTGTAAATCTGTTTTAGTTCTTTGTAAATTCTGGATATCAGCCCTTTGTCAGATGGGTAAACTGCAAAATTTTTCCCATTCTGTTGGTTGCTGATTCACTCTAATGACTGTTTCTTTTGCTGTGCAGAAGCTGTGGAGTTTGATTAGGTCCCATTTGTCTATTTTGGCTTTTGTTGCCAATGCTTTTGGTGTTTTGGTCATGAAGTCCTTGCCTATGCCTATGTCCTGAATGGTTTTGCCTAGATTTTCTTCTAGGGTTTTTATGGTGTTAGGTCTTATGTTTAAGTCTTTAATCCATCTGGAGTTAATTTTAGTGTAAGGTGTCAGGAAGGGGTCCAGTTTCTGCTTTCTGCACATGGCTAGCCAGTTTTCCCAACACCATTTATTAAACAGGAATCCTTTTCCCATTGCTTGTTTTTGTCAGGTTTGTCAAAGATTGGATGGTTGTAGATGTGTTGTGTTGCCTCCAAGGGCCTCTGTTCTGTTCCATTGGTCTATATCTCTGTTTTGGTACCAGTACCATGCTGTTTTGATTACTGTAGCCTTGTAGTATAGTTTGAAGTCTGGTAGTGTGATGCCTCCGCTTTGTTCTTTTTGCTTAGAATTGACTTGGCTATGGGCTCTCTTTTGGTTCCATATGAAGTTTAAGGTGGTTTTCCAGTTCTGTGAAGAAGGTCATTGGTAGCTTGATGGGGATAGCATTGAATCTGTAAATTACTTTGGGCAGTATGGCCATTTTCACGATATTGATTCTTCCTAACCATGAACATGGAATGTTTCTCCATCTGTTTGTGTCCTCTCTTATTTCGTTGAGCAGTGGTTTGTAGTTCTCCTTGAAGAGGTCCTTTACATTCCTTGTTAGTTGTATTCCTAGGTATTTTATTCTCTTTGTAGCAATTGTGAATGGCAGTTCATTCTTGATTTGGCTCTCTTTAAGTCTGTTATTGGTGTATAGGAATGCTTGTGATTTTTGCACATTGATTTTGTATCCTGAGACTTTGCTGAAGTTGCTTATCAGTTTCAGGAGATTTTGGGCTGAGACGATGGGGTCTTCTAGATATACAATCATGTCATCTGCAAATAGAGACAATTTGACTTCCTCCTTTCCTATTTGAATACCCTTTATTTCTTTTCTTGCCTGATTGCTCTGGCTAGAACTTCCAGTACTATATTGAATAGGAGTGGTGAGAGAGGCATCCTTGTCTAGTGCCAGATTTCAAAGGAATGCTTCCAGTTTTGCCCATTCAGTATGATATTGGCTGTTGGTTTGTCATAAATAGCTTTTATTATTTTGAGACGGAGTTTCGCTCTTGTTACCTAGGCTGGAGTGCAATGGCGCGATCTCAGCTCACCACAACTTCTGCCTCCTGGGTTCAGGCAATTCTCCGCCTCAGCCTCCTGAGTAGCTGGGGTTACAGGCACACGCCACCATGCCCAGCTAATTTTTGTATTTTTAGTAGAGACAGGGTTTCACCATGTTGACCAGGATGGTCTCGATCTCTTGACCTCATGATCCACCCACCTCGGCCCCCCAAAGTGCTGGGATTACAGGCTTGAGCCACTGCACCCAGCCCATTTTTATTTTTTTAATTGCATTTTAGGTTTTGGCGTACATGTGAAGAACATGCAAGATTGTTGCATAGGTACACACATGGCAGTGTGATTTGCTGCCTTCCTCCCCATCACCTATATCTGGCATTTCTCCCCATGCTATCTCTCCCCAACTCCCCACCCCTGGCTGTCCCTCCCTATTTCCCCCCAACAGACCCCAGTGTGTGATGCTCCCCTCCCTGTGTCCATGTGTTCTCATGTTCAACACCCACCTATGAGTGAGAACATGCGTGTTTGATTTTCTGTTCTTGTGTCAGTTTGCTGAGAATGATGGTTTCCAGGTTCATCCATGTCCCTACAAAGGACATGAACTCATCGTTTTTGATGGCTGCATAATATTCCATGGTGTATATGTGCCACATTTTCCCTGTCCAGTCTATCATCGATGGGCATTTGGGTTGGTTCCAGGTCTTTGCTATTGTAAACAGTGCTGCAATGAACATTCGTGTGCATGTGTCCTTATAGTAGAATGATTTATAATCCTTGATATATACCCAGTAATGGGATTGCTGGGTCAAATGGAATTTCTATTTCTAGGTCCTTGAGGAATCGCCACACTGTCTTCCACAATGGTTGAACTAATTTACACTCCCACCAACAGTGTAAAAGTGTTCCTATTTCTCCACATCCTCTCCAGCATCTGTTGTCTCCAGATTTTTTAATGATCGCCATTCTAACTGGCGTGAGATGGTATCTCAATGTAGTTTTGATTTGCATTTCTAATGACCAGTGATGATGAGCATTTTTTCATATGTTTGTTGGCCTCATGTATGTCTTCTTTTGTAAAGTGTCTGTTCATATCCTTTGCCCACTTTTGAATGGGCTTGTTTGTTTTTTTTTTCTTTTAAATCTGTTTTAGTTCTTTGCAGATTCAGCCCTTTGTCATATGGGTAAACTGCAAAAATATTTTCCCATTCTGTTGGTTGCTGATTCACTCTAATGACTGTTTCTTTTGCCTTCAGAAGCTGTGGAGCTTAATTAGGTCCCATTTGTCTATTTTGGCTTTTGTTGCCAATGCTTCTGGTGTTTTGGTCATGAAGTCCTTGCCTATGCCTATGTCCTGAATGGTTTTGCCTAGATTTTCTTCTAGGGTTTTTCTGGTGCCAGTTCTTATGTTTAAGTATTTAATCCATCTGGAGTTAATTTTAGTGTAAGGTGTCAGGAAGGGGTCCAGTTTCTGCTTTCTGCACATGGCTAGCCAGTTTTCCCAACACCATTTATTAAACAGGGAATCCTTTTCCCAATGCTTGTTTTTGTCAGCTTTGTCAAAGATTGGATGGTTATAGATGTGTTGTGTTGCCTCCAAGGGCTCTGTTCTGTTCCATTGGTCTATATCTCTGTTTTGGTACCAGTATCATGCTGTTTTGATTACCGTAGCCTTGTAGTATAGTTTGAAGTCTGGTAGTGTGATGCCTCCCGCTGTATTCTTTTTGCTTAGAATTGACTTGGCTATGCGGACTCTCTTTTGGTTCCATGTGAAGTTTAAGGGTTTTTTTTTTTTCCAGTTCTGTGAAGAAGGTCATTGGTAGCTTGATGGGGATAGCGATGAATCTGTAAATTACTTTGGGCAGTATGGCCATTTTCACGATATTGATTCTTCCTAACCATGAACATGGAATGTTTCTCCATCTGTTTGTGTCCTCTCTTATTTCGTTGAGCAGTGGTTTGTAGTTCTCCTTGAAGAGGTCCTTTACATTCCTTGTTAGTTGTATTCCTAGGTATTTTATTCTCTTTGCAGCAATTGTGAATGGCAGTTCGTTCTTGATTTGGCTCTCTTTAAGTCTGTTATTGGTGTATAGGAATGCTTGTGATTTTTGCACATTGATTTTGTATCCTGAGACTGCTGAAGTTGCTTATCAGTTTCAGGAGATTTTGGGCTGAGACGATGGGGTCTTCTAGATATACAATCATGTCATCTGCAAATAGAGACAATTTGACTTCCTCCTTTCCTATTTGAATACCCTTTATTTCTTTTTCTTGCCTGATTGCTCTGGCTAGAACTTCCAGTACTATATTGAATAGGAGTGGTGAGAGAGGGCTTCCTTGTCTAGTGCCAGATTTCAAAAGGAATGCTTCCAGTTTTGGCCATTCAGTATGATATTGGCTGTTGGTTTGTCGTAAATAGCTTTTATTATTTTGAGATACGTTCTGTCAATACCTAGTTTATTGAGGGTTTTTAGCATAAAGGGCTGTTGAATTTTGTCAAAGGCCTTCTCTGCATCAATTGAGATAATCATGTGGTTTTTGTCTTTGGTTCTGTTTATGTGGTGAATTACATTTATAGACTTGCATATGTTGAACCAGCCTTGCATCCCGGATGAATCCTACTTGATCATGGTGGATAAGCTTTTTGATGTGCTGTTGCAATCGGTTTGCCAGTATTTTATTGAAGATTTTTGCATCTATGTTCATCATGGATATTGGCCTGAAGTTTTCTTTTCTTGCTGAGTCTCTGCTGGGTTTTGGTATCAGGATGATGTTGGTCTCATAAAATGATTTGGGAAGGATTCCCTCTTTTTGGATTATTTGGAATAGTTTCAGAAGGAATGGTACCAGCTCCTCTTTGTGTGTCTGGTAGAATTCAGCTGTGAACCCATCTGGACCTGGGCTTTTTGTGTGGTAGGCTCTTAATTGCTGCCTCAACTTCAGACCTTGTTATTGGTCTATTCAGGGTTTTGACTTCTTCCTGGTTTAGGCTTGGGAGGATGCAAGTGTCCAGGAATTTATCCATTTCTTCCAGGTTTACTAGTTTATGTGCATAGAGTTGTTTGTAATAATCTCTGATGATGGTTTGAATTTCTGTGGAATCTGTGGTGATATCCCCTTTATCGTTTTTTTATTGCATCTATTTGATTATTCTCTCTTTTCTTTTTATTAATCTGGCTAGTGGTCTGTCTATTTTGTTGATCTTTTTGAAAAACCAGCTCCTGGATTTATTGATTTTTGAAGGGTTTTTGTGTCTCTATCTCCTTCAGTTCTGCTCTGATCTTAGTTATTTCTTGTCTTCTGCTAGGTTTTGAGGTTTTTTTTTTTATCTTGCTCCTCTAGCTCTTTCAATTTTGATGATAGGGTGTCAATTTTAGATCTCTCCTTGCTTCTCATGTGGGCATTTATTGCTATATATTTTCCTCTAGAGACTGCTTTAAATGTGTCCCAGAGATTCTGGTATGTTGTGTCTTCATTCTCATTGGTTTCGAAGAACATCTTTATTTCTGCCTTCATTTCATTGTTTATCCAGTCAACATTCAAGAGCCAGTTGTTCAGTTTCCATGAAGCTGTGGTTCTGAGTTAGTTTCTGAATTCTGAGTTCTAACTTGATTGCACTGTGGTCTGAGAGACTGTTTGTTATGATTTCCATTCTTTTGCATTTGCTGAGGTGATTTACTTCCAATTATGTGGTCAATTTTAGAGTAGGTGTGATGTGGTGCTGAGAAGAATGTATATTCTGTGGATTTGGGGTGGAGAGTTCTGTAAATGTCTATTAGGTTTGCTTGTTCCAGGTCTGAGTTCAAGTCCTGGATATCCTTGTTAATTTTCTGTCTGGTTGATCTGTCTAATATTGACAGTGGAGTGTTAAAGTCTCCCACTATTATTGTGTGGGAGTCTAAGTCTCTTTGTAAGTCATTAAGAACTTGCCTTATATATCTGGGTGCTCCTGTATTGGGTCCATATATATTTAGGATCATTAGCTCTTCTTGTTGCATTGATCCTTTTACCATTATGTAATGTCCTTCTTTGTCTCTTTTCATCTTTGTTGGTTTAAAGTCTATTTTATCAGAGATGAGAATTGCAACTCCTGCTTTTTTTTGCTCTCCATTTGCTTGGTAAATCTTCCTCCATCCCTTTATTTTGAGCCTTTGTGTATCCTTGCATGTGAGATGGGTTTCCTGGATACAGCACACTGATGGGTTTTGGCTTTTTATTCAGTTTGCCAGTCTGTGTCTTTTGATTGGGACATTTAGCCCATTTACATTTAGGGTTAATATTGTTATGTGTGAATTTGATCTTGCCATTTTGATGCTAGTTGGCTGTTTTGCCCGTTAGTTGATGCAGTTTCTTCATTGTGTCGATGCTCTTTACCATTTGGTATGTTTTTGGAGTGGCTGGTACTGGTTGTTCCTTTCTATGTGTAGTGCCTCTTTCAGGAGCTCTCGTAAAGTAGGCCTGGTGGTGACAAAATCTCTGAGTACTTGCTTGTTCGAATAGGATTTTATTTTTCCTTAACTTATGAAGCTTAGTTTGGCTGGATATGAAATTCTGGGTTGAAAGTTCTTTTCTTTAAGGATGTTGAATATTGGCCCCACTCTCTTCTGGCTTGTAAGGTTTCTACTGAGAGATCTGCTGTGAGCCTGATGGGCTTCCCTTTGTGAGTAACCTGACCTTTCTCTCTGTCTGCCCTTAGCATTTTCTCCTTCATTTCAACCCTGGTGAATCTGACGATTATTTGCCTTGGGGTTTCTCTTCTTGAGGAATATCTTTGTGGTGTTCTCTGTATTTCCTGGACTTGAATATTGGCCTGCCTTGCTAGGTTGGGGAAGTTTTCCTGGATAATATCCTGAAGAGTATTTTCCAGCTTGGATTCATTCTCTCATCACATTCAGGTACACCTATCAAACGTAGATTAGGTCTTTTCACATAGTCCCATATTTCTTGGAGACTTTGTTCATTCCTTTTACCCTTTTTCTCTAATCTTGCCTTCTCATTTTATTTCATTTAGTTAATCTTCGACCTCTGATATCTTTCTTCTGCTTGGTCTATTCGGCTGTTGAAGCTTGTGCATGCTTCGCGAAATTCTTGTGTTCTGTTTTTCAGCTCCATCAATTCACTTATATTCCTCTCTAAGTTTATTCTCATTAGCATTTCATCAAATCTTTTTTCATTGGGTTCTTAGTTTCTTTGCATTGGGTTAGAATATGTTCTTTTAGCTAACAGAAGTTTCTTATTACCCACCTTCTGAAGCCTGTTTCTGTCAATTCATCACACTCATTCTCCACCCAGCCTTGTTCCCTTGCTGGTAAGGAGTTGTGATTTCTTGTAGGAGGAGAGGTGTTGTGATTTAGGGTTTTTTCATTCTTTTTGCACTGGTTTCTTTCCATGTTTGTGGATTTATCCACTTGTCATCTTTGTAGTTGTTGACTTTCAGATTGGGTCTCTTGAGTGGATGTCCAGTTTGTTGATGATGAAGTTATTTCTTTCTGTTGCTTAGCTTTCCTTCTAACAGTCTGACCCCTCTGCTGTAGGACTACTGAAGTCCACTCCAGGCCCTGCTTGCCTGGGGATCACCTGCAGAGGCAGCAGGATAGTAAGGGTTGCTGCCAGTTTCTTCTTCTGCTATCCTTTTACCAGAAGGATGCCCGCCAGATGTCAGTCTGAGCTGTCCTTTATGAGGTGACTCTTTGGATATACCGGGGTCAGGGAGGTGCTTGAGGAGACAGTCTGTCCTTTATAGGAGCTCAAGTGCTGAGCTGTGAGTTACATTGTTCATTCAGAGCTGCTGGGCAGGTACGTTTAAGTCTGATGCAGCAGAACTCATAAACCCCTCCCCCCCTTTTTTTTTCCCAGTTGCTCTGTCCCAGGGAGTTAGGGCTTTTTGAGTTTCTGTTGTGCTGCTGCCTTTTTTTTTAGGGCTGCCCTGCCCAGCGAGTAGGCAGCCTGGTCACTGTCTGCCTGCAGAGGCTTTGCTGAGCTTCTGTGGGCTCCACTCAGCTGCGGTGTCAAATTCCCTGCAGTACTGTTTATTTGGGTATAGTTAGAACTGCCTCGGCAATGGCGGCTCACCTCTATGATGGCGGACTCTCTCTGCAATGGCGGGCAGCCTCAGCTGTGGCAAACTACCTCAGTAGTGGTGGAGTGCCTCGGTAATGGTAGACGCCCCTCCCCCACAGAGTTGGACCGTCCTGGGTTCAGCTGTGCTTGCTGTGAAACTCTCAATCCAGAGCGTTTCCAATTGCTGTTTTTTTTTTTTTGTTGGGGTGGGACCAGCTGAGCCTGATCACCTGGCTCCCTGCCTTAGAGCCTTTTTTTTTTTTTTTTAGTTTAACAGTTGACTGTCTCTCAGGTGTTCCAGTCACCTGTTGAAAAGGCACCGGATCTGTGCGATTTCCTGTGCGGCACCCCACTGTGCCAGCTGAAACAGCGGTGCTGAGATTCGTGGTGCTTTTTTTGCCCAGGAATCTCCTGACCTGGCTCCCTTTTCCAGCCCCCTCTTTAATCAGATGAATGGGCGACTCTGCCTTCCCGGAGCTCCAATCACCAGGTAAAACAGTGCCCTTACCCATGTATTTTGTATGGAGAAATGCCATGCCGGGGCGCCATCAAAACCGCTGCGCTGGTGAAAACAACAGCCACGCTGGTGACCCATGGGGCTCTTCTGCGTAGGAATCTCCTGGTCTGTGGGCCATAAAAATCCATCTGGGAATGAGGCGTCCACTCACCCTCTGTGCTTTCACTGGGAGCTGCAATCCTGAGCTGCTCCTAATCGACCATCTTGGATCCAGGACCTAAGAATATCTTCAATATTGTAACTTTATAAGTCTTGCTGTCTGACAAGGCAGTTGTTCCCATTTTGTTGTCTTGAAGTTATATCTTAGCTATTCTTGGCAGTTTTCAAGATTAGCTTAATACATAAAAGAAGGTACCCTTTTGAGAATTTTTCAGTATAATGGTATTGAATTTATATATTATTTCAGGGAAAATGTCTGCTTACTGTATCCTTTCATTTATGAATATAGTATTTATGTCTCCATTAGTTTCTTATTACCCACCTTCTGAAGCCTGATTCTGTCAATTCATCACACTCATTCTCCATCCAGCCTTGTTCCCTTGCTGGTGAGGAGTTGTGATCCTTGTAGGAGGAGAGGTGTTCTGGTTTTGGGTGTTTTCATCCTTTTTGCTGGTTTCTTCCCATCTTTGTGGATTTATCCACCTGTCATCTTTGTAGTTGTTGACTTTCAGATTGGGTCTCTGGTGGATGTCCAGTTTGTTGATGATGAAGTTATTTCTTTCTGTTTCTTAGTTTTCCTTCTAACAGTCTGGCCCTCTGCTGTAGGACTGCTGAGGTCCACTCCAGGCCCTGCTTGCCTGGGGATCACCTGCAGCAGCTGCAGAACAGTAAGGGTTGCTGCCAGTTTCTTCTTCTGCTATCCTTGTCCCAGAAGGATGCCCGCCAGATGTCAGTCTGAGCTCTCCTTTATGAGGTGACTCTTTGGATATACAGGGGTCAGGGAGCTGCTTGAGGAGACAGTCTGTCCTTTATAGGAGCTCAAGTGCTGAGCTGTGAGCTCCATTGTTCATTCAGAGCTGCTGGGCAGGTACGTTTAAGTCTGATGCAGCAGAACTCATAAACCCCCCTTTTTTTTCCCAGGTGCTCTGTCCCAGGGAGTTAGGGCTTTGTTATGAGTTTCTGTTGTGCTGCTGCCTTTTTCAGGGCTGCCCTGCCCAGCAGGAGGCAGCCTAGTCACTGTCTGCCTGCAGAGGCTTTGCTGAGCTGCTGTGGGCTCTGCCCAGCTGCCATGTGAACTTCCCTGCAGTCCTGTTTATATGGGTGTAGTTAGAACTGCCTCGGCAATGGCGGCTCACCTCTGATGGCGGACTCTCTCTGTAATGGTGGGTCTCTGCTGGCAGGCTGCCTCAGCAATGGCAAACTACCTCAGTAGTGGTGGAGTGCCTCGGTAATGGTAGACGCCTCCCCACAGAGCTGGACCATCCTGGGTTCAGCTGTGCTTGCTGTGAAACTCTCAATCCAGAGCATTTCCAATTGCTGTTTTTTTGTGGGGGTGGGACCAGCTGAGCCTGATCACCTGGCTCCCTGCCTTAGAGCCTTTTTTTTTTTTTTTTTAGTTGAACAGTTGACTGTCTCTCAGGTGTTCCAGTCACCTGTTGAAAAGGCACCCGGATCTGTGCGATTTCCTGTGCGGCACCCCACTGTGCCAGCTGAAACAGCGGTGCTGAGATTCGTGGTGCTTTTTGCCCAGGAATCTCCTGGCCTGGCTCCCTGTTTCAGTCCCTTTTTAATCAGATGAATGGGTGACTCTGCCTTCCGGAGCTCCAATCACCAGGTAAAACAGTGCCCTTACCCATGTATTTTGTATGGAGAAATGCCATGCCGGGGCGCCATCAAAACCGCTGCGCTGGTGAAAACAACAGCCACACTGGTGACCCATGGGGCTCTTCTGCGTAGGAATCTCCTGGTCTGTGGGCCATAAAAATCCATCTGGGAATGAGGCGTCCACTCACCCTCTGTGCTTTCACTGGGAGCTGCAATCCTGAGCTGCTCCTAATCGACCATCTTGGATCCAGGACCTAAGAATATCTTCAATATTGTAACTTTATAAGTCTTGCTGTCTGACAAGGCAGTTGTTCCCATTTTGTTGTCTTGAAGTTATATCTTAGCTATTCTTGGCAGTTTTCAAGATTAGCTTAATACATAAAAGAAGGTACCCTTTTGAGAATTTTTCAGTATAATGGTATTGAATTTATATATTATTTCAGGGAAAATGTCTGCTTACTGTATCCTTTTCATTTATGAATATAGTATTTATGTCTCCATTAGTTTGGAGGCTTGTATTATGCTATTAGTTAGAGTTTACACTTTTTTCCATAAAATTTGCAAATCTTTTATTGATTAATGCCTGTGATCTGATAGTGATTATTGCTATTATGAGTAAAATCTGCATTTTGTGATAAATATTGATATAGAGAAATGCAGTTAATTTTTGTTAAGTGATCTTTTGTCCAGTAGGCTTGCTGAATTCTTGTAAATGTTCTTATGGTTTGACCAGAAATTATCTTTGACCTTTTGTCTAATTAGTGTTATTTTCTTCTTTTCCAGTAATTAAAAATTTCTTATTTTGTGTGTAAGGTGTTGGCTTTAGCCTACAAGTCTCTATTAGCTATAATCAGTCATAGCAGGCATCATTGTATTTTGTTTTATTTTTATTTTTGAGACAAGAGTTGGCCAGGCATGGTGGCTCATGTTTGTAATCCTAGCACTTTGCGAGGCCGAGGCGGGCGAATCATGAAATCAGAAGATCGAGACCGTCCTGGCAACATGGTGAAACCTTGTCTCTACTAAAAGTACAAAAACTTAGCTGGGAGTGGTGGCATGTGCCTGTAATCCCAGCTACTCTCAAGGCTGAGGCAGGAGAATCACTTGAACCCAGGAGGTGGAGGTTGCCGTGAGCTGAGATCGCGCCACTGCACTCTAGCCTGGTGACAGCAAGACTCCATCACAAAAAAAAAAGATAGAATGTTCTACTCTTTATTTCCTAAGTCTCTCCCTCTGGCTCTCAGAAGTAAGTCAAAGCAGAACAGTTCTGTGGAATCAAATGTATTCCCTCATTTGGTACAGGTAGCTCAGCATAGAGGAGAGGACATAAGCTTTATTACCACATGATCAGGACAAGCCAAGTATGTGTAAGAAATTAAAACTAGTAAGGCCGGGTGCGGTGGCTCAAGCCTGTAATCTCAGCACTTTGGGAGGCCGAGGCGGGTGGATCACGAGGTCAAGAGATCAAGACCATCCTGGTCAAAATGGTGAAACCCCGTCTCTACTAAAGATACAAAAAATTAGCTGGGCATGGTGGCACGTGCCTGTAATTCCAGCTACTCAGGAGGCTGAGGCAGGAGAATTGCCTGAACCCAGGAGGCGGAGGTTGCAGTGAGCCGAGATCGCGCCATTGCACTCCAGCCTGGGTAACAAGAGCAAAACTCCGTCGCAAAAAAAAAAAAAAAAGAAATTAAAACTAGAGGCAGAGATATTACCAATAATAGACCTCAGTGTCTTTCTGTCCGTCCTTCCTTCCTTCCTTCCTTCCTTCCTTCCTTCCTTCCTCCCTCCCTCCCTCCTCCCCTCCTCCCCTCTTTTTCTCCCTCCCTTTCTCTCTTTCTCTCTTTCTTTCTGAAACGGAATTTCACTCTTGTTGCCCAGGCTGGAGTACAGTGATGCAATCTTGGCTCACTGCAACCTCTGTCTTCCCCAGGGAAGAATCCGTCTCCTACATAGATGGTAAGGATCTGTCTGCAAGAATTCTGGGTACAGAGTGGGAAAAGATAGCTGAAGTTCTTTAGATATTAGTATGCATACAGTCATTTAATTTCCTTTTTTTTTTCTTTTAAGACAGAGTCTTGTTCTGTTGCCCAGGCTGGAGTACAATGGCTCACTGTAACCTCTGCCTACTGCGTTAAAGCGATTCTGCTTCAGCCTCCTGAGTAGCTGCTATTACAGGCATCTGCCACTACATTCATCTGATTTTTTTGTATTTTTAGTAGAGACAGAGTTATACCATGTTGGCCTGGTTGGTCTCAAACTCCTGACCTCAAGTGATCCGCCTGCCTCGGGTTCCCAAAGTGCTAGGATTATAAGTGTGAACCACCACATCAAGCTGAATTTCCCAATTTTGGTTTGAATATGACGAAGAAGAACAGAAATGAGTTTGGGTTTTCTCTGTATTGAGACCTTTTGTTTTAAATTCTGCAGAGAATAAACTTCTAAAACAGCGAATCTCTCTGGTACAAATAGTTATGGAAGGGATTGAAGAATCTAATTTTTTTCTTAAATGGCTGTCACTGAAATCCTCCTTGCTTTTTAGTCTTCTGCTTCCTTAGCCCCCAGTTCCAATCTTACCTGGTGCTTCCATTTATTATGTCTTTGTAAGATTCTGTGGTATACAGTGGGTTGGTTCTCAGCTTCTCTGTCAGGCTGGAATTCAGCTTTCTTATCAAATTGCCATTGCTTTTTCTGTTTCTACCCAATTTGCCCCTATCCTTGTGAGGTATTTTTCTTTCTTAAAGATTTCTCCTGATGTAGTTTTTAGTAGGGTTTCAGGAGGGACTGAAATTGGATAGACATATGTGATTTGCCATCTTAACCCGGAAACCTAAACCTACTTTTAAATTGTTCTACTTATTTTTAATATGTATGATATTTATGATGAAGTATTTAAATATCCTGAAATGCATAATATCTAGTTGTTCCATATATGTTTTTAAAATAAATGATTCAGTGATTCTATTAACTATTTTTGTAAATCTCAGCATTCATGCTTTCTTTTTTGAATAGGAGCAAAGCGTTTTTTTTTTTTTTTTTTTAAAGAGATCTATTAGGAAATTTTGGATCAGTCTGCAGAATTATTTGTTGAGGCACCAACCACTGTAAAAGTATCTAAATGAAGAAATTTTGTATTTAAATACCCTTTTTTCAGATAGATGCTTAAGAAGAAATATCAGAAAAATTATTTTTATTAAATTATGTATGTTACAGTACAGTTCACATACAAGCATAGCAATATCCCTTTGAGAAAAATCTTTCGGTAAAGTTAATGAAGTTAACTCCAGGATGTCTAACCTTAGTAAAATGAAGAGGAATATGATTGATCAGACTTAATATTGATCCTAATAAACGTGTTATAGATACTTTTGTTTTATATGGCAGTAAAACTACCTGTAAAGTTTGTTTATCATTGTATTTACTTGAATATTTGGAAATTTTTGAGAACGTCTTTCTATTTTCTTAGTAATACATCTTGTGTTATTAATAGGTTATTGATATTTAACATTTTTATGTTTTTCCTACAGACTTAATAGTGGGAACTCTTAAAAATAAGGTCATTGTATTTGTATATTTTTATTTTCAAAATATTTAGACTCTCAAGCAAAATATGGGATAAGCCCAGGTATATATATTTCTTTAAATTTTTTAAGTGATGTCACAGTTGTATATTTTTTCTTTCATAAATCTAGTTTCATCTGATAACCCACCTTAATCTTAGACTTCTAGCCTTCAGAATTGTGAGTTTCTGGAGTTTGAGGATCTATATTGATGAGACCATAGGATCCAAAAATTAATCTAAAAGTCATGTCAAGACTTTGTTGTCTGGGCATGGTGGTTCATACCTGTAATCCCAGTACCTTGGGAGGCCAAGGTGGGCAGATCATTTGAGGCCAATAGTTTGAGACCAGTCTGGCCAACATGATGAAACTCCATCTCTACTAAAAATACAAAATTTTGCCTGTCTTAGGAGCACACGCCTATAATTCCAACTACTCTGGAGACCGAGGCAGAACTGCTTGAGCCCGGGAGGCAGAGGTTGCAGTGAGCTGAGATCACACCACTGCACTCCAGCTTAGGTGACAGAGTAAGACTCAGTCTCAAAAAAAGAAAGAAAGGAGGGAGGGATGGAGGGAGGGAGGAAACGTGATAAACTCATAACAAAGTGTTTTTCTTTTCTTTTTTTAAGCGATGCAGTCTCTGCCAGCACGGTAGCTCACACCTCTAATCCCAGTATTTTAGGAGGCCAAAGTGGGCAGATTGCTTGTGCCCAGGACTTGAGTTCAGCCTGGGCAACAATATGAAACTCCAACTCTACAAAAAATACAAAAATTAGTTGGTGCACGCCTATAGTCCCAGCTATTCAGAAGGCTGAGGGAGGGAGGATCACTTAAGCCCAGAGTTAAAGGCTGCAGTGAGTGAGATTGTGCCACTGCACTCCAGCCTGGGCAACAGAGTACTGTCTCATGTATACATACATACACATTCACAAATTAGCTGGCATGGTGGTGCTTGCCTGTAGTCCCAGCTACTTGAGGATTGATGTAGGAGGATCTCTGGAGCCTGGGAAGTTGAGACTGCAAGACCCTGCCTCCAAAGAGAGTCAGAGAGTCTTACCGTCATCCAGGCTGCAGTGCAGTGCTCCAATTAGAGCTCATTGCAGCTTTTTTTTTTTTTTTTTTTTTTTTCTCGAGGTAGAGACTCGCACTGTTCCCAGGCTGCTATGCAGTGGTGTGATCTTGGCTCACTGCAACCTCTGCCTCCTGGGCTCAAGCAGTTCTCCTACCTCACCCTCCCAAGTAGCAGGGACTACAGGCACACACCACCACGCCCAGCTAATTTTTTTTGTATCTTTAGTAGAGACAGAGTTTCACCATGTTGGCCAGAATGGTCTTGATCTCCTGACCTGGTGATCGGACTGCCTTGGCCTCCCAAAGTGCTGGGATTACAGGCATGAGCCACCACCACGCCTGACTGCGCTCACTGCAACTTTTAACTCCTGGGCTCAAGATGTCCTCCCACTTCAGCCTCCCAAGTAGCTGGGACTACAGCCCCATGCCACCATGCCTGGCTAATATTTTAAAATACTGTTTTGGTAGAGATGGGGTCCTGCACCTTTGTCGAGGCTGTTCTCGAATACCTGGCTTCAAGTGATTGTTCTGCGTCAGCCTCCCCAAGTGCTGGGATTAGTTGTGAGCCACTGCACCTGGCCTCCTAGTCATTCTTTAATTGGATGTGTCAAGCAGCTAATAGCTATTTTCTTGTTAATTTGATAATTGAAGTAGAAAAACTGTCACGTGTGTGTTGGTTTTTTGCTTTTTGTTTTTTTAAGAAAAGGTCACCCAGGCTGAAGTACAGTGGTATGATCACAGCTCACTGCAGCCTTGACCTTCCCAGGCTTAGATGATTCTCCCACTTCAGCCTCCCAAGCTGAGGCTACAGGTGCACATGACCACACCTGGCTAATTTTTGTGTTTTGCTGTATTGCTTAGGCTGGTCTTGAGCTTCTGGGCTCAAGCAATCTATACCTTCTGGCCTCCCAAAGTGGTGGGATTACAGACATGAGCCACTATACCCTTTCATTTGTGAATTTGGATAGAGATTTCTTGTCATGATTTGAATCTTAACTTTGGCTGTGGTTTGATTTATTTTATTTTATTTTGAGACTGAGTCTTGCTCTGTCGCCCAGACTGGAGTGCAGTGGTGCCATCTCAGGTCACTGCAACCTCCACCTCCCAGATTCAAGCAGTTCTCCTGCCTTGAGCCTCCTGAATAGCTGGAATTATAGGCATCTTCCACCATGTCTGGCTAATTTTGTGTTTTTAGTAGAGATGGGGTTTTGCCATGTTGGCCAGGCTGATCTCAAACTCCTGACCTCAGGTGATCCATCCACTGCGGCTTCCCAAAGTGCTGGGATTACAGACATGAGCCACCACACCTGGCTGATTTATTATACATAAAAACATTTTGGCTGGGTGTGGTGACTCACGCCTGTAATCCCAGCGGTGGGGAGATTACGAGGTCACAAGTTCGAGACCAGCCTGACCAACATGGTGAAGCCCTAAAAATACAAACGTCAGCCAGGCATGGTGGTATTCACCTGTAATCCCAGCTACTCAGGAGGCTGAGAGGCAGGAGAATTGCTTGAACCTGGGAGGCACAGGTTGCAGTGAGCCGAGATGGTGCCACTGTACTCCATCGCGGGAAACAGAGGGAGTCTTTGTCTCAAAAAAAAAAAAAAAAAAAATTTAAGCCTATTCGGGTTAACAGCTCAGTCACTACAAAAGATGTCTTCATTAAAAGACATTTATTTAAAAATGGAATGGAAGGCCAAACGTGGTGGCTTGCTCCTATAATCCTAGCACTGTGGGAGGCCGAGGTGGGAGGGTCACAAAGTCAGGAGTTCTAGACCAGCCTGGCCAACCTGGTCAAACCCATCTCTACTAAAAATACAAAAATTAGCCAGGCATACTAGTGCACGCCTGTAATCCCAGCTTCTCAGGGGGCCGAGGCAGGAGAATTGTTTGAACCTGGGAGGCAGAGTTTGCAGTGAAGCGAGATTTTACTACTGCACCTCAGCCTGGGCCACAGAGCAAGACTCCGTCTCAAAAAAAAAAGGAATAGAAGCACTTTCATTTTTTACTATATACCAGTTTGCTGTGTGTGTAAACACACACACATACATATACATATATATTTAAGTTTCACAATGGACTATACTTTCAAGTCCTAGACTTTGCATACAGATTAAAAGAGAGTAAAAGCAGTTGCCATCTGATCTTTTCTGTGGCTTTGAGTTTTCCACCTCAACCCAGTTCCCAGTGTTTTTACTATACAGACTATTGTCATAATTATTATTCTTGCTGTGGCAGATTCTACCAACATTAAAAGTTGATTTGCATTTTAGGCAAAGTAATCTTACATTTTGAATTGTTCCTGAAAACCCAAAAAACAAGAGTTTATTAATATGATTGTTTAGTCCGGGCGTGGTGGTTCATGCCTGTAATCCAAGCACTTTGGAGGCCAAGGCGGGCAGATCACCTGAGGTTGGGAGTTCAAGACCAGCCTGACCAACATGGTGAAACCCCCGTCTTTTTTTTTTTTTAAAAAAAGAATGTTTAAATGTTGTGACTTTTATTTTTTCTCTAGTCCTTTTCCATTTTGAATTTTAATAGGCAGCTGGGGTTTTTTGGTGTTTTTTTATTTTGCTTTGTTTTTTAAAATTCCTGGCTGTGAATCCTAAGTCCTCGTTCTCTCAGATGTAGCCAGCAATCTGGGCATGCCTGTGTCTGAAAAGTAGAGACAGCCTTATGCCCAAACTTCTGTTACCAACGCCTTCTGATATCTAATGAGTTATCTTGATTGCATTTCTGATAATGGCAAAGGCAGTAACCAACTATTATTCATGCTTAATGATTTTCAAAAGTTTGAAATTTGTGTCTTTTGTCCCATTTGGGGTCATAACAATTAAGATTTTATATATAGTACTAATTATAAGAAGAATACTCTGATAGGAAGATACTGCCACGAATACAAAGATGAGTAAGGCAGAGTCCTTGCTCAGACTTTGTCCATTAATTACTGTAATTCAAGGTAGAGTAAGATAAGTGCCATAAGAGTATTTGTGTCTGACATATATGTAACAGACACTGGTTTCTCAGGGATCTTCTTACTTTTCCCTCTGAAACTATTATATTGTTATCAGCAAAACTCTTAGTAAGAATTTAGAGTATCTGGACATATTAATGACAAACATGAATCTTGGTAATTTTTTGCTTGGCAAAGATAACAAGCTGTTATTGATAGCTTTCTGGGGTAATGAGCTACTTTATTACTGTGACAAGACAGAAAGAAGAAATATTTTTTAAAACGTATATCCTAGTTTGTATATTATTGATCTGAGATGCATGAAATATCTGTGTGCTTACAGAGCGGCATAGCAGTATGAGAAATAACATGATGTGAATCAAATATGCACATTATACATGAGATTGTCATTTAGCATTGGTATTGATTAAAAGCACAAGCAGGCAGGGTGTGGTGGCTCATGCCTGTAATCCTAGCACTTTGGGAGGCTGAGGCGGGTAGATCACCTGAGATCAGGAGTTTGAGACCAGCCTGGCCAACATGGTGAAACCCTGTCTCTACTGAAAATACAAGACTTAGCTGGGCATGTTGGCGTGTGCCTGTAATTCCAGCTACCCAGGAGGCCGAGGCAGGAGAAACACTGGAACCCGGGAGGCAAAGGCTACAGTGAGCCAAGTTCGCACCACTGTACTCCAGCCTGAGTGACAGAATAAGATGTCGTGTAAAAAAAAAAAAGGAAAAAAAAACACAAGCGAAGTCTTTTTCAGTAAGTTAGAATAATACCTCTCTTACCTGAATGACTTACAATACATACAAGCATTTTAAAGTCAGATTAATTGTTGAAGGATCTTAGAGCTAAAGATTTTTAAATCATTAGTTCAAGAACTAATCAATGAGAGATTGAATAAAATGTATTAAAACATGCTAGTGACTATTACAACACATTTTTTTTACCTGGTACTTTCTTTGAGTTTCAGGAAAGTTTCTGGCTGAGTGTGGTGGTGCGTGCCTGTAGTCCCAGCTACTCGAGAGGCTGTAGTGGGAAGATTGCTTGAGCCCAAGAGTTCGAGGTTACAATGAGCTATGATAGGCTACAGAGTAAGACTCTGTCTCAGAAAAAGTAGTTTCTATATGTGTATGTAAACTCTAGGAAGATGTGGATATTTATCGCTCTTGGTTTGTTTCTAAAGGGTAATTATTATTTGATTATGACTTGAATCTACTTTTTAAGAGGCCAGAATTTTGGCTAATTCCAAAAAAGACCTGACCTTGCAATGGCCTCATTACTAAGTCCAGCTCTTGCTAGAGCTTTCACTAATTACTGTCTGAGTCTAGGACTAGTGGTCAAACTGCAACAGTCACAACTTGGTAAACATTTTGAATATTGACTTAAGATTTTGATGTTCATATATGATTCATAGTTGAAGTAAAAAATGTAGTTCCAAGATGTTTTAAAGGTTTCTTTCACTTTTTTCTTTAATCTTAGCTGTCTATTAAGATAAACATACAACTTGCCTTTTATAAATGGCTCTCATGCGTGATAAAGCTATAATCGGGTACTTTTTTCCTGTTTTTCAAATATCAGATTAGCAAAGATCAGATGTTTTGAACACATGTTTTTGAAAAGAGTATGGCAAGACTACCACTCTCATTCATTGCTGGTTGTGAGTATACACAGATGATAGGAAGCTTGTAGAATGCATTTCTAATTATATATATTCAGTACTCAGGCACATTTTTCTTGTAGTAACTTATTGTCCAGTCTACATGCTTTTATGTTTTTTGTGGGAAATGACTGGAGTACAGGGCTGCTTCTTGTATGTATTAGAAGATGGGAAACCACCTAAGTATCTGTTAAATAAGCTGAGTGCAGTGGATCATGCTAGTAGTCCCAGCTGCTCGGGGGGCTTAGGTGGGAGGAATTGCTTGAACCCAGGAGTCCGAGGCTGCAGTGAGCCATGATGCCACCACTGCACTCTAGCCTGGGCAACAGTGCAAGAACCTGTCTCAAGGAAATAAAACGTTTAATAAACTATGTTACATCCATCCAGTGAACTAGAATGCAGCCAGCCATTTAAAAGAATGAAGTAGCTCTATATGTACTCACTGGGAATGGTTTGGTTTCCAAGTTATAGTAAGTTCTTTTTTGTTTGTTTATTTTTATTTTATTTATTTATTATATATTATTATTATTTTTAGACTGAGCCTCGCTCTGTCACCCAAGCTGGAGTGCAGTGGTGCAGTCTCAGCTCACTGCAACCTTTGCCTCCCTGGTTCAAGTGATTCTCCTGCCTCAGCATCCTGAATAGCTGGGATTACAGGTGCGTGCCACTGTGCTCAGCTAATTTTTGTATTTTTAGTAGAGACGGAGTTTCGCCATGTTGGTCAGGCTGGTCTTGAACTCCTGACCTCATGATTCACCTGCCTTGGTCTCCCAAAGTGCTGGGATTGCAGGCATGAGCCAGTGTGCCTGGCCTTATAGTAAGTTTTTTTAAGTGTAGGAAAAAACAGAATTGCTTTAGCCATTTGGTTTCTTTTTTTTTTTTTTTTTAATTGTGAAAATGTTTTATTTTAAATTTTACTTTCTGGGATACATGTGCAGAATGTGCAGGTTTGTTACATAGGTATACATTTGTCATGGTGGTTTGCTGAACCTATCAATCCATTATCTAAGTATTATTCCCTGCATGCATTAGGTATTTGTCCTAATGTCATCCCTCCCTTTGTCCCCCACTCCCTGACAGGCCCCAGTGTGTGATGTTGCCCTCCCTGTATCCATGTGTTCTCATAGTTCAACTCCCTAATTTATGAGTTAGAACATATGGTGTTTGGTTTTCTGTTGCTGTGTGAGTTTGCTAAGAATGATTAGCCATTTATTTTATTTGTGATCTGTAGCTTAAGTGTGCATGTATGTGTGCTTGAATATGCATACCATATCTGTGGAAGAAAACTTGTCAAAACTTGTTGCCTGTGTGATAAACTAGGTGTATGTCCTAGAGTAAAAGGATAACTGGGATTTTTCTTCATATTTTTGAATTTTATACCCTGTTCATGTGAAAGAGATTTTTAGAGGCCAGGTATGGCTCATGCCTGTAATCCCAGCACTTTGGCAGGCCGAGGTGGAAGGATTGCTTGAGGCCAGGAGTTCAAGACCAGCCTAGGCAATATGGCAAAACCCCATCTCTACAAAGAAATACAGAAATTAGCCAGCCATGGTGATGCATGCCTGTACTTCCAGCATTTGGGAAGCTGAAGCAGGAGGATCACTTGAGCTCAGGAGGCAGAGGTTGCAGTGAGCCAAGGTCCTGCCATTGCACTGCAGCCTGGGTGACAGAGTAGACACTGTCTCAAAAAAAAAGATTCTCATGCATTTTCCTTTATTGCCCTTCCTGGGATATGTGATTTAGAAGCCTGAGAAAATATGCCAAGGCCTTTACATTGAATATGCAACAGCTATAGATGGTTCTCTCTTAATGAATTTATTTATTTATTTATTTTGAGACAGAGTCTCACTCTGTCACACAAGCTGGAGTGCAGTGGTGGGATCTCAGCTCACTGCAACCTCCACTTCTCAGGTTCAAGTGATTCTTGTGCCTCAGCTTCCCAAGTAGCTGGGACTACAGGTGCATGCCACCATGCCCGGATAATTTATGTACTTTTAGTAGAGACGGGGTTTCACGAATTTGGCCAGACTGGTCTAGAACTCTTGGCCTCATGAAATCCACCTGCCTCGGCCTCCCAAAGTGCTGGGATTACAGGTGTCAGCCATCATGCCCGGCCTTTTGATGAATTTCTGTTAATTTTCAACTTTAACCCTAAAAGTAATTTTCTGCTGTTTACATGATATGAAGATTCAGAGGAAAAAAAATAGCAAAGATTTTGTTCATATAGTAGGGATGGTTAGATTAAAAAAATCTTCCTGTGATGGAGCATTTTTTTTCAAGCTAAAGTAGCAAACTTAGAAAATATGTAAATCTTTTTTATTTGTATCTGCACAAACAAGGAAAGCCTCCCTTTCCTTTGGCACAAATATTTCATCTCTAATTTTATTGTGCTTTTCATAACCAGGCTGACTTCCTATGAGAGGATAGTTTGTGGCTCTGAACCCAACATACAAAGCTGTATGTGAGATAGTGCCCTTTACCTTGGCCTTACTAGTACTGTGACCAAGCTTCCTTACCAGACTGCCTGAGTGTATTCCCTTAAATATTTTGTTGAACGTTATATTCACTTCAGTGTGATGACTGCCTAGTGGAGTCATTATTCAAATAGTGTGGTTGTTTACTGTTTTTCTAGAAAATACAGATCATCAGCAATTCTAATTGTACATACTCATCAACTCAGGCATTCTACTTCTAAGGAATTTATCCTACAGTCTTATTCGTTGGAAATAAGCATAGGATAATCATCTTCATTACTATGGGCATACTTTAAAGACCTGATCATCCATTAAAAAACCAAAAATGCATGAAGACTGGATTCCTTGAAAGGCTTTCACTGTTTCTTGCAGAGATGATTTTGCCTCAGAGTCTTGAAATTTGAACACAAGGATAAGGGCATTCTTCTAGATTTTCTTGGAATGTATAGAAATTAACCCAGTTTGTTTATCTTCAAACCATTTTTATGTTTTTGCCAAAGAGATTATAAATTAAGAGTAATAGTTTTTATACAAAAATTATGGGCAGCAGTAACAAAGTGGACATTATTTGTGGGGCATTTGCACTATTTGTTTTGCTCTATTGTTTGTGCCCTAGGTAAGCTCTTTTTTGTTGTGAATTAACCATTTTAAAATGGTCTTGCTGATAAACTGTAATAAAAAATCTAGGCCAGGTGTGGTGGATCACGCCTGTAATCCAAGCACTTTGGAAGGCTGAGGCGGGCAGATCACTGGAGGCCAGGTATTTGAGACCAGCCTTGCCAACATGGTGAAACCCCATGTCTACAAAAAATACAAAAATTATCTGGTGTGGTGGCATAGGCCTGTAATTTCAGATGCTTCAGAGTCTGAGGGATGAGAATCACTTGAACCCAGGAGGTAGAGGTTGCAGTGAGCCAAGATCATGCCACTACACTTCAGCTTGGGCAATAGAGCAAGACTCCATCTCAAAAAAAATAAAAAATCAGTTGTAATGTTTAAGGATATAATAATTCATATATCATCTTTATTTCTAAACTCTTTTCATATCATAACTATACGATATGAAAAGAGTTTAGCCTCCTGAGTAGCTGAGATTATAGGCACCCACCACCACACCCAGCTAATTTTTTGTATTTTAAGTAGAGATGGAGTTTCACCACATTGGCTAAGCTGGTCTGGAACTCCTGATATCAGGTCATCCACCGCCTCAGCCTCCCAAAGTGCTGGGATTACAGGTATCAGCCACCACTCCTGGCTCATATCATATAGTTTCTAGCGTGGTACTTAATGTAGACTTAGCAATAATATTTATTAAATATGTAAATTAATGACTAATTTTTTTTAAAAGATTAGAATGTATGTTGCATTCTGTCTTTTACTGATGTACAGAGAACATCTTAAATAGGCAGATATTTGGAAAGGATATGTTATGGGTTGAAATGCTTTCCCTAAAAAGATACGTTGAAAATCTGATGCTTGTGGTATATAGTACTTGTGAATGTAACCTTAATAAGAAGTAGGGTTTTGCTGGTCACGGTGGCTCACGCCTGTAATCCCAGAACTTTGGGAGGCCAAGGCGGGTGGATCACGAGGTCAAGAGATCGAGACCATCCTGGCCAACATGGTGAAACCCCATCTCTACTAAATACAAAAAAAAATTAGTCAGGCGTGGTGGCGCGTGCCTGTAATCCCAGCTACTTGGGAGGCTGAGACAGGAGAATCGTTTGAACCCAGGAGGTGGAGGTTGCAGTGAGCTGAAAATGCACCTTGCACTATAGCCTGGGTAACGAGTGAAACTCCGTCTTAAAAAAAAAAAAAAAAAAAAAAGAAGTAGGGTTTTTGAAGATAAAATCAAATTAAGATGAGGTCATCAGAGTTGTCCTTAATCCAGGGGTTTTTTTTTTTTAGAGACCATGTTGGCCAGGATGGTCTCCATCTCCTGACCTTGTGATTCACCCCCCTTGGCCTCCCAAAGTGCTGGGATTACAGGCGTGAGTCACAGCGCCCAGCCCAGTGTTTCTTATAAGACAGAATATAGATACAGAGATACACAGTGTAGAAACCATGTTACAACAGTGGCACAGATCAGCATGATGCTCCTGCAAGTTAAGGATTACAAAAGGTTGCCAGCAGACTACCAGAAGCTAGGAGAGGCAAGGAAGGGCTCTGGTACAGGTTTCAGAGGAGACATTCTCCTATTGGTGTCACTTCGTCAGCTGGAAACTCTGTGGCCAGCGACACCAATGCTTGAATTTTCTTCATTCTTACTGGGCCCTGTCTGCCTACTTAGCCTGGCAGGCTGAACTTGGCTCACACTGCTGGCCTGGATTTCACACCTACCAAGGGCAAGCCAGGAGCAGAGCAGTGAGGAAAGTATGAATGAGCAAGCCCAAGGACTGGCCACTGTGCACAGCCAGGCATACTGGCTGCTGTGGTGGGTCAGGCAGCTCCAGACACGAGTACAGGTGCTGGCCCCACTGTGAGGCTGTAGTTGGATCAGATGTACCACAAGTGGCTGTCACTGTGGGCACCCATGTCTGGATGGAGGGAATGTGGTGTCACCTGAAAGCTCAGAGATGCCAGGAATTGCAGAGCCCCAAAGTGGGCACCAGTGTCATAGCCCTGACTTGGGGGGTCCTGAAGTCTGGACTCTCAGTAGGGCTACAGCTCTTCTCTCTTTCTTGTTGCCTGCAGTGCAGTGAGTGGAGGGGGAGGGTTAGCTTCTTGGGGTGGGGGTGGGGGTGGGGTGGCTGTTTCAGACCATTTGTATTACAGCTCTTTCAGTCTTGCCATCCCACTCCAGCTGGCAGCTCCTGGGCTGGCCTGGCCCTGCTGCTGCTTCTCATCCCATGGGGTGGCTACCTGGTGGAGGGCAGGAGGAATATAGTGTTACAGTAGCTCTGGCTTGGGGAATCTGGAGGCCTGGGCCTCCAGAAAGTTTGCCACTCTTCACTCCCACAGTCCAAGAGCATGTCACCACTCACACCTTGGTAAGCCAGCCAGGAATCTGTTACAGCTCCTTTTGCTCCTGCCATTTAGTGAGTCTGGAATTCATGCCCTGCATCCAGGAAGAATGAGGTTATGTGGACAACTGGAGGGTGGTGAGCAAGGTGGAGAGGAGTGATAAAACAGCTCTCAGCAGAGAAGAGACCCAAAGTGGGTAGCTCCTATCTGCAGACAAGTAGTCCTGATTAGTTTCTAAGTCTGGCTGAGTCCAGGGTTTTTATGGGCTCAGAAGGGAGCATGGTTGGGCCAGGAAAAGCACTATCTGACTAGCTAAAAGGCATTAAGGAAGTTATCACTCTGGGCTGGAGACTCTATCTGGAACAGGCAGCCTGGCCCCCAGGCTTCAGATTGTCCCTGGCTTGTAGGTGGGGTTTCACCGGGGACCTGCCCTTCCCTTCTAGGAACTTGTCTGGTCCCACCACCATCCATGGTTCATACATGCTGTCCAAGATGTCCAGGTTTTCCATGCTGAGAGACACCCACAGGCCCATGCCAAGCCACCCTTATACCGTTGGCCTCCCTCCTATGCTCCTTGGCACCCAAAGTCTGGAGGGGGCCGAGGCAGCAGTGGCTGGCATGTCAGTGATGCTCTGTGCGTGTGCACACCCACCCTGGTTGCAACAGCACCTGGGCTCAGCTATCAGGGCATGTTCACAACTTTGCTATGCCACAGAATGGGTGCTGGGAGTGGAGAGAGGCCAGAGAGTAGGAGCATGCACTTCTAAGCCTGTGGGCAGAGGGCTGCTCAGGCCCCCAAGAGCACAGGGATGCCTGGGTCCGTAGCCACAGCTGGACAGCTGGACAGCTTCAGCTGCACCTGGGAACATGAGTTTCTGCCCCACCAACTCAGTAGGGAATGGGGCTCCCACTGGAATCACCTGTTCCTTGCACCCCACCCCCTGCCTCTACGGAGCACACAGTCCCCCACTGCAGCTGGTATCCTCTCAGCGGCCATTACAGATGGGCCACCACCACCATCATTGATATCTTGATTTTGGACTTCTAGCCTCTGGAACTATGAGGCAATCATTTTGTTGTTTAAGCCACCCATGAATGTTGTTTGTATTAAGTACTTCATTACAGCAACCCTAGGACATAAATGAAAATATTTCATATTTTTATAACATTCCAATTTAATGTCTTCTTTTCAGCGTTTTACTTTTTCCCTTGTTTTCTCACCTTTTCCTTTTTCCTTATTTATTTTGTTTTCCCTACAGTCTCAATCTCTTCTCTAGCTGATGTTATAGTTATTGTTCATGCCTGTAATCCTAGCATTTGAGATGTTCAGGCAGGAGGATCACTTGAGCTTAGGGGTTCCAGACAAGCCTGGAGAGCCAGTCTCTGTTAAAAAAAAAAAAAAAAAATTAACTGAGTGCGGTGGTTGGAGGCCAAGGTTGGTGGATCACCTGAGGTTGGGAGTTTGAGACCAGCCTGACCCAAACATGGAGAAACCTCATCTCTACTAAAAATACAAAAGATGATAGCTGGGCGTGGTGGTAGGCCCCTGTAATCCCAGCAACTTGGGAGGCTGAGGCATGAGAATTGCTTGAACTCAGGAGGCGGAGGTTGCAGTGAGCTGAGATTGCACCATTGCAGCCTGGGCAACAAGAGTGAAACTCTGTTTAAAAAAAAAAAAAAGATCTGTGTGTGGTGGCACATGACTGTAATTTCAGCTGCTCAGGAGGTTGAGACAGGAAAATCGCTTGAACCCAGGAGGCAGAGGTTGCAGTGAGCTGAGATCAGGCTACCACACTTCAGCCTGAGCAACAGAGCCAGACTCTCAAAAAAGAAAAAAAAGAATGCTCTTATTTTCTGAAATGGACTTGCCGACATCATTCTACTGGGCTCTTAAATATGAAAATATGAATAAACAGGTATACATGAAAATCATGTATGTTTCCCACTAAATTCAGGTAGTACTTAAGCCAATCAGAGTTAAATGTTTATATCAGAGGCAGATAATTTTATAGATGAGAAAGTTGAAGGCCAAAGAAGTTTCCAGGATTAAATTGTTGATTAAAATAAGACCTTAATTAAATGAGTAACGAATGAATAATTGAGTGACTGATGCTTGCTATATGTTTATACACAATGTTGGTTTTTTTTTCTTTTTTTTAATGAGCCCTGCTTAAGCAGGACATCAAAAAATTCAGTTGTAAACTGGTAATTTTTCCTCTCCATGGAAATCTTTAGTAAAAGGTGAAAGATTTATTCATTATGAAGAGAAACCAGAGCATACAATGTGGTTTTTATATGTAATTATTTTTATTCATCTTATTACTAACGCTATAAAATACATATATTTACATCTAAATTATGTTTGCTGTCTTCTTTCTGAATTTTCAGTTGTTACAGTCGGTTGATATGTTTTATTTTAAAAATTGACAGTTTGATACCACTTTAATTCATACTACAATTTTTAAACTTATTTTCATTTAAATGATTAATATGTACTTGCCGATTCTATTTTTATTTATTTATTTTTGAGAGAAAAGTCTCACTCTGTCACCTGTATAGCCATCTCAGCTCATTGCAACCTCCACTTCCTGGGTTCAAGCAATTCTTGTACCTCAGCCTCCCGAGCAGGGAGTAGTATACCTACAGGGACTACAGCCATGTACCACCATGCCTGGCTAATTTTTTTTTTTTTTTTTTGAGACGGAGTTTTGCTCTTGTTGCCCAGGCTGGAGTGCAATGGGGTGATCCTGGCTCACTGCAACTTCCGCCTCCCGGGAAAGTGATTATTCTGCCTCAGCCTCCCGAATAGCTGGGATTATAGGCATGCGCCACCACTCCCTGCTAATTTTGTATTTTTAGTAAAAATAGGGTTTCTCCATGTTGGTCATGCTGGTCTCGAACTGCCGACCTCAGGTCATTTGTCTGCCTCAGCCTCCCAGAGTGCTGGGATTACAGGTGTGAGCCACTGTGCCTGGCCTTTCCTACCTCTCTTTATGATCACACATTGCTTACTTCTGGGATCAGCAGGCTTTGATCAGATCACAAGGATTCCTGGTAAATTCCTTACCAAGTAGCAAGATAGTCCTTTTCATTGTGGGCCTCCAACCTTGTGCATTTTGTGACAATTCTAAGTCTCGATGAAAAGAATAAACAGAAAAGTGGATGATTGACAATGAGGTGTTAAAGAAAAAAGGGAAAAAAAAGTAGAGAGAAAAATGTATAGCCTTTCTTACTTTCACTTAGTTTTCCAACAACATAACTCTTTCTCTTTTTTTCTATACTTTTTCTGGTTTATGAGCCCTGGTAATGTTTTTAAATAAACACTTCACAGTCAACACTAGTAACTGCATATGCTTTTCAGGATCCTGGGGATGATGATGAGAAACGATGACAAAGGAGATGACTGGTTTCTAATTTTGAGAAACTCTCAATCTAAGTGGTGAAATAAACACATATGGTTCAGAAAGGGAATAATTATGTAGTAACAGGTACTTCGAAGAAATGTATAATCTGATTTATGAAAATCTTAAAATGGGAACTTGCGAGTAAAATAGAGATGTTGGCTTTAAATTTAAAAAATTGCCCTCTTCCACCTGCTTTTCTTTTTAAAAAACTTCATACAGTCAAACAGGAGAGACTATTTTATCTTTTACCGCTAGGTAACTAGTCTTACTAGCATGTAGAAAATATAGCTGATCCTCATTATGGTGCAGATTCTGTAATTGCAAATCTGCCTGCTCACTAAAAATTATTTGTAACCCAAAATGGCACTTTCTTGGCCATTCATAGACTTACGCAGAGTGGAGAAAAATTTGAGTCACCCATACACACATTTCCAACTGAAATGGAACAGGTGATGTTCTACCTTCTTGTTTCAGATCTCATACTGCAAACAAGTGTCCTTTTAATGATCTATTTAATGTCATGTTTTTTGTATTTTTGTGTTTTTCTCGTTTGGGTTAGTGATTTTGCTGTTTAAAATGCTCCCTAAAGAGGTGCCGAATGTTTTTTAACTGCAAGAAGGCTGTGATGATAAGCCTTTTGTTCAAAATACCTGTGTTAGATAAGTTTTATTTAGGCATCAGTTAATAGTGCTGTTGTCCATGATCTCAGTATTACTGAATCAACGATATGCCTGGGCATGGTGGCTTATGCCTTTAATCCTAGTACGTTGGGAGGCTAAGGTGGGTGAATTAACTCCAGTCAGGGATTCCAGACCAGCCTGGCCAACATGGTGAAACCCTCTCTCTACTAAAAATATAAAAAATTAACTAGGCATGGTGGCAAGCGCCTGTATTCCCAGCTAATCGGGAGGCTGAGGCAGGAAATTGCTTGAACCTGACAGGTGGAGGTTGCAGTGGTCCAAGATCTCACCACATTGCACACCAGTCCGGGCAACAAGAGTGAAACTCCATCTCAAAAAAAAAAAAAAAAAAAGATAATATATTTGGTGTGTTTAAACCAAAATCACACATAAAACATGTTTATGGATAAATACGGTTAACAAAAAACGTGACCAGAGGCTCATCGGAGCCTACCTTACATTTCCCTTTAGAGCGGTAGCTCAGTATTTACTAATTCAAAGTTTGAATTGACTTTATACAACAACATAACTAGGATGAATAACAAGAATCAATTGTACCTACCAAATTTTTCTTGACTAAAATGTTAAAAAAAATTGTCTGTGACAATTTGGAAGTAAATTTTACTTTTTTCTTTTTGAAAGGAAACTTGCTTATAAAACAGTTCAAAATCAAGTTAATACTTCTTCAGAGAGACCTCTTACTTGATCAACAGGTTTTCTGGTGAGCCTATATAGAATCATAGCAACAATGCAGCCAATGAAGGCAGAACTCATAGGCTTAAAACAGTAATTGTAATTTCTTAACATTTACAGCTAATGTTTTTGGTTGCTCTCAGAATTCTAAATGCAGGCCAGTTGTGGTGGCTCCTACCTGTGACTTTGGGAGGCTGAGGCAGGAGTATCACCTCAAGCCAGTAGCTCAGGACCAACCTGGGTAAGACCCTGTCTCTACAAAAAAATAAAAAATTAGCTGGGCACAATGGCACATGTCTGTATTCCAGTATATTCAGGGAGGCTAAGGTGGGAGGATCACTTGAGCTCAGGAAAAGGCTGCAATGAGGCAGTGAGCCATGATTGAGCCACTGTACTGTAGCCCAAATGACACAGAGAGATACTAAAAAAACAGACAAAAAAATGAAACCTAAATGCCAACTTTTTTAAAACTACTTCAGAAAGAATCTTTAATGGTAAATTCCTGTTTTTAAATTTGATGACCTAAGATGGTTGTGGCACTTCTTACACAATTTTCTCATACAAAACTGTAGACTGGCTGCAACAATTTAGTTCTACATTTTCAATACTGCCTTTTGAAATTAATTTCCTAGGAGCTGATGGAAGGTGTTTTCCCTAATGACCCTCAATTTTAGAACTTCTTTAGAAATATATAATGATAGGCTTTGATTTTAGATACTATGGAAAATACAAAAACAAAATTGAAGAAATCTATGTCTTCCTAGAGCTCAAAGTTTTGTGGAGACAGATAAATGCATAAATAATAAGTTAAAACTATTTTTACTGAGTTGTAGTACAAGTCCAAAGAAACAGCAGTGGGTACATAAAACAGAAAAGGATTAATTTTGAGTGGTGAGATACAGAAATTCATATACAAAGCTGTGTTTCAACTAGGCTTTGGAAAGATTGAGCTGAGCATAGTGGCTCGTGCGTGTAATCCCAGCATTTTGGGAGGCCAGGGCAGGCGGATCAAAGTCAGGAGATTGAGACCATTATGGCCAACATGGTGAAATCCCATCTCTACTAAAAATATAAAAATTAGCTGGGCGTTGTGACACGTGCCTGTAGTCCCAGCTACTTGGGAGGCTGAGGCAGGAGAAGTGCTTGAACCCAGGAGGCAGAGGTTGCATTGAGCCGAGATCGTGCCACTGCACTCCAGCCTGGCAACAGAGCGAGACTCCATCTCAAAAAAAAAGAAAAATTGAATTGTAACAGAAAAAGGGAAACATCTTAAGCTAAATCAGAGGAGAATAAATATGAAAGAACAGAAGACATTCAAGGATGTGAGATATGCATAATTAGAAAAGTGACCATAGTGAAATATGAATCTGGAAAAAGGAAGGGGTTGAGTTGCTGAAGAGTTCATCTGCAAGGTGAAGATGATTAGGATATCTTTCAAAATGTAATAATAAAGTGCTTTGAATTAGGGAATGATTTAGTTAAATTTGTCTTTTAGGATCAGTTGGAAGAGTCATTTTAAATGCCAGAAGGCCAATTAAGAAATCAAAATAACTGAATTAGTACATGAGAAAGGTCAGAAAAAGGACCTAGATGTGACAGATACTATTTAATGCCATGAGATGATCAGTTAGACTTCAAAGTGATTGGCTTAATGTTGAGCCACAGCCACTTTTAAGGATTGTGAAGAAGTGGAGCCAGCTGGGAAGATTAAAAAAAATTAGAGAAATAGAAGGGAAAGCACCAGAATATGGTATTTTCAAAGTCAAAGGACGAGCAAGCGTTTTATAATGTAGGCTATCATTAATGTGAATGCCTCTGTCTTAAGGAGGGTGGAGGACTGAATTTTAGCAATAAGTGGGCCATTACTTTGAGAGAGGAGTTTCAAAGGAATGCAGAATTAGAAAGCTAGATCATGGGGTGATTATAAAAGTAGGATGACCTGAAGATTTTATCTTGAGGCCCTATTTTATGACAGTGAGTGTGTTAATTGTGTATTTTTGATGAAGGAAAAACAAATATTACGTATTTCTATCTTACTTGATTTACCTGAGAGAGTGGTAGCAATGAATATAAGTGATAAGTAGAAGAAATAGGAGAGGCCTCTATCAGAACATGGCCAGGAAGGTAGTGATATGTTCTTTATCCACCCCACTGGAATAAAAGTTCTATGAGAGCAGAGGGGTTTGTTTGGTTTTGCACACTACTTATCTCTAGGTATTTGTTGGTTCATTTGATAGCTAGAAGGATGAATATAAAATGGAATGGTCATGCTTTATTTCAGTTAAGGTTTTGGTGGCATTGAGACCACCAAACCAAGAAAAGGTCGAGGAAGTCATTTATTCTTTGAGACTGATTCTAGAATAGCGATAATAGAAGTGATTATCTCTGGTAATGGGAATTGGAATGTGTGATCATCCTGGGGAAAATACCTGGCTAGGTTGGTTGTAGGCAATTTTTTTTTTTTTTTTTGGAGACAAAGTCTCACTTTGTCACCCAGGCTAGAGTGCAGTGGCGTGATCTTGTCTCACTGCAACCACAGCCTCCTGAGTTCAAGTGATTCTCCTGCCTCAGCCTCCCAAGTAGCTGGGATTACAAGCAAGTACCACCACACATGGCTAATCTTTGTATTTTTTGTAGAGATGGAGTTTCATCATGTTGGCCAGGCTGGTCTAGAACTCCTGACCTCAGATGATTCACCCATAACCCATATTAAAATACTGGGATTCTAGCTGGGTACCGTGGCTCATGTCTGTAATCCCAGCACTTTGGGAGGCTGAGGCGGTTGGATCACCTGAGGTCAGGAGTTGGAGACCAGCCTGACCAACATGGTGAAACCCTGTCTCTACTTAAAAAAAAAAAAAAAAAAATTAGCTGGATGCAGTGGTGCATCCCTGTAATCCCAGCTACTCGGGAGGCTAAAGCAGCAGAATCACTTGAAACCAGCCAAGATCATGCCGTTACACTCCAGCCTGGGCAACAAGAGCGAACCCCATTTCAAAAAAAAAAAAAAGAATACTGGGATTATAGAATTATTAAATCAATTTAAAATATATAGCAAGAACTTAAGGATATTGAAAGAATGAGAAAGCAAGCTTGAAGAAAATCTTTGCAAAAGACATGTCAGATTTAAAAAACGACTATTAAAATATTCAGGTTTTTTTTTTTTTTTTTTAAAGAGTCTCACTTTATCACCCGAGCTGGAGTGCACTAGTGTGAGATCTTGGCTCACTGCAACCTCTGCCTCCTGGGTTCAAGTGATTTTTATGCCTCAGCCTCCTACGTAGCTGGGATTATAGGCAATGTGCCCTATGTCCAGCTGATTTTTGTATTTTAAGTAGAGATGGGATTTTGCCATGTTGGCCAGGCTGGTCTGAAACTCCTTGCCTCAAGTGGTCCACCCCCGTTGGCTTCCCAAAGTGCTGGGATTTCTGGTGTGAGCCACTGTACTTAGCCTTGAAATAAACAGATTCTTAAAACTCAACATTAAAAACATGAACAACCTGACATAAAAATGGGCACTAGACCTGAACAGACAACACTTTACCAGGGAAGGTATACAGATCACAAACACATGAAAAGAAACTGTGCATCATATGTCATTAACAAATTGCAAATTAAAACAATGAGATGCCACTAGATATCTACTAGAATGGCCAAAATGGAAAACACCAACAACATTAAATGTTGACTAAGATGTATAAATGTTGACAAAAATGTGGAGCAACAGGAACTCTCATTCTTTGTTGGTGAGAATGCAAAATGATACAACCACTTTGGAGGAGAGTGGACAGTTTCATCACAAACTAAACATGTTCCTATCAGAAGATACAGCAGTTATTCTTTGATATTTACCCAAATGAGTTGAAAACATGTCCACCCCAAAACCTGAACATGGATTTTATATGGCAGCTTTATTCATAATTGCTAAGACTTGGAAGCATCCGAGATGTCCTTCAGCATGTGAATAAAGAAGCTGTGGTATATTCAGATGTTGAAATATTACTCACTCCTAAAAATGAATGTACTATCAAGCTATGAAAAGACAAAGGAGAAAACTTAAATGCATTTTACTAGATGAGAGAAGCCAATCTGAAAAGGCTGCATAGTATATAATTCCAACTGCAGTTGACTTTTAAACAATACAGATTTGAACTGCATACATCCACTCATAGAGGGGTGTTTTTAAGTACATACAGTTGGCCCTCTGTGTCTGTGGCTTCCACATCTGCAACAAAACATGGATAGAAAATTCAGTATTAGCCTGGGCAGCAAAGTGAGAACCTGTCTCTACAAAAAAATTTAATAATCAGGCTGGGTGTGGTGGCTTACATCTGTAATCCCAGCACTTTGGGAGGCCAAAGTGGGTGGATCACTTGAGGTCAGGAGTTTGAGACCACCCTGGCCAACGTGGTGAAACCCCATCTCTACCAAAAATACAAAAATTAGCCAGGTGTAGTGGTGCATGCCTGTGGTCTCAGCTAGTTAGGAGGCTGAGGCAGGAGAATCTCTTGAACATGGGAGGCAGAGGTTGCAGTGAGCTGAGATCGAGCCACTGCACTCCAGCCTGGGTGACAGAGTGAGACTGTCTCCAAAAATAAATAAACAAACAAGTAAAGTCAAGTCAGTCAGGCGTGGTGGTACATGGCTGTGGTCCCAGCTGCTTAGGAAGCTGAGGTGGGAGGATCCCTTGAGCCCAGGATCTGAGTTTGCAATGAGCTATGATTATGCCACTACATTCCAGCCTGGGCGACAAAGAAGCAAGACTCTGCTTCAAAGAAAAAAAAAGAAAGAAAGAAAACACAGTATTTATAGGATGCAACACTCATGTTTATGTTTGACTGTCTTTGTGTGTGGATTTTGGTAATATATACAGGTGATCCTGTATATATTAGCATTTTAGACCCTAACTAGGAGATTTAACTTCGATAAATTTAACTCTTGATAAATTTCATTGTACAAGAGAAGTTAATTTTTTTGTTATTCAAGATAGTTGTTGGGCAAAACAAAATGTTGATGAGTTTTACTTTCTGGTATGTAACACCCAACACATTGACTAGCACATCACAGGTGCTTTTTAAGTGTTTGTTAACTAAATGACTAATTAATGGCCATGAACTTGTATGTACTTTGAGAGCTTGGTTCACTACTACTGAAAGCATTTTTAATTAATTAATTTATTCATTCTTTCATTCATTTATGGAGACAGGTTATTACTCTGTCATCCAGGAGTGCAGTAGCATGATCATGGCTCACTTCAGCCTCAACCTCATGAGCACAAGCAATTATTCTGCCTCAGCCTCCTGATTAGCTGGGATCACAGGCATGTGCCATCACACCCTGCTAATTTTTAAAAAATTTTTTGTAGAGATAAGGCCTCACTTTGTTGCCCAGACTGGTCTCAAATTCCTGGTATCAAGTGATCTGCCTGCTTTGGCCTTCCAAAGTGCTGGGATTATAGGCATGAGCCACTGTGCCCAGCCTGAATTTTATACATTATCTTTTAAAACTAGTAAATTGAATATATTCTTCCAAAGATGAGCACCTTAAGTTACAACTCTTTGTATACTTTCTTTGTTGTTTTTTTCTGTATACTTTGAGAGCTTGGTTCACTACAACTGAAAAACTGACTTCCCTCCTTACCTCCTTCCCTCCCTCCCTTCCTCCCTTCCTTCCTTCCTTCCTGTTGGAGTACAGTGTTATGATCATGGCTCACTACAGCCTTGATCTCCTGGGCTCAAGCAGTTCTCCCACGTCAGCCTGGGACCACAGGTGTGTGCCACCACACTTAGACTAACATTTTTATTTTTTAGAGACAAGGCCTCCCTGTATTGCCCAGGCTGGTCTTGGACTCCTGAGCTCATATGACCCACCCACCTTGGCCTCCCAAAGTGATGTGTAACAGGTGTGAGATAACAGGCCACTGTGGCTGCCCTTATATATACTTTTTAGATCTCAAAATAGGACACCTAACCTTACTCTCAAAAAAAAAAATTAAAATACTTAAGGCATGTGTTAAGAGAAATAAGCCTGACAGAGAAAGGCAAATACTATATAATCTCACTTACATGTGAAATCTAAAAAGGTCAAACTTACGATAGAAACAAAGCAGGGTGGTCATTGCAGGGGGGTGAGGGAAATGGGTAGATGTTGGTCAAAGGGTACAAACTTTAATTTAAGATGAGTAAGTTTGGCCCGGCATGGTGGCTCATGCCTGTAATCCCAGCACTTTGGGAGGCCGAGGTGGGTGGATCACAAGGTCAGGATTTTAAGACCATTCTGGCCAACATAGTGAAACCCTGTCTCTACTAAAAATACAAAAATTAGCTGGGCATGGTGGCACGCCCCTGTAGTCCCATCTACTCGGGAGGATGAGGCAGGAGAATCGCTTGTACCCAGGAGGTAGAAGTTGTGGTAAGCTGAGATGGCACATCACTGTACTCCAGCCCGGGCAACAGAGCGAGACTCTCTCAAAAAAAGAGGAATAAGTTCTTGGGATGTAATGTACAGCATGGTAACAGCAGTTAACAATACTATATTTTACACTTGTATTCTCAGCCTGCCCCCCAAAAACTAAGTGATATATGACAGAGGCATTAACTAACTTGAGTGGGTTAATCATTTAGCGGTATATAGATATATCAGATCATCATATTGTACATTTTAAATTGAGACAGTTTTGTCAATTATACCTCAATAAAGCTGAAGCAATTAAATGAAAACTATTTGTTGTAGTTGATAATATGTGATAGAAAAGCCTATGGTATACAGTGCCTCACACCTGTAATCCCAGAACTTTGGGAGGCCGAGGCGGGCAGGTCACCTGAGATCAGCAGTTCAAGACCAGCCTGGCTAACATGGTGAAACCCCGTCTCTACTAAAAATACAAAAATTAGCTGGGTGTGGTAAATTTTAAAATACAAAAATTACAGGCCTGCCCTGTAATCTCAGTTACTCAAGAGGCTGAGACAGGAGAATCCCTTGAACCCAGGAGGTGGAGGTTGCAGTGAGCTGATATCACACCACCCGTACTCCAACCTGGCAACAGAGAGACTCCATCTCAAAAAAAAAAAAAAAAGAAAAAAGAAAAAAAGAAAAGCCTATGGCATAATTTTAGGGCTTCACCTCCTTGGGCCACAATCTTATGACAACTCATTCAGGGTTTCTTAATTCCTGTGACTCATTAAATTTGTTTTGCTGCTTCTCAGGCAGTTTAAATCAGTCTTGAAAGTTTTTTGTTTTGTTTCATTTTGTTTTGTTTTTGAGACAGGGTCTCACTCTGTCACCCAGGCTGTAATGCAGTGGCATGATCACAATTCACTACAGCCTCTGACTCCTGGGCCCAAGCAATCCTCCCACCTTAGCCTCCTAAGTAGATGGGACCACAGGCATGCACCACCATGCCCAGCTAATTTATTTTATTTATTTATTTATTTTGGTAAAGAAGGGGTCTCCCTACATTGCCAAGGCTGAGAAATTTTTTTGTTGAATGATTAACTATACTTCTGGTTCCTCATGTCATCTTTTGAGGTACTTTCTCTTTGTTCATCTTAGTATGCATAGGAAGTTGGGATCAACAATGACTGAGTCTTCATCTTTTTTAAGCATCAGGAATGAACTACCTTTGAGGTTATGCTGTTTACTATTTTTACTTACATTCTCTTTCCATGTAGTCTGGGGAGGCAGCATTGCCACTTTCCCAGGGTGCTGATTTGGCTGCTTGATTTTTTTTAGAAATCCAGGATACCTTTAAATAAATATCTTTCTGCAGAATACCAAAAGAGCTTATTCTCTTACTGGCCCTAGGTTTTTTTTTTTTTTTTTTTGTATTTGAAAACCTGGTGTGTATAATTGGGTAAAGTTTAAAGAGCCTCTATGTGGTTCAAAGAGCTGCATGCTGAGAATGGGCAGCTTTCCAGTGTAAGCTCTTGGTAAATTATTTAAAGGTCCTGTGTTCCTGAGAAAGTAGGATATTGAGTGAGGAAAGTGACCAGGAAACTGATCTGTTAAGGGAATGTTTAAGTTCTGGACTGAGGTGCTCTACTCTGAGATATATTCATTCTAGGCCCGTGTTCTTAACTATATTCGTGGTTGCAATGGTTGAAGCAATGGTTCCTAAAGGTGATTGAACCTCAGAACTAACTCAGAGAGCTTTTTAAAACTAAGGATTCCTGGGTTCCACCCTCAGTGTAAGTTACAGAGTAAGGCTCAAAAATCTGTATTCTTAGAATGTTCTCCAGATGATCTTGAAACTTCTGAAATTGTGGAGCAAAATAGTGTGTGTCTCATGTAGCTACAGCTTTCATCGGATTCTCAAAAGGGTCTTTGATTCCAGAATGTTTAACAGTTACTATAAGCCACTGATTCTCAAACTTGATAGTGTATCAGAATGACCTAAGAATTTGTTAAAGCACAGATTGCTGGACTCACTTCTAGAATTTCTGATTCAGTAAATCTGGTTTAGAGCAGGGAATATGCATTGTTAATTACAACAGGTCCTTGAATGATGTCATTTTATTATTTCATTGATTATAAAAAATACAAATTCCTAGCTGAGGCTGCTCTCAAGCAAATGGGCTTGCTGACAAGTGTGCACAGAAGCCAATTATTATGGCACTGGCTTTGGGGAAACGAAAGGGTGTTTTTGTTTTTGTTTTCTTGTTTCTAAGACAGGGTCCCATGGTGTTGCCCAGTTTGGAGTGCAGTGATGTGATCAAAGCTCACTGCTGCCTCAAACTTCTGGGCTCAGGTGATTCTCCCACCTCAGCCTCCTGAGTAGCTTGGACTAGAGGTACATACCACCACACTCAGCTAATTTTCATATTTTTTTGTAGAAATGAGGATCTCCCCATGTTGCCCAGGCTGGTCTTCAACTCCTGGGCTCAAGCAGTTCACCTGCCTCTGCTTCCCAAAGTGCTGGGATTAGAGACTTGAGCCACTCTGCCCAGCCAGTAGAGATGGCTGTCTACTAATCCCAGCACTTTGGGAAGCAGAGGTTATGTCAGTGGCCCTCCACTGTCTGAGAGGAATTTGCACTTTATTTCCATGTCTGTGTGGGTTTGCTCAGGATATTCTGGTTTCGTCCAGAATCCCAAAGATGTGCAAGCTAATTCAATTGACTTGTCTAATTTGTCCCATTGTGTGTGTGTGTGTGTGTGTGAGAGAGAGAGAGAGAGAGAGAGAGATTGGTTCTGGCCTTGTGAATGGTGAGCTTCTAGGATTAAGTTCTGGCCACTTGCAACTTCTGAACTGTAATAATTGGGTAAATAATTACTTTGTTTTTATTTATCTTTCTTAAATGTATATATAGCTCACATTTACTTCAGTGTTAAATATTGAATACTTTGAGTCTTCATTTTGAAGTTTAGTGATGTTTTTGTCACCAGAAAGAAATATGCCATAGGGCTTAATGCTTGCTCATATCAGCCTATAGTAAAATTGGCTTCATTATATGTTATTCACAAGAATTTGTGGACAAAGTTAATAATTACTGTGGTTCATTGGTGTTTCTGCAGATGCTGCTTGTCAAGGGTTACCATATGAGAGCCATTGGTTCTAGGCCTTGGCTAATGCCACTCTTAAGTCTTCAGCATTAAGCTCTGGAATAATTATATTCGGATTCTTTATGAATGAATGACAGTAATAAAGATAATGAACCATAACAGTACTCAGTCTAATTCACCACTGTAAGAGAAGGATAAAGAAAATTCCAGGCCAGGTGTGGGTGGCTCACGCCTGTAATCCTAGCACTTTGGTAGGCCAAGGCATATGGTTCACTTGAGGTCAAAAGTTAAAGACCAGCCTGCCCAACATGGTGAAACCCCATCTCTACTAAAAATACAAAAAATAAGCCAGGCATGGTGACATGCACCTGTAATCCCAGGAGCCTGAGGCATGAGAATAGCTTGAACCCAGAGGAAGAAGTTGCAGTGAGCCAGGATTGCACCACTGCACTGCAGCCTGGGTGACAAAGCAAGACTGTCTCAAAAAAAAGGAAAAAAAAAAGAAAATTAGCTTTTTCCTGGCAAAGAAAAGTATACAGACATTTTAAGTTGGCTCTGTTGACAGACCTAGTTCATGAACAATTACTTCTCTATGTAGCATTTTGCTTTTCTTCTTGTCAGAGTAGAAACATGCATATTTCGATGACAAAATTCAGTGTAATTTTGTTTTTTACACTGAATTATGTAACTTTTTAAGTACATTATCCAATGCCAAGTAGAATACAGCACAAAGTTAAAATATCGCTTAACCTAAATGTGACAGGAAACAGGAAGAATGATTCTGAGAATTCCTGAAATGAAGAAGACTAGTTCTGTATAGAAGCTCAGAAAGACCTGGTGTGGTAGCTCACGCCTGTAATCCCAGCACTTTAGGAGGCTGAGGTGGGCAGATCATGAGGTCTGGAGTTCAAGACCAGCCTGGCTAATGTGGTGAAATCGCTGTCTCTACTAAAAATACAAAAATTACCTAGGCATGGTGGCAGGTGCCTATAATCCCGGCTACTCAGGAGGCTAAGGCAGGAGAATCCTTTCAACCCAGGAGGCGGAGGTTGCAGTGAGCTGAGATTGCACAGTTGCCCTCCAGCCTGGGTGACAGGGCAAGACTCTGTCTCCAAAAAAAAAAAAACCAGCCTCAGAAAGCAGGTGGTCAAGTTGCTAATACAGGAAGCTTTCAGATCCCCAAAGAAAAAGCAACTGTTACCAAAGCTATAAAACACTACTAAATTCAGGTGAGTCCTACAAAGAAGTTTATTTGCTCAGACTATTTGAAACTCTGTAGGAAACTAAACTCTGGAATAAATCTTGATTGTTCATGAAGAGTCTATGACATTTTCCTGTCTCTACAGGGATGAACTTGTAAGGCTATTGGGCATCATTAGTGGGCCTTAACTTTTTTCTTTCCCAGTTAGATCTGGGACTCTTGTCTCATTCCTTTAGAGGGACAGGTCTTCAATGAAACTGACCTGGATTAAGAAAACCTAGAGCTTTAGTGGGGAGGGTCTTCATAAGGAAGAAGTGTATCAAAATTTTATTAGTAGTTACTGACCTGAGAGGAGATTAGTATATTTGTTTTCCCTGTACTTTTTTATGATATAACTTTGTTATCCCACAGCATTCTAGAAGGGAAAGAAATTAATTTTAAATGAATCATAATTTGTAATTGAAAGAAAACAAAGTTATCTCTTTCAATGTAGTCTTTTTCTATGTTGTATATCAAAATATATTTGATATTTTACTCCTGTCAAAATATTGGCATAAATTACCAGTACTTAAAGAAATATGGTAGAAACTTGGATTACTTTATTACCTTACTAGATTTTGAGTCTAAGTATTACTTCATATAGGTGATCATTGTCACCTAAATGTGTTAATCTTTTAAATATGCAAACATAGCTACTGTATCATATTATATACTTAATGGAAATTGTGAATCTCATTTGTCCATTGAAAAATTCAGCTTCCAGATTGTTGCTGACATCATCAGTTTTTAACAAACAAGGAGGTAATGGGAAAATAATTGTAGAGCCTTGTTGACTTATACTGCACAAGAAACAGATGTTTGCCATATGGAAATGAAAAAAAAAAAAACAGTAAAAAAAAAATGTCTTATTCAAGTTTCTAAGAGTAAAAACAAGGAAACGAGGGAAGAATTGGAAGATACATTTTATTAGCTTTTGACCAAAAAAGGCCAGGAAATCAGTCATATACAAACATAATGTCATATGTCCTACTCCTTGAGGATGGTGAGCTTGACAGCATTCAAGACTGAAGACATTTTATTTTCACTTAACTTCATTTTATCCTGTGATTTTTATGATTATTACCATTTTAGTACATGCATTGCATTTACAGTTGGGTTGATTTAATAGTATGTTATTTCTCATTCCTTCAAAATTTATATTTACATTTTTCTCCTTAAGAGGTAAACGATCAACTAGGCAAGGTGGCTCATGCCTGTAATACCAACATAAAAACATGAAGAGGTTCATAGTATTGTTTATAATCCAAAATTAAAAGCAGCTTAAGCATTCAACATTAAGAGAATGAATAATAATACTAATGCTTGGCCAGGCGCGGTGGCTCAAGCCTGTAATCCCAGCACTTTGGGAGGCCGAGGCGGGTGGATCACGAGGTCAAGAGATCGAGACCATCCTGGTCAAAAATGGTGAAACCCCATCTCTACTAAAAATACAAAAAATTAGCTGGGCATGGTGGCGTGTGCCTGTAATCCCAGCTACTCAGGAGACTGAGACAGGAGAATTGCCTGAACCCAGGAGGCGGAGGTTGCGGTGAGCCGAGATCGCGCCATTGCACTCTAGCCTGGGTAACAAAAGCAAAAATCCGTCTCAAAAAAAAAAAAATAATAAATAATAAAAAAATTAAAAAAAAAAAATACTAATGCTTTAATAAACTCATGCTTATTTATTAAGTAGTTACTTAAAATGATGGCAGTGTAAGGACATGAGAAGATTATTAAATAAAATAAGCAACTTAAATTTTGCATGTATCCTGAATGTTGATATGCTCGTAGGGAAAAAAAAGGACCAAAAATGCATTTAAATAGTTAACTACCTCGGTTCACTAAGGATAAGAGTATGGGATCTTTTTCATGCATTTCTTTTACAAATTTTCTCAAATATGTTACTTGTAAAGAAAAACTATATTTTTGGAAACAAAAAGCATCTTCTACATATCATTTAATCTTTAGGTTATTTTTTGAAATCTCTAGTTTGTATTTTCTGTAGTAAAAATCACTTTTTCTTGACAGAAAGAAAAGTAAATAAGCTTTTCTTTTCTTCCAAATATTAGTGTTTTATCATCTTTACCAGTCTTCTTTTTCTGACCATAGCTTTAAAAACCCTTTATGTGAGCAGGACTCTGATTTAAAAAAAAAAAACCCTTAGGTTGAATTGATTTTTTTTTTTTTCTCCTCCTAATCCTGCTTATTTCTCCTTTGTGAAAATTGACATAAGTGTCAGTAAAGCAAATTAAAAATATATAATTTATTATGTCATACTTCTTTTCCTTTTATGACTTTGCAGTTTCTTCTAGATAGGCTTCATTTTTCTCCATTCAAAGTTCAAAGTTTAAAGTTTAATTTAGCAGATGGCAAAACACTTTGCTCTCTGCCACCCATGCCAATAAGCATGAAAACAAATACAGTGCTTTCACACCATCTTACAATGTAAAAATCATTCAACTGTGAATTAGGAAATCCAAGTTCTGATCTCAGCACTTCTATAAACAAGATTTTTGACAAGCAAAGTTACTTAAACTCTGAATGTCCATTTTTTAATCTGTAGAAAGGAGAGTGTTAATTTCTAACGTTGAAGTAGGAATAAATTTTGTATTTCCTTTTTAAAAATATATATATTTTTAGAGACAGGGTATTGCTATGTAGCCCAGGGTGGTCTCCCACTCCCTGGACTCAGGCCATCCTCTCAGCTCACCTCCTAAGTAGCTGGGATTCCATGGGCATACCACCATGTCTGCTTGTATGATTGTTTCTTGATTTGTTTGATTACTGTATTAATTTCTGTTGCCTTCTGAAAGACTGTAAACTGTGCTAGGGTAAGAATTTGGTTGTCTTTTCCTCACTATTGAATACCCTGGGCCAGAGCATGGTGCCTTGCACATAGAAGCCATTCCATACTGATTGAATGAATGTGCTACAATGTTTGTTGGAGGAAGGAGAGTTTAAAAAGTCATAAGATACGGTTCATGTCTCCTAGAAATCCTTGTAGAACTTACAGATTATTGAAGGTTTGAAACTGTGATACACGGAAGATCTGCATGGTGTTATTAATGTTAAAAACTTGTTTTTTTTCTTTTTTTTTTGAGACAGCGTCTCACTGTGTCACCCAGACTGGAGTGCAGTGGTACAATCTCAGCTCCCTGCAACCTCAGGCTCCTGGGCTCAAGCCATCCTCCTGCCTTAACCTCCTGAGTATCTGGGACCACAGGTGTGTGCCACCACACCTGGCTTTTTTTTTTTTTTTTTGATATGGAGTCTCACTCTGTTGCCAAACTGGAGTGCAGTAGTGCAATCTTGGCTCACTGCAACCTCTGCCTCCTGGGTTCAAGCAATTCTCCTGCCTCAGCCTCCCAAATAGCTGGGACTACAGGTTTGCGACCATGCTCAGCTAATTTTTGAATTTTTTACTAATGGAGATGGGGTTTCACCATGTTGGCCAGGATGGTCTCGCTCTCTTGACCTCATGATCCACCCACTTTGGCCTCCCAGAGTGCTGGGATTACAGGTGTGAGCCACTGCATCTGGCCATACCTGGCTATTTTTATTTATTTTTTGTAGAGGCAGGGTTTCACCGTGTTGCCCAGGCTGATATCGAACTCGTGGTGTCAAGATCCACCTGCCTCCACCTCCCAAAGTGCTGGGATTATGGGTATGAGCCAATGCATGAGACCTAATGTTAAAAATTTGATCCTTTGGACATTATGATGATATAGCAGTTACATTTTTGTGTATTTTCATAGATTTTACAACATGGCATATTGAAAAATACTTACGTGACTTTAGTCACCTTTCTTGTAAGTCCATATCAAGTTGAATTTCTCTTCTGTTGTTGTCTTCTTTTCCTATCCATATGTCTTTTTGTTTTGTTTTGTTTTGTTTTGTTTTGTTTGTTTGTTTGTTTTTTGAGTTGGAGTTTCGTTCTTGTTGCCCTGGCTGGAGTACAATGGCGCATTCTCGGCTCACCACAACCTCCACCTCCTGTGTTTAAGCGATTCTCCTGTCTCAGCCTCCCAAGTAGCTGGGATTACAGGCATATGCCACCATGCCCAGCTAATTTTTTGTATTTTTAGTAGAGACAGGGTTTCACCATGTTGGCCAGGATGGTTTCAATTTCTTGATCTCCTGATCCACCTGCCTCCGCCTCCCAAAGTGCTGGGATTACAGGCGTGAGCCACCGTGCCCGGCCCATAGGTCTTAAAAAATACTTAATATTGCTAGATCATTGAACTTTCAGGAGTTTTTGCTTTTTTGTTTTTAAGTCTGTATAATTTTTTTTAAATCCAGTGGTTTTTTTTAGGCTTCTACATGTATAAAGATGAAAGATTAATCTTTTCATGGCCCAAGGTAAATGGAACCAAAATGTTTGTTTAACTCTTAAAATTGTACATAGAAGATTTTCACATTATTGGAAGAAATAGATTTTCTTTGGATAGGCAGACAGTGTTGCCTTCCTTTTAGCCTCTGTTTACTTTCTGACCTCTGTTGATTTATTCAGCTTGTAACCTAGAAACCAGCTAAAAAGGAAGGAAGTTAGAGATGTGTATTTCTGGGCAGTAACTGGAGTAGTTTCCTCTTCCCCTAGCCTGCTTTAGCAGCCAGAAAAGGGCTTTTACTCTCCCCTCACCTCCCAACAAAAAGAAAAATTAACAGTCACTTTAACCTTTTTACCTCAGACCAGTAAGGAAGGTATAAGCCGTAAGAACAACCAATTTAAAGGACTAAAATTTGTGAAAGGTGGGATTTACCATTCCTAATGACTTGTAAGAACAGGAGTGCATTAAGGAGACTTGATGTAAAACTAGCAATTTATGCTTGATACCAAGTGGGTTATCTGTGTCATTACTTCATTATTTTTGTTTTTGTTAAAAATTTGCCAGAGTGCCAGACCAATTAATGCCAGAACAATCACATTCATATATTTATACTAGCCAGATATAGTGGCATGTACTTGTGGTCCCAGCTGCTCAGGAGACTGAGGCAGGAGGATGGCTTGAGCCCAGGAGTTTGAGGCTGCAGTGAGCTGATAGCTCCACTGCACTCTGGCTTGGATAACAGAGTGAGACTTTCTTTCTCTCTATCTCTCTCTCTGCAATTGATTCTGTAGTATTTATAATAGTGGAGAAGTTAGTCTTATTTTAATTCAACCATGATGTAGTATGAAATACTTTTTTAAAATGAATGTTTGATTTTTCAGTTGTTTTTTGTTGAGACGGAGTTTTGCTCTTATTGCCCAGGCCAAAGTGCAACGGCACAATCTCGGCTTGCCGCAACCTTCGCCTCCCAGGTTCAAGCAATTCTCCTCCTTCAACCTCCCGAGTAGTTGGGATAATAGGCATGCACCACCATGTCTGGCTAATTTTGTATTTTTAATAGAGATGGGGTTTCTCCATGTTTGTCAGGCTGGTCTCAAACTCCTGACCTCAGGTGATCCACCTGCCTTGGCCTCCCAAAGTGCTGAGAGTATAGGCATGAGCCACTGCTCCTGGCTTCAGTATTGTTAATTTTTTTTTTTTTTAGATGGAGTTTCGCTCTTGTTGTCCATGCTGGAGTAGTGCAGTGGCATGATCTTGGCTCACTGCAGCCTCCACCTCCCAGGTTCAAGCGAGTCTCCTGTCTCACCTCCTGAGTAGCTGGGATTACAGGCATACACCACCACACCTGGCTAATTTTGTATTTTTAGTAGAGACGGGTTTTCTCCATGTTGGTTAGGCTGGTCTTGAACTCCCGACCTCAGTTGATCCATCCACCTCAGCCTCCCAAAGTGCTGGAATTACAGGCGTGAGCCACCGTACCCAGTGTTAATTTTATTTTACTAAAAATTAGTACATTTGTGTTACTTAGAATGTATGATTATTGAGGCAATTGTATGGTTTAGCTAAGCATACTTCTATGTGCTACGTGATTGTGTAAAGGACTGACAGTACTTGAGAAGCAGTGTTTGGTAACATGATATTGTGAGTTCTTTTATTCCCATTATATTCTTTTTATGTTTCTGATTAGTTATGAATGAATTATTAGAATGTTACACGTGATTTAATACTCACTTGACAACATTAAAAACACTTGGTTGTAAAGTTACCTTGGCCAGGTGCAGTGGCTCACGCCTATAATGCCAGCACTTTGAGAGGCCAATGTGTGTGGATCATCTGAGGAAAGGAGTTTGAGACCAGCCTGGCCAACATGGTGAAATCTCCTTTCTACTAAAAATACAAAATTAGCTGGGCGTGGTGGCATGCACCTGTAATCCCAGGTACTTGGGAGGCTGGGGCAGGAGAATTGCTTGAACCTGGGAGGCAAAAGGTGTAGTGAGCTCAGGTTGCGCCATTGAGCTCCAGCCTGAGCAAGAAAGAGTGAAACTTCATCTCAAAAAGTAAAATAAAATAAAGTTACCTTTTAGCATCATCCATTTTCTACACAGAAAATATAATTTTAGCACCACCCATGTTCTGTAAAATTAAGCCATATTTTACTCACAGTCTTAGACTAATCATTACCCATCTCTTTTCATTCATTCTTTTTTTTTTTTTTTTTTGACTAGTCAAGTGCGTAGTGAGAGGGGGTGAAAGAGTAGAACAAGGAGTTCGATCTGTAACTGACTGTGAACAATCAGTTGAGATAACTCACTACCTTCAGACCAGCCTCTCTCCATTCTTTTTATAAGTGCAAGTCCATCATACACTTGTTTTTAGTAGTTTTTCTTTTTTTGAGACTGAGTCTCTCTCTGTCGCCCAGGCCAGAGTGCAGTGGTACGATCTCAGCTCACCGTAGCCTTGGACCTCCTGAGTTCGAACAATTCTCCTGCCTCAGCCTCCAGAGTAGCTAGGACTACAGGTGCAATACCATGCCCTAGATAGTTTTTGTATTTTTAGTAGAAACAGGGTTTTGCCATGTTGGCCAGGCTGTTTTCAAACTCTTGACTTCAAGTGATCCATCTGCCACTGCTCCCAGCCTCTTTTCAGTAGTTAACCTAATAATTACTGTGAAATGGAAGTGATACTTCTGGAGTAGGTATAAAGGGATTATGTATGTGGTATGAATAAAAAGTCAGCATGAAGACAAAGTTAGCAGAGCATGGTGACACATGCTTGTAATCCCAGCTACTCAGGAGGCTGAGGCAGGAGAATTGCTTGAATCTGGGAGGCAGACATTGCATTAAGCTGAGATTGCGCCATTGCACTCCCGCCTGAGGAAGAAGCATAAAAATCCATCTCAAAAATAATTAAAAAATAAATCGGTATGAATTGTTAGATTTACTGAAATTGAGATTTATCATTTCTCCATGGGAATATATTTATAATAAAAGACTATTACATCTGGGCATGGTGTCTTACGCCTGTAATCCCAGCACTTTGGGAGGCCAAGACCAGTGGATCGCTTAAGGCCAGGAGTTTAAGACCAGCCTGGTCAACATGATGACACCCCTATCTCTATGAAAAATAGAAAAATTAGCTGGGTGTGGTGGTACATGCCGGTAGTCCCAGCTACTCTGGAGAAGGAAAAACGCTTGAATCTCCCTGGAGGCAGAGGTTGCAGTGAGCCGAGATCACAACTCCAGCCTGGGCAATGGTGAGATTCTGTCTCCGAGAGAGAGAGAAAAAGAGGAGTCTATTTACATACACCCTTTAAAAATAGATTAAATATTTTCTCGCACTTACGAGTATATTTTTAAAGTTTCAGGGCATGTTACCATATGTAATTCCTCTATTTCATCATGTAGTTTCTGCAGTAAAACAAACCATTTCAATTAAATTTTAATACAGAAGCATGGTTGACTTGAGTATATGACCACCTTTCCTTCGGTAAGTCAGAAACTTACAGATTTTCACTGGATGCTCTAAAGGTTAAAATTTAATTATACTGACAAATTAGCAGATATTACCTGATGTTTTACATAGAGCCACAAATTTCTTTTCCATTCCATCTCTGCTCCTTGATTTGTCAAGTAGTTTGCCAAAGTTAGTCTCACATTATCACATACATCTTTACTATGAAATCAGGAATTACTGTAAGGCCTGGCAAGGTGACTCATACTTGAAATCCCGGCACTTTGGGAAACTGAGGCAGATGGATCGCTTGAGTTCAGGAGTTCAAGACTATCCTAGGTAACCTGGTGAAACCCTGTCTCAACAAAAAATACAAACAGCTAGGCATGGTGGTGCCCACCTGTAGTCCCATCTACATGGGAGGCTTTGGTGGGAGGATCGCTTGAGCCCAGGAGCCAGAGATTGCAGTGAGCCAAGATCATGCCACTGTACTATAGCCTGGGCAACAGAGCTAAATGCTGTCTTAAAAAAAAAAAAAAAAGGCCAGACACAGTGGCTCATACCTGTAATCCTAGCACTTTGGGAAGCTGAAGTGGTCGATCACCTGAGGTCAGGAGTTCAGAGACCAGCCTGGTCAACATGGTGAAACCCTGTGTCTACTAACAATACAAAAATTAGCTGGGCTTGGTGGCACACCCCTGTAATACCAGCTTCTCAGGAGGCTGAGGCAGGAGAATCACTTGAACCCAGGAGATGGAGGTTGTAGTGAGTTGAGATCATACCACTGCACTCCAGCCTGGGTGACAGAGCAAGACTACATCCCCCCAAAAAGTAAAATAGAGAACTTACTATTAAAGCATTCTTGTCCAGTAGAAATAAACTGTTGAGCTTACATGTGTGATTTTTTAAATTTTATTTTATTTTATTTTATTTTTTGAGATGGAGTTTTTCTCTTGTTGCCCAGGCTGGAGTGCAATAGTGTGATCTCACCTCACCACAACCTCCACCTCCCAGGTTCAAGCAATTCTCCTTCCTCAACCTCCCAAGTAGCTGGGACTACAAGCATGTGACACCATGCCCAGCTAAGTTTTTGTATTTTAGTAGAGAACGGGGTTTCATCATGTTGGCCAGGATGATCTTGATCTCCTGACCTCATGATCCACCCACCTCAGCCTCCCAAACTGCTGGGATTATAGGCATAAGCCAGCCTCATGTGTGATTTTAAATTAAGTCTTTCCATCAAAATTTTAACACAGGTAGATTAATTTTACAGTATTATATTTAAACTATCATATCAAAATATTTTAACAAATCAAAATAATTTTTTCATGAGATACAACTTACTTTTTTTTTAATGTTCAATGTGTATTTTATACATACAGCACACATCTCAATTCAGATTAACTATATTTCAGGTGCTCATTTGCCACATATGGTCAGTCACTACCATATTGGACAACATCAAACAGCAGACTTCTAGAATTAAGATGGATGTTGAGACTATACTACTCGTAAAAAAAAAATTCATACTACTCATTTTTTTAAAAAAAGAGGCTATATTGTACAACACACTTGATAAATATATTTATGCTTTCAAATTGTAGGTATCTTAGAACTGTCTAGGTTAAGGAGTATTTTCAAATCTACCAAAATAAATATTACCAGCTTTTCTTTTGAGTAAAACGCCTCCGAGGTTGTTGTGATTATTGTCTAAAAACATTTTAAATTGATTTATTTTGAAGTTTTAAATATTTTCAAGGCAAAATGATTATATTAAAAAATAAATCCGTGCCTAAAAACATACGAAGTACATTTGATGCTTTATTTTTGCCAACTTGAGAAATAGTCACATGTTATTTCTTTTCTGCACATTCTCACCTTGGTAAATCTGGAAAGCAAAAACTTACTATTTGCATTTGCTTTATGAAGGAGACAGTAAACTTGAGCTTTCAGTCTCGCCACTAGTCTGTCTTTGTCTGTTGTTAAAATTATGAGCCAGTCTCTATGGCCGCAGCCAAATGAGTAATCACCAGTAATGTGACTCGTGCTGGAAGTGACTCCATCAGCACCTGTGACGGGGGATTAGTTACAGTTTACAGAGCACCGCCTCTTCCCTTCTCTCAGTGTGCCCTAAGCCAAGTACTCGTTCTCATTTGGGTGTCTGCACTGTTGGAAGCTACTGCACTGTGTTTCCACGCAGACAGAGTACAGTGGGAAAGGCTTTCTCCAGCTGATGGATGGCTGTTCTCTTTATTTGGAGTACCTTACTGGTTATATAAGCGACCTCGGGAGAAATTATCCTGACCCAGATCGGAGGATGCAGTAGTGCTTCAGCTGCAGGATTTCTTAGTCGTTAACACCACAGCGCTGATGACAAAGAGCGAGTTGTAATCCTCATCACTGCCAGGGCTGAGCCAGAGCAGACAGAAAATCGTCATTTGCTCGTCGGAGACTTGTTAGGTTACAGCTCCTGCTTCGTTCTGTGGTCTTGGCTTTTCTTCCTATACAATGACGCCGCTGCAAGTGAGCTCAGAAATGCTTGGTTTGAGAGCCATTTGCCTGTGATTTTTGAAGACTAAAGAAGTATTTACAGTAGATAAATACTCTTCAAGAACAAAATGGAAATTTCAGCAATATTTATTGACCTTTAAAGCCTTGTTGTGGATTTTGGAGATTTAAAGATACTTTAAAATTCTCAAGAACAAAGTACGGTTTGTATTTTTCTGCTTCCTTTTTCTTTTGTCTTAATTTACATTTGGTTTTTCTTCTCAGCCTGAGGAATTAAGGTCACTGCCTTTTATAGATCTGGCCTCAATGTTTTTATTTTTAAGAATTTTAAACTTTTATTTGTTTAAAAAGGTTTATTGTGTTTGTAGTAATTTAATAATTATAAATGTTAATTTAAAAACTAGAGTATTATGGCAGAAGTGCTTCAAATTAGGGTTTTCAGACTAGTGTTTCAAAAGAAGTGTGGTATTTATTTTGTGAGGTTTTTTTTTCTTTTGGTTATTCCTTTCCCCACCCCCAACTTGTTTTCTAACAGTATCGTGTTTTTCAATAGACCTGCTTGGGTGGGAATTTGGACTTTGTTCTTTCAAGTCACTGCAGTCTTTTTTTTGTGTGTGTGGTAGACTAAATCTAAAACTTCTGAAATGTTGGTCAGGTTGTTTTCTGCTTTAGTATTTACCTTTGGTGAGATTTATATTAGTATTTTTGCAGTTAATAAGCCTGATTTTTAAAAACTTGGAATCGCTAACTGTTCACCAGAGATTGTTAGAAACTAAGACTGCAGACATAAGCTCCTTGAATTTCCTGTTAAATGTGAAACGGTGAGCTTTAACATCATTTGTTTGAGCAGCTGAGTTGTGTTTAAGAGCTGTAGCTGATTTATTTTAAAAATGTTTTTCGAGGAGGGCTCATCTGTTCGCCTCTTCCTCATGTGAATGGAATGTGGTGCAGCATGGAGCCCCAAACAGGATACAGTTGTTCTAAGCATTCTTCCTATAGTTTGGTAGGCCCTACTAGAAATGCAGACTCTCAACTATATTTATTTGGGCTGTAGACTATTTTTAAAGTATGTTTAACACTGATAAATGACGTTAGAAAACACCCTCAATCCATTAATAAAATTGAAAAAGTGTTTTGTTTCAACTGAACATTTAGTGTTTTTACAGTATTTGAATAATAGTCTTTTGTAATGAGGGCCATATTCTGCTGTGACTTTCATCAGATGTTAGCTCATCACTTCCCTTTAGACTGTGGAAGTTCCTCACAGAATGATCATCTTTAGAGTGTTGAATTAGTTATGCATGAGTTCTAGCGTCTTTACATTCCAGTGTACCTAGACCCATGAACTGTTTACTACAAATTCATCATGCCACCCGTAGGATCCATTTGTTTTTATTTAAATATGTTATTATTTTAAAACTTATAATATTTCTTTGAAATATGTTAGACTAATACAAAAATTAACAATAGTTACATGATTGGTTTCTCAGTTTAAAAAACCGGGGTATATTTTAATATCATTTCATATATTGTTTGCCTTTCATTTTTCCTTAAAGTAGAGCAGTCACACATATTCACTGTTGCTCATTTAATAAATATTGAAACATTTCTTTAACAAATACTATGAAAGTATTTATCAGTACTTTTTATTTGCTATTTAAGAAGTGTGATATACTTTGGACCTCCATTTGTAAATGATTATAAGTACTCATGTCCTTGTAAGAGTATTCAATTTTGATCATTGTCAACTAGTTTTCTTACATTTCTGGTAGCCAAATTTTACTTGGCTTTCAATGGGGTATTTTAAAATGTGACTTTTTTTTTTTAATTAGAAATCCATTTTTTCAAATTAACTTAGAATAATTTAAATTATAGGTTGGCTTGTTGAAATTTACCCGTAGAACCCTACCTTGAAAAGCAGAGCTCTCTTCAGAAGAATGTTTTTCATATTATAAAATGACTAGGACTCATAGGAAATGCAAGCCACCTGTATTATTTGCGTAAGAAAGAGGCACTCCAAAAGGAGAACTTTACTTCTTTTTCAAATCCTACTTAATTGAATTGTATCTTTAGCCACTTAGATAATACCTTTTGTGGACCTTTTTGTTAACCTTCCTGGGTTGACCTGACATGGTATTGTTTGAAAAGAAATAGATCATTTGATAATGTTCAAGGATTAAAAGTCCTCTTGAGAAGATGACAGTGTTTTTCTAGTTTACTTAAAAACTAAACTGACGGAGATATAATATGAAAAAACAATTTTTACAGTAGAGATCAGCCGAATAATATTTCTGTTCATGTTACATATTTCATGTCAATTGATCACATAGTGGTAGACACTTTTAAAGCCTAAATACAATGAATGCTCTTGAATTTATTATAAACTTTTTGTCACTTGTTAAGTAAAATAATAAATACGATTTTATGAAATCCTATAGGATTTTATGTAAATAGAAGTGTTAAATGAGAACCCTAAAAGGAAATAGGTGAATAATGTGAGGATTTTCTATTTTGAAAATGTGATTTCTCACCCAAATACAGATACTTTTGATGATAATATGGTCCTTAAAAGGTTAGCCTAGGATATAGGAGAGGATGTTACTGTGATTAGATTTTCTAATCTTAAATATTGAAAATAAGTGAGAATGTAAGATAAATTTTTTCATGTTATTTTAATTAAGAAAAGAATATTATTTGTAATTTTATGATGTAAACAGTGTGGCAATAAGTCTTGCTTAAATTTTATATTAAATTTTTAACTTTGAAACACTGTTACAGATTGCAGTGAGACAACCTGAAATAATTCTTAGGAATTTCTTAAATATAGAAATTACCTCCCTAAAACCACTCCAAACCAAAGATCTTGAGTTTCTCCCTGGAGTATGTTTATTGTTATTAAGATGTTATGTATTTTTAAAGACATAATAAGAGAAAGGGGAAACAGTGATTTTGAAACTCCTGGGAATTTGTGCTGTCTATATCAAAAGCTTTGTTTTGTGTAGAAATGGTAACACAAATTACCCTGTAGCTAGAAAGATTTCTTCATGAGATAAAAGTAACTTAGAAGCTGAGTTGGCTATTGATACCATTTTCTGAACTTTTTTCCCCAATTGTCTAAAAAAAAAATATTATTATAGTAAAGCCACTCTTTTTAAAATGGTGGAATTTTGTTTTCATTTTCAAGTTTTTAGAATAGTACATGAATAGAAGACACTTGTTTTTTATTTAATATTGATCTACTTTGAAAGTGAGTGTGATAGTCATAAAGAAATGTATACAAGGCATCCCTGTTTCCTTCCTCCCTCTTTATCCCCTGGCTCCGTTCCTGTCACCCCCACCCAAGATATGAGTAAAATCCCATATGTGAAAGGTGTCTTCTTAAAGGAATCAAATGACCTTGGAGTGACTTTTTTTTTTAAAGAAGTAGTGAAGATTTGTACCTGACTGCAAGTAGGGTTTTGTGTAGTACTTCCTACTGACCTCTTTCTCTTCTCCCTTCCTCCATGCTGCTCTCACCAAAGCTGCAGGATTTTTATTTGTGCTTGGTGCAGGGGTGGGGGTGGGAGTAAAAGGGGTGGAGTTAAAAGACCAGATGCTTCCTGATCCTTTAAAATCTGCTTAATGTGAATGAGCTAGACAAAAATTGTACATTGAAATAATAACTACTCTCTAATAAGGAATAAGTTAAAAAAAAAAAAAAGGCAGGGGTAAATATGCTATCCAACCTAGTTTACTGTTTCAAAAGCAATTTCTCTTTTTAAACAGACGTTTTTACACCTGTGCATATTTTATTACATTCCTTTTAAAAAGTAAATAGTTGGGATTTAGTATACTCAAATATGTTCATATCACATGTAGATCTAGTTTGTTCCTTTAAAATAAACATAAATATCCTATGGTGTAGATAAAAGCTTTAGTTTATGATATGAGAATTAATATTAATTGGTATCCTAAGTCTGTAGTGATAATGACATTGATACTTGATATGTATTCCTTCATATTTTCAGGATTCCACCCAGAAAATTATCATTAGAAATTTTTTTGTCTTGGCAGACTTTCAAACCTCTGGTTGAAAGAAGTATACCCAGTTCAGTCACTGCAGTAGAATTCCTTGTAGATAAGCAACTGGATTTTTTAACTGAAGATAGTGCCTTTCAGCCCTACCAGGTAAGAAATTTTAGATTACTTTTAAATTTTTTAACTTAATTAAACTTTGTTGATATTCAGACATTCTTTAAACAGTATTCTTTAAGTATCATTTCATCTAACTTCTAGTGGGAAAAACCCAATGAATGCAGTTGATTTTGCTTATAGGATAAATAGTTTATTTATTTAATTAACAATATATACTGAGAACCTACTATGAGCCAGGCAGTGGTATTTTGCTAGGAATACAGAAGTAAGCAAAATAAACTATGGCATTCTAAATAATAGTCATTATTAGAAAATAATTGGTTAAATATTAGTATAAATTTTCTTCAACTCTAAAGGTTAAGAATTGGGTCATTAATATAATTAAATGAGATAAGTGTTTATGTGTACCCATCAGGTTAGCATAATAGCAGTTCATTTTTTTAAAGGGGAATTTTTTTAGGTTGTCATTAATTGAAATATTTTATTTATAAATTTTAGTTCTCCATTATTGTAATTTAACTACAAATACACTTATTTATTTATTTATTTATTTATTTATTTTTTTTAAAGACCTGCCCACTCCCAACAAATACATTTAATTAGGAAAACGTTTTCCAATTTACTACTAGATTTTAATTGTGTGACAAAACTTGTCAAAAGTATTAAGCTAAATATTTTTTAGGATTTTCTATTGAAACTATCAGCTAATTTTTTCAGGTATAAGTAAAACTCACAGAAGTTTGCTGTGTGTGTGTGTGTGTGTGTGTGTGTGTTTGGTTTTTTTTTTTTCTCCCCGAGATGGAGTCTCACTTTTTCACCCAGGCTGGAGTATAGTATCACAGTCTTCGCTCGCTGCAACCTCCACTCCGGGGTTCCAGCGATTCTCGTGCCTCAGCCTTTTGAGCAGCTGGGATGTCAGGTGCGCACCACTGCACCCAGCTAATTTTTGTATTTTTAGTAGAGACGGGGTTTCACTATGTTGGCCAGACTGGTCTCCAACTCCTGACCTCAAGTGATCTGCCCACCTTGGCCTCCCAAAGTGTTAGGGTTACAGGGGTGAGACACTGTACCCAGCCTGCATTTGTATGTTTAGATCTTAGGTTGAATTAAATGTATGTATTATTCAGATGTTTTAAAATAATACAGTAATTGCATTGAAAGAAAGGATGGGTGAACTAGTTTAAATTTTTCCTAATGGAATAAAAAGTTAATACTATTTCAGACTTGTTACTCTTTTTTAAAAAATTAAATGTAGAGCTATTATTTCCATGGAGAGAAGAAGAGCTTGTGTTAATGAGCAGTGATTTGCTGTACATGGAATTCTAATACTTAGGGAATTAGAATAGTTCTGTTATGTCCACCAAAATGAGATGATAGTTCATTTAGCTTAAGCATTATTTCCTGTTTTGAAGTTTATATAGAATTGCTTTTGTCCTTCCATTTGATTTTTCTTATTTCTTTAAAGGGCCTAGTTTTTTTGTAGTGTCAGCTTTTGTTCTTTGTTTATAATATTTATTTCATAGCAAATCTCAGTTTAATAGTGAAGGTGTTAGAGCTTTCCCCTGGGGTTTTGTTTTTAATTGTGAATACCATTTAGTTTACTATAGACCTTTTCATTTCTCCCAGTCAGAGGGATTTAGAGTAGGTGAATCTATGTGAAATCAAAGGAACCTCCCAAGTCTTAATGTTTTAATTCTGTTATTGTATTATTAGCACTTTTGGAAGTTTCAGCTTGGATTTGGTTTAGAGAAGTAAAAATCGTTATGTAGAAATTACTTTTGAAAATAAACTATTGCCAGGTGGCCTAAAACTCAACATGGTTTTGAAAATTACAATGATTGAAAGAATGTGCTAGGGGGAGCATGGGGGAGGTACTTTAACTTTGTAAAACAGTTTCAGAGGCATAAGAGCTAGTCGGCCGAGGCGGGTGGATCACGAGGTCAGGGGATTGAGACCATCCTGATCAATAAGGTGAAACCCCATCTCTACTAAAAAAATACAAAAATTAGCTGGGTATGGTGGTGCGCGCTTGTCATCCCAACTACTTGGGAGGCTGAGGCAGGAGAATTGCTTGAACCCAGAAGGCGGAGGTTGCAATGAGCCGAGATCGTGCCATTGCACTCCAGTCTGGGCAACAACAGCAACCTCCGTCTCAAAAAAAAAAAAAAAAAACTAAAGTCTTACGATGTTTGATGAATTGTATGATTGTCTCTGTTAGTAAGCTATTTAATCTGCTCTGCTAGTGTATATACTAAGTCACCCTTCTTGCCTGAAAGGGTACCATATCTTCCAGCTGTAAAGTGATTGACTTGACATTTTAACCATTGTATTTCTAAAAATGTGAATTCTGAGTTCAAAGAAATCAGAAGGAATTAACATGAGAGCATTTGATTCAGGATCTAGCATACCTTAGTTTTAGAATTTCTTACAAATTTTAGACTAAGTACTGGTTTATAGTAGTTTTCTATGCGCATTTCTTTCTTTCTTTCTTTCTTTTTTTAATAGAGACTGAGTTTCACCACGTTGGCCAGGCTAGTCTCGAACTCCCAACCTCAGGTGAGCCACCGCGCCTGGCTGTGCATTTTTTATAATTAGGGTTTTTTTAAAAATAAGATCAGGTTGTAAATATATTTTCTCCCCTGTGTAAATGATAGACATTTATTAATTTAATTTTATTTTATTTTGAGATGGAGTCTTGCTCTGTAATCCAGTCTGGACTGGAGTACAGTGGTGCGATCTCTGCTCACTACAACCTCTACCTCCCAGGTTCAAGTGATTCTCCTGCCTCAGCCTTCTGAGTAGCTAGGACTATGGGGGCGTGCCACCACGCCCACCTAATTTTTTGTATTTTTAGTAGAGACAGGGTTTCACCTTGTTAGCTAGGTTGGTCTCTATCTCTTGACCTCATGATCTGCTCATCTCAGCCTCCCAAAGTGCTGGGATTACAGGCATGAGCCACCACGCCCAACTGATAAATATTTATTTTATCATTTTGAATGAAAATTTACTACAGATACCTAAGATGGTTAAATTTATTTACTTAAATAAATTTGTGAAATACAGAAATGTTTTAGAAAGAATAAAATCAATTAGAGTTCATGTAATTAGAGTGGCTTTATAACATTGATTATTTTTAACCAGTTGTCCAAGCAGTACATTAAATTCCTTGGCTTCTTAAAATGGCAGCTGTTACTGACATAGATTTTGTAAATAGTGCCTTGACCTATGTCAACCTTAGGTAACCCTCTGTAAGTCAAAGGGAGTTTGGATACACTTGAATAAGCTTTTTAATTGAGCTTGTTTCTTTTTCATTTTTAAAAATTTCATGAGGCAGTTTCTTTTGAATATGAATGCTAATTATCCTTTATAAACTTTTTAAGTCGATGGGGGAAAATTCTCTTCTTTGGAAATGGCCTTTTTGTATATTGTTTTTTAGTCTAGAGTGGTAGGTATGCGCAAGTCTTAAAAATTTCCACAAATGGTGATTTGCTTTGAATCTAATTAAATGTTTTCATAGGGAATTCTCAATCCACTACATTTCTCCTTGATTTCTCAGCATTTTATTCAGCAGCAGTATGTTTTTCTTCAGTTTCCTTTACAGTTGCACAGCCTTAGTTTTCATTAAATCAGAAAGATAAAGTAAGATAATGGTTAGGAAACAGATGAGTCCAGATTAATACAGGTCTTTTCACTTCTAAGTCATTGGTTTGAATCCTACTCTTTTCTCTGAATGATTTCAATGTATTGAATATGAGATAGCAAGTATTAAGTTAGTTAACCTGGTCAGCTTTCTTTTTTTAAATTTGAAACAGGTCTTGCTCTGTCACCCAGGCTGGAGAGCTATGGCAAGATCTTAGCTCACTGCAACCTCCCCTTCCCAGGTTCAAGCGATTCTCCCTGCCTCAGCCCCCCAAGTAGCTGGAATTATAGGTGTGCACAATCACGCCTGGCCTATTTTTGTATTTTCAGAAGATAGAGGGTTTCACCATATTGACTTGGCTGGTCTAGAACTCCTGACCTCAGGTAATCCACCTGCCTTGGCCTCCCAAAGTGCTGGAATTACAGGTGTGAGCCACCGCACCCAGCCCTGGTCAGCTTTGTAGGTGACATTTAGTTGAGTGTTCCAGGGTGCAATCATTATAGATTATAGTTTGTAGTATTTTAGAAAGAAACATGACTAAAGAGAAATTGAACCAACATTTTCAGACAGTATAATGGATATATATTAATTAGGTTACTGAAGCAGCATGCTGTGGTATTGTTACGTGTCTTTTTCCCTCCCTGTGCAGACAAACAAGTTTCTGCTTCCTCCTTTTAGGTTTCCTGATCATGCCTACAGTTAACTTTCTTTGAAGGAGAGGGGGAAGGAAAAAGGGAGAGGAAGTAGTGGGGAAATCTGCAGATTGTACTATATCTTTTAGCTGGCTGGGAAGAAGGAGGAGAAAATAAATTATTGCTTTTTAAAGATACTTTTAATAGTTTTTTTGTTGTTACTGTAATTCTGTGGTATTGTTGCTTTACTTTGGAGTATGATTATAGATGTTCAAAAAAAAGTCCATAAAATTTTTATTACAGTTTTGATCACATTCACATACAAATTTTGATAATGAAATGTAATATTTAACTTTTAGCATGATTTTGAAATCATTTTATCCTGAATTTTGGCTACTGACCATATACACACCTGAAGTTTTCAGGTATGGGTTGCTTCATAGAGGATGTGAAAGAGATTATTTCTTACCTGAAAGTTGTACACGATTCATATCAATCAATCTGGTTTGGTATGGCTTGTTAGTCCGGTATTTTTTAGGCATCACAATCCTCTTTGCTTTTAAATATAATAAATAAAACAGAGGTCACTACTTAAAACCGTTAAAGATTTGATGCTGAACATGCTTGTCCAAAATTATACCCCGTATTTCTCTTATAGTATATTAAAATTTATTGTAGTAATGAGATGTTTTCCCTAAAATAAGGTAGAATCGTAAATCCTAGACCTAAAGGAATGATTCCATTAGAATTTCTGTATCGGCCAGGCACGGTGGCTCACGCCTATAATCCCAGCACTTTGGGAGGCCGAGGCAGGTGGATCACGAGATCAAGACCATCCTGGTCAACAAGGTGAAACCCTGTCTACTAAAAATACAAAAATTAGTTGGGCATGGTGGTGTGCGCCTGTAGTCCCAGCTACTCGGGAGGCTGAGGCAGGAGAATTGCTTGAACCCAGAAGGCGGAGGTTGCAGTGAGCTGAGATCATGCCATTGCACTCCAGTCTGGGTAACAGCAGCGAAACTCCATCTCAAAAAAAAAAAAGAAGTTCTGTATCCCAGCTATTCGGGAGGTTGAGGCAGAAGAATCACTTGAACCCAGGAGGGTAGGTTGTGGAGCTGAGATTGCGCCATTGCACCCCAGGCTGGGCAACAAGAGCGAAACTCCATCTCAAAAAAAAAGTTCTATATCATAATGAGCTGATAAAAGTTTAGAGATGAGACTATTAATACTACAGTTCTATCATTGTAGAGTATAGACATTGAACTACAGTACTTTACAACTACTAGATACAATACTATTGTGCTGTGAATTGCCGGTTGAAGGGAATTGGGTAGAACAAACCTGAGTTATTATTTTCTTAGTACTTGGACTAAAGATGGCTTAAAGACTTAACCGGAGAAGAGTCATACATTATCTAGTAAATGAATGTGTCTGGACTGTGCCAGATTGTTTATCTATTTCTGTAGTGTTTCAATGATAAAGTTGTTTTTCCAGTTTGAGTTCACTAGAACTCATAATTCTTTCACGATTGATTATATAAATTTATTGGCTGTGGTTTCTGAATATTCCTAAGGTAATTGTTTGCTCAACACATCTGGTTTACTAAAAATAGTTCAAACAGTTACCTAGGATAAGTTAGTAGTTTAGGAAGTGGAGTGTATCAGAGACAAGTATTTTTTTTTCTCCTAAATTTCTGTTATTGTCCTAGGGCATTTGGAATTGCTTCACAACCAGGATGGGAATAATAGAAGTAAGGTGAAATTTTAGCCCTCAGTCAGCCAAGGTGTACAATTTAACTAGTTGTTTGGTTGTTCCTAAAGAAATGTTATACCCTGTTGAATTAAATATTTGACAAAAGTGGTTCATTCTCAAAGTTTGAAATCTTGTTGATAGAAGCTTGTTTATAAGCAGATTTATTTCTCAGGGTAATATGATATCACTAATAGTTTGCAGAAATAAGTAAACAGAACCTCCTGTTATAGTTACTTTGTATGGTGGGGAAGGGACTTGGCTTTTTCAAACTTTTCTTTACCTTCACTTCAGCTTATAGTGCAGACATATCACTTTAGGTTATTTTAAAACTGTAACATTTCTATAATATGAATGGGAATTTGACCTAGTACAGTACTTATTAGTATACTTATGTAATTATTTTTGTCCTACAATTCCTTTCAGATTTGTTCTTTTCCTGGTATCATGTCACTGCTCTAGCATTACTTCTTCCCAATTTCACAGCTCCCTGCTGGTTGCTTAATGATTTTTTAAAAGTTGATAAAAGTCACTGGGCGAGGTGGCTCACACCTATAATCCCAGCTATTTGGGAGGCTGAGGTGGGCAGATCACCTGAGGTCAGGAGTTCAAGACCAGCCTTACCAACCTGGAGAAACCCCATCTCTCTCTCTCTTTTTTTTTTTTTTTTTTTTTTGAGACGGAGTTTCGCTCTTGTTACCCAGGCTGGAGTGCAATGGCACGATCTCGGCTCATCGCAACCTCCGCCTTCTGGGTTCAAACAATTCTCTTGCCTCAGCCTCCCGAGTAGCTGGGACTACAGGCGCGCACCACCATGCCCAGCTAATTTTTGTATTTTTAGTAGAGATGGGGTTTCACCTTGTTGACCAGGATGGTCTCGATCTCTTGACCTCGTGATCCACCTGCCTCGACCTCCCAAAGTGCTGGGATTACAGGCTTGAGCCACCGCACCCGGCCTTGAGAAACCCCATTTCTACTAAAAAATATATTTTTTTAAATTAGTCGCATGTGGTGGCAGTTGCCTATAATCCCAGCTTCTCAGGAGGCTGAGGCAGGAGAATTGCCTGAACCCGGGAGGCGGAGGTTGCAGTAAGCAAAGATTGCACTCCAGCCTGGGCCACAAGAGCAAAACTCTGTCTTAAAAAAAATGTTAATAAAAGTCGTGTAAGTAATGATCTTTATTTTATTTTCAAAGAGTTTATAATCTATGATAAGACCTAACATAAAAAATGATTTCCTGGCCTTCAGCCTGGAAAGCTGTCAGCCCCTGAGGCGCTCAGCTTGATAGGCTGCTGGCGCTTAAAAAAAAAAATTTCCTTGAAGTAGGCTAGATTTAAGGAGCCTAAAGTAAAAACATCAGAAATACAAAGATAGGAGAGATCAGTAGAGACTGAAAACTTAATGAGTTTCACTTAAATGGAGATGGAAGTGAAAGGATGAGGTGGGGTTGATGGGTTGTGTTGTGTAGTGGTGGTAATGGTAATTCAGACATTTGCCAGGAGGGACAGCTTAGTTTAGTAAGTGATGACAAGGTAGATGGGGCGGGGGACAGTAGAATGTCAGCCTAAAGAAGAGAGTTTATGAATAGAATTAATGCTGGATACACATGGTGTGGGGTCAGATAAAAGAGGAAAAAGGTCACTAAGTACAGTTCTCAGGAGAGTAACAAAATTACCTGTGTAACAATGGCATTTTGGTTATTATAAATATCAGAAGCAGCTAATTGATTGGGTCTTCACTAGAGAGCCTTTTGTCTTACAGATTCATTGTAGCATAATGGTTGAGAGCATGAATTTTGACATTGGCTCAAGCAAACTTAGTTTCAAACTTTAGCTTTACTGTTTGCTAGCTGTTTGACATTGGGAAAGTCTCAACTGTTCTTGAATAAGTGGTTTCCTCATTTATAAATATAAACTATCTACCTCAGGGTTGTTAGGAAGATTAAATAAAATGATACATTTAAAGAGTTTATAATACAGAAACTGCTCAATAAAAGACATGTTGTAAGTCTGTCTCCCCACTCTCCCCCACTTTTTTTTAGATGGAGTTTTGCTCTTGTTGCCTGGGCTGGAGTGCAGTGGCGCCTTCTCAGTTCACTGCAACCTCCGCCTCCTGGGTTCAAGTGATTTTTCTGCCTCGGCCTCCCAAGTAGCTGGGATTACAGGCATGCACCAGCACGCCCGGCTAATTTTGTATTTTTATCAGAGATGAGATTTCTCCAGATTGGTCAGGTGGTCTTGAACTCCCGACCTCGGGTGATCTGCCCACCTCGGCCTCCCAAAATGCTGGGATCATAGGCCTGAGCCACTGCGTCCGACCAAATTTCCCTTTTCATAGATGGTATCTTAAACCTTTTTGGAAGATACTTGAAACTTCTTTCTCTTCCTACCATTCACATACTCATTGGCTATTTCTCTGCCACCATCTGCTGCTTACTTTTAACAGTCTTTTTTACTAGTCTTCCCTAGAACTCTTAGCATTTTTTCTCCGGCTGGTGCTAAACAAACTTTTTCAGCTCTCAGTGTAACCCATTGTCAGTGTATAGTAGAACATGTTTTTGTAGTAGTATTTTTTTTTCTCCTTTTTTGAAGAATAAAGTAGGTAAGATTTCATTATGAGTTCTTAAACTATTATTTTAAGAAAATAATATTAGAAAATATGACTATAAAACTGTACTGTGGTGTTATCCTTTAGAGTACACCCTTACCTTTTTTCCACAGGGAAAGTCATGTACTTTACTTGTTGCTGATAGTTATTTTTCTCTCAGAAAGTAGAAGTGATACTCCGTAAGGTACAAAATTTTTCTTTATCTCTGGGAAGACGCTTTGTAGCTGTAATACTAAGATCTGGAAGTCCTCTAAGCATTAAGTAAAAGAGTTGGACTAAATGACTTTTGTAGCAGTGAGTGAGTACACTAGCTCTATGAACTTATTAAAGGTGAAGAAAAACAACCTTTTCTCATCAACATTAAACTAATCAAGCCCTAAATTATTGCTAGGTTTGTCTTAGAAGAACTTTCATTTAGAGTGCCAGATGCAAATCGAATGTTCTGCAGAATTGGAAAACCAGGAACACTTGGATTAATAGTACTTATTCAGCACTTTTTCTTTTTTTTTTTTTTTGTTGTTGAAGTGAAGTCTCGGTCTGTCACCCAGGCTGGAGTACAGTGGCAGGATATTGGCTCACTGCATATCTCTGCCTCCCTGGTTCAAGTGATTCTCCCATCTGAGTCTCCTCAGTAGTTGGGAGTACAGGCTTGAGCCACCACACCCAAATAAATTTGTGTTTTGAGTGGCGACATGGTTTCACCGGTGTTGGCCAGGATGGTGTTGAACACCTAACCTCAAGTAATCTTCCCACCTCAGCCTCCCAAAGTGTTGGGATTACAGGTGTGAGCCACTGTATCTGGCTATTATTCTCTTTTTCTATCTGTTTCTGGATTATGTTTTGGCTGGCATCTAACACATTTCCAGTTAATCCCTGAGTTTTCGTGTATATCTCCCTTTTCCATTTCACTTTGCCTTCATTTTAACATTTGATTGAAATTTAGAGGTGCCTTGTTGACATAAAATCAGTAAAATGAGAACAATTATAGCATATATACTGTGCCAAGAGTATTAAAATACATAATTATTAACTGACTACTGGGAGATTATTGGCTTGGTAGGATGAGCATCCATGGGTAGGCATAGCCTGGGGGTGGTCTAGGAGATGAGGCCAGAACAGGAAACAGCTATTTTGTAATATTTGGCTTTATTCCATTTCAAGTCAAAAGTGACAGCTTGCAATAGTAAAGCGAAGCTGAAGTCTCGATAGTAGGATGGACAGCAAGAAAAGGGGAACCAGCAGCTAAAGCAGAGTCAATATACTTCCTTGTTTTTTAAAAATTATTTTTAATATAAAGTTGGTATATCATGTTTTAATATTCAGTAATTTTGCTCTGTATTCTATTTAAATATTCCATTACCTACTCTATGATTTTATGTAGCTATAATTTCAAAAAATAGTAATGAAACATTCTTATTAAGGTCCCTTAAATTATCCCAGTGCATATCTGCTATTAAAAAAAAAAGGCTCTTGATTTGTAAAAATTGGTTGCAAAACTTGATGTGTTGAAAATACATCCTTGGAGTCTGGGAACATGTTATTTTGACTGAAATTTGGCCCAAGTATGAGCTATTCTGCAATATTCAGATTAAAGCATTCATAAGTCACTGCAGTAGTTCTTTCCTGGTCCCAAATCTGCTATGATCATATGCTGAAAAATCTGCCAGTCTATCCTTTTAAATTTCTTGTGGCTGCTGCCATGAATTTAAAGTATGTGAAAATATGCTTGTAGACTCTAAGCTATCACTAGTTACCATTGAGAAAGATTTTCTGGTTTCCTTTTTCTGATCAAAGTAAGATACTAGGATTGATTTATTCTTTTCTTAATTGCATAATCTTACTAAAGCACGGTCATATTATTTAAAATCTCAGAATTAGGGTTTTATTCCTCAATAATTAACGGTAATATTTTATTAGAATTAGAATTTAATTTTGGGAATTTGATAATTCTTAAAATACGTTCATGTGCATTATTTTAGTTCTTATGGTAGCTTTTTGAGGAAAATGTATTGTTTTCTTAATTTGCGTAGTGCTTTCAGGATACATATTAATTTATTAATCCATACAGCTCTTTGAGAAGTCTAACTTAAAAATGAGAAGGAAGCAAACATAGAAAGTATGTAAACTAGATTAAATTTTAAAGCAATGTCACAGTGCATCCATAGCAAGAAAGTACAGCTAAACTTTACTCAGACTGGAATTGGGAACTAGAAAGTCAGATACTCAAGTCACATATTCCCTTTTCTCCCTTCCCCAGAATCTCCTTTCTTTAACAGGTTTATTCTGCTAACTAATAGGTATTGCTTCTCATAACAAGTTTCCATGTGACTTACATGTGTCAGTATCAATTCACCTACCTGTCTCTGGTCCTTTACAAGACCTTTTAGCTTTCTATAATTTTATAGATAGAAGGCGTAAGGGAATGAAAAGCTGAAAGGAAAAGAAGAAAGAAATACAAGTAAGGAAGAGAATTTATGGTAGTAATTTTCTGTGGAAGGCAAAGAAAGTAAGGTTTAGCTCAGTTGTGACTTGGCATCTAGGTTTACACAGCTTGTGATAGTCACAAAAGAACCTGGGTTGGGTGTGGTGGCTCACACCTGTAATCCTAGCACTTTGGGAGTACAAGGAAGGAGGATTGCCTGAGCCCAGGAATTTGAGACTGTAACATGGGAGAACCCCTCTCTACAAAAAATGAAATTAGCTGGACATGGTGTTGCACATGTGTAGTCCTAGCTACTCGGGCGGCTAAGGCAGGAGGATCGCTTGAGCCCAGGAGGTTGAAGCTGCAGTGAGCCATGATCTTGCCCACTGCACTTGGGCCTGGGTGACAGAGTGAGACCCTATCTTGTAAAAAAAACAGAGGGAGCTTGTGAGGCATAGTAACACACACTTGTAATCCCAACACTTAGGGAGGCTCAGGTGGGTGGATCACTTGAGCTCAGGAGCTCAAGAGGAGTCTGGGCAGCATGGCAAAACTGTCTCAACCACTACCAAAAAACAAAACAACAAAACAAAACAAAAAACTTTTGCTGGGTACCTGTAGTCTCAGATTCCTGGGAGGCAGGGGATGGAAGGATTGCTTATGCCTAGGAGGTTAAGGCTGCAATGAGCTGAGGTCTGCCATTGCAGTCTAGCCTGGGTGACAGAGTGAGACCCTGTCTCAAAAAACACACACACAGAACCTGAACCCCAAATTTTAGATTCTAAGATATTACTTCTTTCATACTGCCTGCCTTTTGTTTGTTTGTTTGTTTGAGACAGAGGTTCACTCTTAATGCCCAGACCAGAGTACAGTGGCGTGATCTCAGCTCACTGCACCCTACACCTCCCAGGTTCAAGTGATTCTCCTGCCTCAGTCTCCAAGTAGCTGGGATTATAGGCATGTGCCACCACATCCAGCTATTTTTTTGTATTTGTAGTAGAGATGGGGTTTCTCCATGTTGGTCAGGCTAGTCTCAAACTCGACCTCTCAGGTGATCTGCTTGACTCGGCCTCCCAAAGTGCTGGGATTACAGGCATGAGCCACCGCGCCAGCCACCACACTGCCTGCCTTTGTGAGCCATCAAGTGGGAAGTATCTCCTATTTACACATCATTTTCGTTTGCGCGAGACTTTATTTTTCTTACAGTTAATATGTTTTCTAAGTTAAAGACTAAGTTTTCCTGAATTTTATTGCCCTAGACTTTACATACTGGCATCAAGCTACACCCCAGATCTGTGCATTATTTTCAGATTAATTTGTTTCCTCGGCAGAGAATCCATATTAAGATGTTTTCTAGACTGGGCGCTGTGGCTCACGCCTGTAATCCCAACACTTTGGGAAGCTGAGGCGGATCACCTGAGGTTGAGAGTTCAAGACCAGCTTAACCAACATGGAGAAACCCCTCCTCTACTAAAAATACAAAATTAGCCAGGCACATGCCTGTAATCCCAGTTACGTGGGAGGCTGTGGCAAGAGAATCACTTGAATCTGTGAGAAAGAGGTAGCAGGGAGCTGAGATCATGCCATTGCACACCAGCCTGGGCAACAAGAGTGAAACTCTGTCTCAAAAAAAAATTTACAGTAAGTCAAGGGAATAAGTGGAATGCCTATTGAATGGGTCATTTCTATAAACTCTAACCGTACCATCTTCCTGGGATGTTGGAGTGGTGACTAGATAGAGAAGCTTTTTAACCATATTTAATTGGGTCAGCCATTGACTGGTCTTACCCTCATTGAGTAGAGGAATAGTAAGCATTTGTTAAAAAGAAGCCAACAGTGAAACTTAAAATTTTAACCATTTGCTGGGCATGATGGCTCACACCTGTAATCCCAACACTTCGGGAGGCTGAGGTTGGGGGAGGCCAGGAGGGAGTTCGAGAGCAGTCTGACCAACATGGTGAAACCCTGTCTCTACTAAAAATGCAGAATTAGCTGGGCATGGTGGTGCATGCCTGTAATCCCAGCTACTCGAGAGGCTGAGGCAAGAGAATAGCTTGAACCCAGGAGGTGGAGGTTGGGGTGAGCCAAGATGGTGCCATTCCTCTCCAGCCTGGGCAACAAGAGCGAAACTCCATCTCAAAAAAAAAAAAAAGAAAAGGAAGAGAAAAGAAAATTAACTGTTTAAGTTTACAATTCAGTGGCATTATGTGTATTCACAATATTGTGCAACAATTACCACTGCCCATTTCCAGAACTTTGTCATCATCCCAAACAGAAACTCTGTATTCATCAAACAGTAACTTCTCATTTCCCAATCCTGCCCTCCCTTAACCCCTGGTAAATCTTCTATTTTCCTTTGTATATGAATGTACCTATTTTAGGTACCAGACATAAGTGGAATCATGTAATGTTCAGTCTTTTATAATTGGCTTGTCTTACCATAGTGTTGTCAGGTTTCATCCATGTTGTAGCATGTGTTAGAATTTATTTTTTATGGCTGAATAATATTCCTTTGTATGTGTAAGCCACATTTTAAAATTAATTCCTCTGTTGATGTATTCCAACCTTAGCATTTGTGTGAATAATGCTGCTATAAACAGTGGTGTACAAATACCTGAGTTCTTCCTTTCCATTGTTTTGGTTACATACCAAGGAGTAGATTGCTAGGTCATACGGTAATTCCATGTTTAGCTTTTGAGGAACAGCCAAACTTTTCCACAATGGAAAATGATTTTTTTGTTTCCTCACTAACAACACACGGGTTCCAGTTTCTTCCACGGCTGCACCAGTACTTGTTGTTTTTCATTTTCTTGATAATAGCCATGCTAATGGTTGTGAAGTGGTATCTCATTGTGGTTTTGATTTGCTTTTCCCTATTGATTAGTAATGTTTAACATCTTTTCCTGTGCTTTTTGGTTATAAGTATATCTTTGAAGAAATGTCCATTCAAGTCCTTTTCCCATTTTATCATTTGATTGGGTTTTCTTGTTGGTGAGTTGGAGTTCTTTATATATTCTGGATTTCAATCCTTTATCAGGAATATGCTTTGGAAGTATTTTCTCCCATTCTGTGGGTTGTCCTTGTCTCTCTTTTCATAGTGTTCTTTAACATACAATTTTTTTTTATGTGAAGTCTAATTTATCTACTTTGGTTGTTTGTACTTTTGGGTTATATCCAAGAAATTACTGCCAAATCCAGTGTCTTGAGTATTGTCCCTTGTGTTTTTCCTCAAAGAGTGTTGTAGTTTTAGTTTTTTCTTTTAGGTCTTTGATCCATTTTGAGGGTTTTGTTTGTTTGTTTTTTGACAAAGTATTGGTCTGTCGCTCAGGCTGCAGTGCAGTGGCGCGATCTCGGCTCACTGCAGCCCGTGCCTCCCGGGTTCAAGCAGTTCTGCCTCGGACTCCTGAGTAGCTGGATTACAGATGCGTGCCACCATGCTCGGCTAACTTTTTTGTATTTTTAATACAGATGGAGTTTCACCAAGTTGGCCAGGCTGGTCTCAAACTCCTGACCTCAAGTGATCCATCCACGTCAGCCTCCCAAAGTGTTGGGATTACAGGTGTGAGCCACCATGCCCGGCCTCATTTTTTAAAATATGGTGTAATCTAAGGGTTCAGTTTCTTTGTTCTGCATGTGAATATCCAGTCCCTAGCACCACTTCTTGAAAAGTTGTTTTTTCCACATTGAGTGCTCTTCCCACCCTTGAAATCAGTTGACCATTTGTATAACAGTTTATTTCTGTGCCCTCTATTCTGTTCCCTTGGTCTATATTATCTGTTCTTATGCAACTATTACAGTGGTTTGATTACTTGGGGTACTTTTTTTTCCTTCACATTTCTACAGCTGAGTAATTTGTTCAAATAATTGCTCACCCTAAGATAAATCATTAAAGTTTACTATTTTGTTTTGTTGAAATTTTTTGAAGTCTTGGGTGTCCATGTCTTGAGTATAACTCCTGCCTTGTGAATTATTAGGCATAACACCTGCCTTGTAGGGAATGTATGGGTTTTTTTTGTTTGTTTTGTTTTTTGAGACAGAGTCTCCATCGCCCAGGCTGGAGTTCAGAGGCACGATCTCAGCTCACTGCAGCCTCCACCTCCTGGGTTCAAGCCATTCTCCTGCCTCAGCATCCTGAGTTGCTGGGACTACAGGCATGCACCACCATACCTAGCAATTATTTTGTATTTTTTAGTGGTAATGGAGTGTCACCATATTGGGCAGGCTGGTCTTGAACTCCTTACCTTGTGATCGGCCCACCTCAGCTTCCCAAAGTGCTGGGATTTCAAATGTGAGCCACCATGCCCAGCCAGGAATGTATGTTTTTAAGATTCAAGGAAAAAGAAGATCCCCGTGATTGCTGATCTATAACATATAGTCATTCATTTATTGCTATGTGCCAGTCACTTTGCTCTAAATGTGAATTCAAAGACAGATAAAATACTTGATTCTCTTTGAGGTCATAAATATAATTATAGTAACATGGCAGAAGTTCTGAAATAGAGCTAGATGCATAGTATTCTGCAATATAGAATCAGCTGATACAGGAATATTATATGGTTGCCTGTTTCTTTATTTCTCAGAAGTCTGGGGTTCTATAGTGGTGTTTCTTAGTAGAGTGCTGTATTAGGGTTCTCTTCATACAGAACCAGTATGGGGTGTGGCAAGTGGTGGTGTATGTATGTTTGTGTATAGAAATTGAGAAAAGGGAGATATTTATTGAATTGGCTCTTGGAATTGTGGGGGCTAGCAAGTCCAAATTCCACATGGTAGACCAGCAGGCTAATAGTTCAGGCAAGACTTAATGCTGCAGTCTTCAGTCCTAAGGTAGTATGAAGGCAGAATCTGTTTTTCCTTAGGAGACCTCAGTCTTTTTTCTTAAGGCCTTCAACTGATTGGATTAAACCTATCCATAGTGTTAGGGGTAATCTACTTTACTCAGAGTCTACTGATTAAATGGTAATCACATCTAAAAATACTTCCAAAGCAACATCTAGAATGATGTTTGACCAGACCACTGGGCAGCATATCCTAGCCAGGTTGACACTTAAAATTAACAGTCATGACTGCTATTCGTATTTTTTAAATATATTTTTATTTTATTTTAATTTATTTATTTATTTTTTTTGGAGACGGAGTTTCGCTCTTGTTACCCAGGCTGGAGTGCAATGGCACGATCTCGGCTCACCGCAACCTCCGTCTCCTGGGTTCAGGCAATTCTCCTGCCTCAGCCTCCCGAGTAGCTGGGATTACAGACTCGCGCCAGCATGCCCAGCTAATTTTTTTTATTTTTAGTAGAGGCGGGGTTTCACCATGTTGACCAGGATGGTCTCGATCTGTTGACCTCGTGGTCTACCCGCCTCGGCCTCCCAAAGTGCTGGGATTACAGGCTTGAGCCACCGCGCCAGGCTTAAATATATTTTTATATTGCTATTCCTATTTGATTCTTAGTTTCATCATGCATTGCAGTATGGTGAGAATCTGTACCTCTGTCTCAGCACTTTCTCCTAGTCATTGATGGAATCCCTGCCCCATTTCCAACCTCCTTTCAGCTATTATTTAGAGCCATTGGAATATATGGACATTAAGACAACTGGGAAAGTGGAAACCTTTATATATATATATATATAATTTTTGTTTTTGAGACAGAGTTTCGCGGTTGTTATCCAGACTGGAGTGCAATGGCACAATCTCGGCTCACCGCAACCTCCGCCTCCTGGGTTCAAGCAATTCTCCTTCCTCAGCCTCCTGAGTAGCTGGGACTATAGGCGCGCACCACCATGCCCAGCTAATTTTTGTATTTTTAGTAGAGACGGGGTTTCACCTTGTTGACCAGGATGGTCTCGATCTCTTGACCTCGTGATCCACCTGCCTTGGCCTCCCAAAGTGCTGGGATTACAGGCGTGAGCCACCACGCCCGGCCTATTTATTTATTTTTTTCAAGACACGACCTTGTTCTCTCATCCAGGCTGGAGTGCAATGGTGTGATCTTGGCTCACTGCAACTTCCACCTCCTTTGTTCAAACAATGTTTCTGCTTTAGCCTCCTGAGTAGCTGGGATTACAGGTGTGCACCACCATGCCTGGCTAATTTTTGTATTTTTAGTAGAGGCAGGGTTTCACCATGTTGGCCAGGCTGGTCTCAAATTCCTGACCTTGTGATTCGCCCTCCTTGGCCACCCAAGTGGAAGCCTTTAAAACAGTCTTGCCAAGTTGACTGAGAAGTGGGCAATATACAGCAAAGTATTTATGTGGCATACCAGGTACTTTCAGCATCCTAAATATGAGAAAGTATAGTGTCTGTCTTTCCTTTCTGAATAGTTATAATCTGCTTCCTCCTGAGTCTTTAGATACTATTGGTGTTTTCTCCTGGCTGTTCAAAATCTCCTTTCAATCCAGTCTAATTCCAGATGAAATTCTTCTAATTGCTTCTTCAAATTGCTTCACTCAAGTATTCTCAGATATGTCTAGACCTAGTTATTTAATAAACAGTTAATTATAAATGAGGAATCTTTCTGTCACATTTGCACTTAAATAGGAATACCCGATTTATTCCAGTGTATCTGTCAATTGTGTAAAGTGATAAGGGATTTTTAAAATAAATGCCTTGCACAGTAAAAAGCAAAAACCACAATAACAACAAAAATATCCGGTGCTTTTTCAGATACTCTTTGCCTGAGAGCCCAGTACGATATATGGAACTAATTCCCAATTGACAGCCCTTTTCCCCTTTGCCATTTATGGAATAGCCATTTTTGTAAATGTTGAATTCTATGTAACAGGAATGAATCAACAACTAGATGTATGTATGAGATCTCTTTGTATATATAAAGTGATTAAGCTTAAAGGCCCAAAACATTATCTAGTGTGTGGACTTCAAAAATACAATTCCAGGCGAGGCGTGGTGGCTCATGCCTGTAATCCCAGCACTTGGGGAGGCCAAGGCGGGTGGATCACGAGATGAGGAGTTTAAGACCAGCTTGGCCAACATAGTGAAACCTTGTCTCTAAAAAAATAAATAAGAAAAAAAAAACACAGTTTTTAGGCTTGTTGTTGTGGGTCACACCTAGGCTGGTTGTGGTGGCTCATACTTATGATCCCAGTACTTTGGGAGGCTGAGGCAGGAGGATTACTTGAGGCTAGGAGTTTGATACTAGTCTGGGCAACATAGCAAGACCCTGTCTCTAAAAATAAAAATTAAGCCGGGTGTGGTGGCACACACCTGTAGTCCCAGCTACTCAGGAGGCTCAGGTGGGAGGATTGCTTGAGCCCAGGAAATTGAGGCTGCAGTGAGCTATGATTGTGTCACTGCACTCAAGCCAGAGTAACAGAGTAAGATCCTGTCTCTTAAAAACAAAAATAAAAGCCAAAACACCATACCTAACCCACCTCAGAAGGATGAATTTCTAACCTGTTTCTCTCACATCCATATCATTTTTCAAGGTCATTAAGTTCCATCATATATTAACAGTTTCTCTCAATGCTTAAAAAACCCATTATTAAAAATTTTTCTTAATATTTATTGCATATATATCAGTCAGGAAAATTTACATTATGGGTAGCATATGCTTGGCATATTGTTAGTGTTGGGAAGCATTGTGAGGCTCTACCCTGGCTAAGAGTGTGCAGTTTATTAGTTATATCCACTACCAGCACAATAAATGAGTGTTGAACTGCTGATTTGTTTTTATTAGTCTTGATCTCTTCTAAGGTATCTTTTCCTCATTTTGTCTTATCTGTAAATATATGTAATTATCTGTATTTATATTTAAAAAATTTTTTGGCTTGGTGCAGTAGCTCAAGGCTATAATCCTACCACTTTAGGAGCCAAAGCAGGAGGATTGCTTGAGGCCAAGAGTTCAAGACCAGCCTGGGCAACATAGCAAGACCTCGTTTCTACAAAAAGTAAAATCTGCCAGGCATGGCTAATTTTGGTGTGTGCCTGTAGTCTCAGCTACTTGGAAAACTGAGGCAGGAGGATCACTTGAGTTCCAGGAGTTGGAGGCCATAGTGAGCTATGAACATGCCATTACATGCCAGGCTGGGTGACAGAGGGAAACCCTGTTTCTTTTCTTTCTTCTTTTTTTTTTGAGACAGTTTTGCTCTTGTTGCCCAGGCTGGAGTGCAGTGGCCCGATCTCGGCCCACTGCAACCTCTGCCTCCTGGGTTCAAGCGATTCTCCTGCCTCGGCCTCCGGAGTAGCTGGGATTACAGGCGCACACCACCACACCTGGCTAATTTTGTAATTTTAGTAGAGTCGGGATTTCTCCATGTTGATCAGGCTGGTCTCAAACTCCTGACCTCAGGTGATCCACCCCACTTGGGCTCCCAAAATGCTGGGGTTACAGGCATGAGCCACTGTGCTTGGCCAACCCAGTTTCTTAAAAAATAATAAACAATAAAAAAATTTGTGACACATAATAGATGTACATATATTGGGGGAGACGTGATAATTTAATACATTTATATAATTTCTAAAGATCAAATCATTGTAATTGGGATGTCCATCACCTTAAATATTTGTCTTTATGCTGTAAACAAGTTATTCTCTTCTGCCTATTTGGAAATATACAATAGATTGTTGTGGTGTATAGTTACCCTACTGATCTATAAACCATAGGTTTTATTTCTTCTATCTAATTGTATATTTGTATATTTGTGTCCATTAATCAAACTCTCTTCATCTTCCCTCCCCCAACCCTAACAGGTCTCTGGTAACCACCAGTTTACTCTCTATTTTCAAGCATCTGCTTTTTTTGTTGTTGTTTTGTTTTTTTCTTCAGATGAGACGGAGTCTTGCTGTGTCACCCAAGTTGAAGTGCAATGATTTGATCTCAGCTGACTGTAACTTCCATCTCCCAAATTGAAACGATTCTCCTGCCTCAGCCTCCTGAGTAGCTGGGATTACAGGCACCCACCACCACACTGAGCTAATTTTTGTCTTTTTAGTAGAGTTGGGGTTTCACCATGTTGGTTAGTCTGGTCTTTTGTCCTCAGCTGATTCACCCACCTTGGCCTCCCAAAGTGCTGGTATTACAGGCGTGAGCCACCTCACCCAGTCAAGAATCTACTTGTTAATCTCCCACGTATGAGTGCCAACATGTGATATTTATCTTCCTGACCTTTATTTCATTTAACATAATGACCTCCACTTTCATCCATCTTGTGGCACATAACAAGGTTTCATTCTTTTTATGGCAGAACAATATTCATTATGTATGTAACCACATTTCCTATATTATTCATCCATTCATCAATGGATGGGCACTTAGGTGGAGTCCATATTTTAGCTATTGTAAATAGTGCTGCAGTAAACACAGAAGTGCAGTTGTCTCTTTGATATATTGGTTTTCTTTCTTTTGGATATATACCCAGTAGTGGAACCACTGGATCATATACTAGTTATATTTTAGTTTTTTGAGAAGTTTCCGTACTGTTTTTCATAATAACTAATTTATATTACCACCAACAGTATATGGGTTAACTTGATGTAATCCCATTTGTCTTTTTTTGCTTTGGTTGCCTGTGCCTTTTAAGTCCTGCAGAGAAAAACCTTTTCCTTGTCTTGGAGCACTTTCCCAATGTTGTCATCTAGTAGTTTCTTAGTTTCAGGTCTTAGGTCTGTCCTTAATTGCTTTTGATTCAGATTTTGTATATGGTGAGAGGTAAGGGTCTAGTTTGGTTCTTCTGGATGTGGTTATCCAGTTTCCCTAACTCCATTTATTGAGGAGACTGTTCTTATTGTATGTAAGATACATATCTAGTCATATATATATGTATATAAAATTTATCTTTGTGTGTTTTGGCTCTTTGAGGGAAGTCACAGTTTACATCTATTAAAGTCTCAGAAATTGATAGTAGAACAACAATCCATCTTGGACTCCATTCCCAGTTTTGTTGCTTACTATCTGAAATGCTATGCAAGGCATATAACCATTTAACCACTTAAATCTTTTTTATCTATAAATTAGGTATGATATAATTGTCATTGTCTGTGGTAATATATATGTAAGTACTTTTTACTCTAAATTTTTTGTAATAAGGAGAACATGTATTATCAGAATTAAGAAACTAAATCGGTCTGTTTGGGTAAATCTCAGTTTCTGATAGTGTGCTTTCAAGAGACTCAGTAGAAGTGATTTTGTTTTTGTTTTTGAGGCAAAGTCTCACTCACTCGGTTGCCCAGGCTGCAGTGCAGTGGTGTGATCTCGGCTTACTGCAACCTCCACCTCCCGGGTTCAAGTGATTTTCCTACCTCAACCTTTCAGGTTGCTAGGACTGCAGGCATGTGCCACCATGCCTAGCTAATTTTTTTATTTTTAGAAGAGACAGGGTTTCACCATGTTGGCCAGGCTGGTCTCAAACTCCTGACCTCAGATGATCCACCCACCTTAGCCTTCAGAAGTGCTGGGATTGCAGGCATGAGCCACTGCGCTCATCCTGCTTTTTTCATGTATCCTAAACCCGCCCTGTCCATTATTGGTAGCCACTAGTCATATGTGGCTATTTAAAAGTAAATTAAAGGCTGGGCATGGTGACTCATGCCTGTAATCCCAGCACTTTGGGAGGCTGAGACAGGTGGGTCACCTGAGGTCAGGAGTTTGAGACCAGCCTGACCAACATGGAGAAGCCTCGTCTCTACTAAAAATACAAAATTAGCCAGGTGTGGTGGCACATGCCTGTAAACCCAGCTACTCAGGAGGCTGAGGCAGAAGAATCGCTTGCATCCAGGAGGCGGAGGTAGCATTGAGCTGAGATTGTGCCATTGCACTTCAGACTGGGCAACAAGAGCAAAAAACTCCATCTCCAAAAAAAAAATAAATGTAAAATAAAATTAAATTTAAAAAAATAAGTTATTCAGTCACTCAGGTAATATTTCAAATGCCCAAATTATCATAGGTGGGACAGTGAATATATATACGATTTGCGTTGTAGAAAATTATTTTCAATGGCTTTACCCCTAAGTGCTGAATACTGCATGGAAAATGACATCTATGTATTTTGGTGCAAATTGTATTGTCTCCGATATCACTGAAGCCCTTAATATATCATTTGGCATTCTTTAGCATGCCCCTGTGAACTTCTGTTTCCTAATTATTTTAAATTATCACTACTCTACTCAACTTCCTTTTTTCTCCTAATAGATGATCTTTCTCCTGTTGCACAAAGGAAATTGAGGTTATAAGCAGGAACCCCATTAACTTCCTGTTCTCATACCTATTTTTGTACCTCTTCTTACCTGCTCTCCTCTTGTCTTAGAGATGTGTCTGTTTTTACTTTTACTACTTCAAGTTTACAAATATATATTAGATACTTGCTACGTCTCACACACCTATTTTATCTATTTAGGGTACAACCATGAAGAAAACAAAACAAAAAAAAATGTTGCCTCCTGTAACTTACCTTCTAGTGGAAAAAGATAGCAAACAAAATAACAAGTATATTAGAAGACATTTGTACTGTCCGGAAAAGTAAGCCTGGAAAGGGATAGGAAGTGTCAGTTGGAACAGAAAATGATAGGCCCTAAAGCAAGAAAACTGAAAAAATATATGTGAAGATTAGTAGAAAATGATGTCAGAAAGGTTATAAGGAGGGTAGATTAAATTGGGCTTTGTAGGCTTTATGTTTTATTCTGATTAAGCTTGGTTGGAAGCCTTTGATGCATTTTGAGCAGAAAAGTGATGTGATAAAACTTTTCCCCTTATATAAGTAATTTTAAACCTATGTAGCCATAGAATGGTAAAATGTGCTTCCATGTAGCGTGGAGCTTTAACGGTTATTAGTTTGTGGCCAGTATTGTTTCATTGTACTGAGTCTATTTATAGATGTATTTTACTCTTCTAATATAGGTGTTGCCCTGCATGTGATGGTTTAACTTAGGACTTTTTGATTTCCCAAGGGTGAAGAAGGAGTATTCAGTATGTTCTTGAGCTTTTAACTTAATATTTTCAGTTTAGGATGGGTTTATCAGGGTGGAATCCCTTCGTAAGTCGAGCATTCATATTTCAAAGCAGATCCCACATACTGTATTACTTTGTCCCTAAATTTCTAAGTGTGTGTGTTTGTGTATAAATTAAAACAGTCATAGTTGAGTCTCATTATTCACAGTAGTTATGTTTTATAATATTGCTACTTCTCAGCAATACCAGGAATGATAGAATTGGAATATCATAAGCTTACTCATTTGCTTTGTCTTACATTATGTAACCACTAGACTTAGAATAACAACATTAAGGTTACAGCCCATGGTATAATTGCTGAAAACATTTTTTTTTGTTCCAGTTGTTTTCATCCTTAGGATATAAATCGAGTATATCCCACTGATGATATACTCAATTTATTGGGTTTTGTAGTCTTTTGGAATTGTTCCTCTCTTTGCTTTCTATTTTATCAAGCTACTAATACCTTTGTATTCTAGAACCTGTCTTCACAGATACTTTACTCAGTTTACCAAATCTTAAGCCTACTTTTGTTTCATTGCTTTTTTTCTTCATTATATAAACTCAACCCTCTAATATAAAAAATAAAAGTTATCACACCCATTCTAGTTATGGCCTTGTTATCTTAACTCCATTCCTTCATAGCTGGACATCTTATAATGTGAACCATTATATCTATACTTTCTTACTTCTCAATAATATCTTCAATTATTGCAACCTGGCTTCTGCCTCCACTTCACAAAACTCATGTTGCTAAGATGGTTAGTAATCTCTTAGTTACTGCATTGAATATTCAAGTGTGCATCACTGTCCTGCTGAACCTTTGCATTTAATACTGGATCAGGCCAGGCAGGTGGATCACCTGAGGTCAGGAGTTCGAGACCATCCTGGCTATCACTGTGAAACCTCATTTCTACTAAAAATACAAAAAAAAAATTAGCCAGGCTTGGTGGTGGGTGCCTGTAGTCCCAGATACTCTGGAGGCTGAGGCAGGAGAATTGCTTGAACCCAGGAGACAGATTCCAGTAAGCTGAGATCACACCACTGCAGTCCAGCCTGGGTGACAAAGCGAGACTCCATCTCAAAAAACAAACCAAAAAAAAAACACACTGGATCACTGTCCTTTTGGAAATTCTTTGTTCCTATTGCTTCTCTGATACTTCTCTTCAGGTTTTCTTATTCTTTATCATTCTTTGCTGTATGTTTGTTCTCTCTGTAGAACATTTAATGTTTATGTGAATTTGTTTGTATTTGAGACAGAATTTTGCTCCTGTCACCTAGACTGGAGTGCATAGGCTTGATCTCAGCTCATTGCAACCTCTGCCTTTCAGGTTCAAGCGATTCTCCTGCCTCAGCTTCCCAAGTAGCAGGGATTACAGTGCCCGCCCCACATCCAGCTAATTTTTTTGTATTTTTAGTAGAGATGGGGTTTCACTTTGTTGACCAGGCTGGTTTTGAACTCTTGACCCCAAGTGATCCACCCGCCTCAGCCTCCCAAAGTGTTGGAATTACAGACCTGAGCCATGTGCCCGGCCGTTTATGCGGTTTTCTGTTGTGCTCTTTATTTTCTGTAGTTTTCCTTTTTGGTATTTTTCTGTTTCACTACTCACCCTAAGCTGTGTCACATTTCCACGGTGTTTTAAAACCCATCTTCTGAATCCAAAACTCTAGACCTCTCTGCTGTACTGTTATTTAATAACTGTTTACTAAGCATCTTCTATGTACCAGGCAGTATTCATACAAAAATTCCTGCCTCCAAGGAGTTAAAATTCTGGAGGAGGCCAGGTAGATAACAAGAGTATTAAGTAAATTATAAAGTGTGATTTACAAGTAATAAAATGCTGTGACAAAATGAAAACATAAAGCAGTGCAAGATCACTAGGGATTGGGGAAGGGAGAAGTAGGTATTTAATATGATGTTCAGAGTAGATATCACTGAAAAGGCAAAACCCATGTATTCTACTGTCTATTTACTGTATGCACATTCAACCGTCAGACCTTGTTTTTGTTTTTCTTCCTGATCATTTTGTATCCCATAGATAGATAATTACATCTATCCCAGTTTGTCACTCAAATCAACATGGAGGGCCAGGCACAGTAGCTCTTGCCTGTGACCCCAACACTTTGGGAGGCTGAGTGGGGCGAATCACCTGAGGTCAAGAGTTCAAGTTCAGCTTGGCCAACATGGAGAAACCCCGTCTCTACTAAAAATACAAAAATTAGCTGTGCGTGGTAGTGCATTCCTGTAGTCCTAGCTACCTGGGAGGCTGAGGCAGCAGAGCCACTTGAACCTGGGAAGCAGAGATTGCAGTGAGCTGAAATTGTGCTACAGCACTCCAGCCTGTGTGACAGAGCGAGAGTCGGTCTCAAAAAAAAACAAAACAAAAAAACCAAGTAGGGATGTTTTAGGTCCCTCTCTTGCCCTTTTAGTCTCCCAGAATTACTGATTCTGCCTCTTTAACTTTGATTAATCTGTCCCTTCTTCTCTATAGTAAGGCTCCCATCCTTAGCTGCCTAGACTATTATAGAACACTCCAAACTAGAGTTTTCTTCCTCACCTACTTCACTGTCCTCATTTGATCCATACCAGTATACTTACAGTCATCCTTGTATTCCATACTGATTCACCCATCTATTCTTGCATATGAATTTTCTTCTGTCTGGAAACCACTCTTTTCTGATCTCTCATTATTTGGCAGATGCCCTTGCATTTTTGAAGTTCCAACTCAAAAACCTACTGCTTTTCTTAAGTCTCAAATATTTTCTTCTCTGTAAAATCCTTTTCTGATACACCTAACTAGATCACCCCTACCCATTTTATCTCACCTTTGTATCCTATATAGAGGATACAAAGGTACTTTAATCTGTATTATATTTGAGTGTCTGTCTCTATTCCAGTGGACTGTAAGAGCCTTGAGGTCAGAAACTGTCTTAGATATATTGCCAGCCCCTTGGCACAGTAATTGATACCAGGTGTTCAAATTCTTGTTGAATGAAATGTATTCCTAATAAATTTTAGTAATGAGAGCCTCTTAGTCCCACACTTAGACTATTTCAAACATAATTCCAACAAGCTGTCAAATCTAGTTGTTTTTTTTTTAACCATAGCTTATGAAAAGCCAACACTTTAAAAAGTGATCATGGTGGATTGGCAGCTTGACAGCATGAGGTTACAGAAGAAAATAAAAAGCAGCTACAACTAAAATTTTGTCTTTCTGGAATAATTTGTTAGAGTGGTAACAGTTTACATCAGTTATAAATGAATCATAATATAAAGATAACCATGAGTATTAATTTAAAAACCATATGTTTAGTATGTTATTTAATGAACTTGGAATATTTTTATTCTGAATTAATAGAATTTCAGCAAATTAATGTAAACTCCTTTTTTAAAGACAATAAGCATTTAATATGCTTCATTCAGTTTATGTTCTTTTCCCTTTTTTCTAATTAAATGTTCTAACTACATTAAACTTACCCTTCTGGGAGCAATAAAAAAAATGCTGGAAGTTATTGTAAAGAGCATTATGGATAAGACCTTCCTTAACAATTCTAGGTGATTAATGTGCTTTTTAATTATGATACATTAGAATTGTAGTTGTAGCTACCTGCCTTTTGTTGTTGTTTTTGAGACAGAGTCTTGCATTGTGTACAGGCTAGGGTGCAGTGGCACAATCTCAGATCACTGCAGTGATTCTTGGGCCTTAGCCTCCCAAGTAGCTGGGATTACAGGTGCCTACCACCACACCTGGCTAATTTTTTTTTTTTTTTTTTTTAAGTAGATATTGGGTTTCCCTATGTTGGCCAGGCTGGTCTCTAGCTCCTGACCTTGTGATCCACCTGCCTAAGTTTCCAAAAGTGCTGGGATTTCAGGCATGAACCACTGTACCCAGCCACCTTTTTTTTTTTTTGTATAATTTAACACATTCCTAGTGTACAAGTTAAGTATCCCTAATCCACAAATCTGAAATCTGAAAAAAAAAAACAAATCTGAAACACTCAGAAGAATTCAGATTTTCTAATTAGATATGCCCAACTAGTAAGCATAATGCAAATGTTAAAAAATTTTCAACAATCTGAAATCTGAAACACTTCTGGCTTCAAGCATTTTGGATATAACCTGTATTTGTAATTGCTCTCCGTAGACCACAGTGAAAGAAACAGATGGACTCAAATAGGTGTCATAAAAGACTAAGTCACTGGGCAAGTCTTGCTGATCATTCCAGTGTGTACTGGACTGTTTTAGTTCTTTCTGAGAAAAGAGAAGTATGGTGCTGTAGTTCATCTATAGATTTATCATTTCCATAGCAGTATGTGCTAAAAGTGAAAGTCAGCCCCAAAAGCTTTGATGTGGTATAAATTTGGAAGTTAGATTCATTGCACTTTATATTTTAAATAATTTTTTAAAACGAGTTCTCATTCTATATAAATTATCATTGACATGATTTTATATATATATATATAATCTCAACATTAGTTATATATGTACATTTTAGAGACAGGGTCTCTCCGTGTTGCCCAGGCTGGTCTTGAACTCCTGGCCTCAAGTGGTCCTCCTGCCTCAGCTTCTCAAAGTGCTGGTATAACAGGCATGAGCCACCCTGCCTAGCCTCAGTATTAGTTTGTGCATAGAAATTTTTAGTAGAATACTTTAAACAAGTTTATAATTTTACTTCTTTTTTGTTGTTGAATTCACTCCCCTGCTTCCCAGGAATTTTTACTTCTTAAAGCTTGGGTTGTGCTGGAGGAATATTTTCAGTTACTACTTTGGAAAATATTAAACAGTTCCTAGGCCTTCCTGAGTTTGTTTCAGTTTTAAGTTTGAGGAAGCTGCAGTTAGTAAATTGTGGTTGGCAGATACTGTAAGCAGGTGACTCAGTAGGTTAAACTGATGACTCAGCTGTGTAAAAGTCATGCCAATAAATAGCTTGAAAGAAAAATTGCCTTCCAGACTTTTGAACTCCCATAAAAAGTTCAAAACTATTATTAAAAGTATCACAAAGAATATTAACATGTAGCTTTAGAAGGAAACACATTTTTCTTCAAGTGGTAGAATGTAAATTTATCTGATTTTTTACTGGTTATTCTGAGAGAGAGGACCTTACTCCAATGACACTTAGCAAACTGTAGTTAAAATGCAGAAATGTCACAGGTCTGGATCAAATTTATTCAAGGGAATATTGTTAGGAAAGATAGGTTTCAGTTGGATGATCAGCAGAGAAATCCTATTAGTGGTTATTTTTAATTAATAAAAAAGCTAATTAATAGCCAATGTAATGTTGCTGTAACCGAACAGATAAAGCAAGATATGTAATTGTTCGTTGTGATTTAATGTAATAGGACTTGTATATTAAGGTCATATATCCAATTCTTGAGGATTTTGATAAATTATATAGTCTGTTTATGCTATCTGTTTCCAGTCCTGGAATACCATACTCTTCTAACCCGGTTTTAATTTAGCTACATCATTTTCTATTTTTAAAAATAACAATAAAATAATTAGATAAATGGGTCTTTTTTCTCTTTATATGACCATATTACTAATAATGTAGTTAAGTTATTGAAAACCTAGCAGAGAACATTCAAAATTTTGATTATGCAGATACAGATAAAGGATATGTGGGAAGTGCCTTGACATTATACAGACCCTTGCTGATTTGCCTTCTACCTGTGTGAGTTTGGAGAAATTACCTAATCTTTTTCATCTATAAAATGGAAAAATAATATCAAAAAAGCAGAAGTATTGTTAGGATTAAATGAGTTTATTCTTCGTGAAAGTGCTTCTCTTGTGACAATTTTTAAAAAACTTAATTTACAGTGGCAAGTAAATATGCTTAACTCTTAAATAGATAAGTAAACTTTCTGTGAATAATAGAGAATTGGCTGAATTTTGGTTTTGTATTTCATGTTGATTTTTTTTTTCTTTCTTTCTTCTTCTTCTTCTTCTTTTTTTTTTTTGAGATGGAATTTTGCTCTTATTGCCCAGGCTGGAGTACAATGGCGTGATCTTGGCTCATTGCAACTTCTACCTCCTGGGTTCAAGCGGTTCTCCTGCCTCAGCCTCCCTAGTAGCTGAGATTGTAGGCACCCGCCACCACGCCCAGGCATAGCTAATTTTTTGTATTTTTTAGTAGAGACTGTGTTGACCAGGCTGGTCTCAAACTCCTGACCTCAGGCAAGCCACCCACCTCAGCCTCCCAAAGTGCTGGGATTGCAGATGCGAGCCACTACACCCAAATGATTTTCTTAAATTGTTATTTTGATTGGCAGAATACTTACAAAATAAGGCATTTAGTCCTCTAGCACAATATCTGAAATGCTGCATAAAGTTTTTAAAATAAATATAAAATGTGATTTATTTTACCTGGTGCTTTCTGAGTTAAACTCTGTTTCTTAAATGTGTTTGTTGTATTACTTTTTTTTTCCTAAAATGTTCATCATCAAATACATACTATGTGATATGTTTCTTCATACCAAATTTGTTAATAAGTAAAGAAAATGTATGCCCTCTAACATAGTTAAATTTGAATTTTATGACTTAGTTCATCAAAAATATATTACAGAATTGAAATTTTTATTATTATGACTAGCAAAGGTTTTATAAGAATTTCATTTGAGTAATACCTGGTACAATCAATGTCATACTAATAGAATAGCATTGTTTTTTTAAAATTATTATTATTTCAAGTAGAGACAGGGACTCACTGTGTTTCCTAGGTTGTCTTGAACTCCTGACCTCAAGTGATTCTCTCACCTCAGCTTCCCAAAGTGCTAGAATTAGAGGCATGAACCACCACACCCAGCTTAAAATTGCATTAAATAACTCCTTCTTTTTATAGGCCTCTATTTTTAGCAAATCTAAAAATTTAAGTATTAACATGTTAAAAGGTTTTTTTCTTTTTATAGGATAGGGAGAGTTTCTTGTTTATTTGTTTTGGATTTTTTTTTTTTTTTTTTTTTCAGACAGGGTTTCTCTCTGTTGATCAGCCTGGAGTGCAGTAGTATAATCTTGGCTTACTGTACCCTCCGCCTCCCAGGCTCAAGTGATCTTCCCACCTTTAGTTTCTCAAGTAGCTGGGACTACAGGCATGCATCATCACACGTGGCTAATTTTTGTATTTTTTGTAGAGATGGGTCTTGCCATGTTGTTGCCCAGGCTGGTCTCAAAGTCCTGGGCTCAGCGATTCACCTGTGTGGGCCTCCCAAAGTGGTGGTAGTATGTGTGTATTCAAGAGACTCTAAACAAGACTCTTACCATGTTATCCACAGAGTTAGATTTTTCGTAACTCTGGATCTCAAATGATTAAGTCCATATTATAATGTGAGTATTTAAGAGAATATAAAGAATAATTTCACTTGCTCTGTATCATTACCAACAGCATTTCTAAATTAGCTAAGTTTCTGTGGAGTATGCTTATTGTATTTAATGATCACATTATATTGCATTTTTTGTTGAAAGTTGGTAACAAAGGAAATTAGTATGCATAAATTGTTGGCATCAGTCTTTTTCCTCTTAAACGTAATTTATGGCCAGGCACGGTGGCTCACGCCTGTAATCACAGCACTTTGGGAGGCCAAGGCGGGTGGATCGCAAGGTCAAGAGATCGAGACCATCCTGGTCAACATGGTGAAACCCCGTCTCTACTAAAAATACAAAAAAATTAGCTGGGCATGGTGGCGCGTGCCTGTAATCCCAGCTACTCAGGAGGCTGAGGCAGGAGAATTGCCTGAACCCAGGAGGCGGAGGTTGCGGTGGGCCGAGATCGTGCCATTGCCCTCCAGCCTTGGTAACAAACTCCTTCTCAAAAAAAAAAAGTAATTTATGTTTCTCGTTATAAAAGCCACACATGGTCATTGCAAAATAAACTTTCAGAAAAATACATGAAAGCATAGCAAAGTAGATTATTCATAACTCAGCTAAATAAATTACTGTTCATATCTGGTATATATCTTGGTGTGTTTATGTAATCAAGTTAATATGTTATTAATATACATAATGTGTATATATGTGTGTGTGTGTGTGTGTGTGTGTGTGTGTGTGTGTGTGTATATCTCCCTCCCCTCCCTCTCCACAAAAAAATTTGTTCTTTTTTTTGGGTGGTGGTACATGTGAAGTTTATATATTTTTTTAAGTTTAATTTTATCAGTGCTTAATGTTACAGACAGTGCTTTTCTTTTTCTTTTTTCTTTTTTTTTAATTTTTATTGCATTATAGGTTTGGGCGTACATGTGCAGAATGTGCAAGGTAGTTGCATAGGTACACACATGGCAGTGTGCTTTGCTGCTTTCCTCCCCTTCACCCACACTTGGTATTCATCCCCAGGCTATCCCCCCCAGCCCCCCCTGCTGTCCCTCCCCCATTCCCCGCAACAGTCCCCAGTGTATAGTAGACCGCCTCTCTGTGTCCATGTGTTCTCATTTTTCTCACCCACCTATGAGTGAGTATATGCGGTATTTCTTTTTCTGTTCTTGTGTCAGTTTGCTGAGAATGATGTTCTCCAGATTCATCCATGTCCTTACAAAGGACACAAACTCATCATTTCTGATTGCTGCATAATATTCCATGGTGTATATGTGCCACATTTTCCCAGTCCAGTCTATCATCGTTGGGCATTTGGGTTGGTTCCAGGTCTTTGCTATTGTAAACAGTGCTGCAATGAACATTCGTGTGCATGTGTCCTTAGAGTAGAACGATTTATAGTCCTTTGGATAGATACCCAGTAATGGGATTGCTGGGTCAAATGGAATTTCTATTTCTAGGTCCTTGAGGAATCGCCACACTGTCTTCCACAATGGTTGAACTAATTTACACTCCCACCAACAGTGTAAGAGTGTTCCTATTTCTCCACATCCTCTCCAGCATCTGCTGTCTCCAGATTTTTTAATGATCGCCATTCTAACTGGTGTGAGATGGTATCTCAATGTGGTTTTGATTTGCATCTCTCTAATGACCAGTGATGATGAGCATTTTTTCATGTGTTTGTTGGCCTCATGTATGTCTTCTTTTGTAAAGTGTCTGTTCATATCCTTTGCCCATTTTTGAATGGGCTTGTTTGTTTTCTTCCTGTAAATCTGTTTGAGTTCTTTGTAAATTCTGGATATCAGCCCTTTGTCAGATGTGTAAACTGCAAAGATTTTTTCCCATTCTGATGGTTGCCGATTCACTCTAGTGACTGTTTCTTTTGCCGTGCAGAAGCTGTGGAGTTTGATTAGGTCCCATTTGTCTATTTTGACTTTTGTTGCCAATGCTTTTGGTGTTTTGTTCATGAAGTCCTTGCCTACTCCTATGTCCTGAATGGTTTTGCCTAGATTTTCTTCTAGGGTTTTTATGGTGCCAGGTCTTATGTTTAAGTCTTTAATCCATCTGGAGTTAATTTTAGTGTAAGGTGTCAGGAAGGGGTCCAGGTTCTGCTTTCTGCACATGGCTAGCCAGTTTTCCCAACACCATTTATTAAATAGGGAATCCTTTCCCCATTGCCTGTTTTTGTCTGGTTTATCAAAGATAATATGGTTGTAGATGTGTTGTGTTGCCTCCGATGCCTCTGTTCTGTTCCATTGGTCTATATCTCTGTTTTGGTACCAGTACCATGCTGTTTTGATTACTGTAGCCTTGTAGTATAGTTTGAAGTCTGGTAGTGTGATGCCTCCCGCTGTGTTCTTTTTGCTTAGAATTGACTTGGCTATGCGGGCTCTTTTTTGGTCAGACAGTGCTTTTCTAAGTGTTAAAATGACTATACTCTCTTATCCTGAGGAAAACATGCTTAATACGTAAATCAAGTTATTAACATGCTATGAAGAGTTTGGAAACAGTGGTGCATATTTTAGTCTATACAGTTGAGCATATTTTAGTCTATACAGGTTAATTGGACACATTTTTAACTATGAAGGTTTAACTAAAACTATGGCAACCTTTTCAGCATTGAGATTCTATTCAATTGTAGTGTGTGTGCTTGCTTGGTTTTTGTATTGATAATTTTTGTGAAAGCCTTCAGGTCAGAGTCAGTTTTCCAGATCATAATGTCAAAATTAGCTGAGAGAGAGAGTAACTTAAAACATTCAGTGGAAGTAGACAGCACTGTAGTTTTCCTTTTCACTTCAAATGAAGTTTGCAATGAGTTCCCAAGAATTGTGGTTTGCCAAAAATTTGAACAGAGGAAAAACTTAAAAGTAAGCAGAAAGTGAACTTTGAAACTAATTCAGTGGTGAATTTGTATATACCAAGTAATGCAAATAGGGGAATATTTTTTCATACAGTCATTTCAATTTGAAAAATCATGAGTCCATAGAAACATCATATAACTTTGTACATATTAAAATATTGAGACTTTAAAATTCAGAACTTTTTCACCATTTTTATCATTTTTCATGACAAATACTTCTTTTAAACTTTATTATTTCGTCATTACTAATGATGTAAATAGTTGCAAGCAATGCCAAATGGATGGTCCAAGGAGAGATCCCTGAAATATCTGGATATATAACGGTCGGTTCCTTAAAGTGACAGCAAACTTGTAGGTAGATTTCTTAGGACTATCAAATTTTTTCCTGATGAATCTGCAAGGAAAAAAAAATTTTTTTTTTTTAAAAAGGACTATGAAATTTTTTTCATTCCTAATAGTTAATAATCTGGGAGCAAGCTGCAGGTTTTAAACTCATTCTCTGAAACGAATTATTAACCAATACCAGTTTTGCATTTTTCATTTCTTTTCATAAAGGTAAATTATGTTGTCATTATAAAGGACCAGATACAGTTATACAAATTTTTTAGCATGCATGTGCCTAATAAAATTGCTTTTCTGAAACTTTTAAAACAATTTTAAAAGATCAATGGTTATTTTAATCAGGACAACTTTGGAAATATGAACTTGTTCTAGAAAGGGGATGACTTCACATTATATAGTAATGTATTGAGAAGATGATTGTTAAGACTATGATAAAAAAAAATTTTTAGAAGAAGCAGTATAAAAATAAGCCCTTAAGAGTAAGGAGGCCGGGTGCAGTGGTTCATGCCTGTAATTCCAGCACTTTGGGAGGCTGACGTGGATGGAGCACACTAGGTTAGGAGTTTGAGACCAGCTTGGCCACCATCGTGAAACCTCGTCTCTACTAAAAATACAAAACATTAGCCAAGCATGTTGGCAGGCATCTGTAATCCCAGCTACTGAGGAGGCTGAGGTGGAGAATTCTTTAAACCCAGGAGGCGGAGGTTGCAGTGAACCTAGATCGAGTGATTGCACTCCAGCATAGGTGACAAGAGCAAAACTCTGTCAGAGTAAAGGAGATAGACTGTTTTATTGTTTTATTTTATTTTATACTTTTTGAGTATAAAATACTCAAAATACAGCTGTGTGTGCGCCACCATATCTGGCTAATTTATGTGTTTTTAGTAGAGACGAGGTTTCACCATGTTGCCCAGGCTGGTTTCGAACTCCTGACTTTAAGTGATCCGCCTGCTGCGGCCTCCCAGAGTGCTGGAATTATAGGCGTGAGCCACCATGCCCAGCCTGTGTCCTTGTTTTATATATTGCAGTTTCTGTATAGGCCCTGCCACCTTTTGATTCCATGCAGACTTTAGGCTTGCTTATTGATTTCTACGACTAGTCAGTGCTTTTGATTGTTTGGCAACAAATTCTTAAGGCCACCAAGCTAATTGCAGTAAGTCATTGCTTTTAGAGCTTGCTTTGTAAAAAGCTAGGCTTAATTTCCATTGAAGTCAGTTTTGTTCTCTGAACTGTTTACACATCTTAGTTAGAAAATCAAAGTAATTACAGAAATTTAGGATCACACTTGAGTGAATCCTGTACTACCAACTTAATTCTTATGTGTACATTAAGGTCTTGCTTGCATAGTTTAAGGGTTTTTTGGGTGTGGGGATTTTGGTGTGTAAATAGTGTCCAAAGGTGTATATACAGGGAATCAAGTAGTTCCTTAAAAGTTATAGTAATTTAGAATTTTGCCTAAAACTTCAAAATTTAACAATGATGATAAATCTGGTAACTTTTAGGTTTTGTTATATCATGTGTTATACAGAATCATGTCACCAAAATTGACAATACAGGCTCCTAATTACTTAAGAAATAGTTAGAAACAACATTTCATTAACGTTATATGGTAGAAAACCTTTTTCCCACTAGTATTTGGAGACAATTTTGTGGCAGTCTGTAGTGGTCACTTTATTTATTTATTTATTTATTTATTTATTTATGAATGACAGAGTCTCATTCTGTCATCTAGGCTGGAGCACAGTAACAAGATCTTGTCTCACTGTAATTTCCACTTCCTGGTTTCAAGTGATTCTCATGCCTCAGGCTCTCAAGTAGCTGGGATTACAAGTGTGTGCCATCACATCCAGCTAAGTTTTTATAATCTTAGTAGAGACAGAGCTTAAGTAATTACCATTGTGAATGCAGTGAAAGCTCCAATTGTATTTACAGTTGTCATTTTATGAAATGGACAAAAAATTTAGCTCTTGGATCCTGTAATGTTTGTGGAGACTTCTGCATATTATATAAGTTAATATGTTTATTAAATTCTTATGATTAAATATTGATGCTATGAAATTGAATGGTATTGAAAACTGGTAAAAAGCACAACGTAAAGAGGTGGTGAGTGGTGGTGGTAGTGGAAGTGGTGGTTGCTTTTGAGACAGAATTTTGCTGTTGTTGCCCAGGCTGGATTGCAATGGCGTGATCATGGTTTACTGCAACCTCTGCCTCCCAGTTTCAAGGGATTCTCCTGCCTCAGCCTTCCTAGTAGCCGGGAGTACAGGCATGTGCCACCATGCCCAGCTAATTTTGTATTTTAAGTAGAGACAGGGTTTCTCTATGTTGGTCAGGCTGGTCTCAAACTCCTGACCTCAGATGATCTGCCTGCCTTGGCTTCCCGTGCCTGGCCTAATTCTTGTATTTTTTATAGAGACGGAGTTTCACCATGTTGGCCAGGCGGGTCTTGAACTCCTGACCTCAGGTCATCTACCTGCCTTGGCCTCCCAAAGTGCCTGGATTATAGGCGTGAGCCACTGCGCCCAGCCTATTTTCATTTCATGTGTAGACAAACAATGATTTGCCCATGGACACGTTGGACGTTGTCTTTCTTTTTTTTTTTTAAGAGAGTCTTGCAGCCTCGACCTACCAGGCTCAAGTAATCCCTCAGTCTCAGCCTCCCAAATAGCTGAGACCACAGGGGTGTGCCACCATGGCTATTTTTCTTTTCTTTTCTTTTCTTTTTTTTTTTGAGACGGAATCTTGCTCTGTCGCCCAGGCTGGAGTTCAGTGGCACGGTCTTGGCTCACTGCAACCTCCACATCCCATTTTCAGGTAATTTTCCTGCCTCAGCCTCCTGAGTAGCTGGGATTATAGGTACCTGCCACCACATTTGGCTAATTTTTGTATTTTTAGTAGAGACAGGGTTTCACCCTGTTGGCCAGGTTGGTCTTGAGCTCTTGACTTCAGGTGATCCACTGGCCTCTGCCTCCCAAAGTGCTGGGATTACAGGCATGAGCCATCATGCCCGGCCATGCTGGACATTGTCTTAAACTTCACTTCAAGGTACCAGTTCCACTTAGGCCTCAATAGCTGATAAATATGCTTACCAGCGTGTTATTTTTTAGGGAAGAAAAAACCTAAACCTGTTTCAAATTTTTTAAAATAGCCTTTCACTGAAATTGCTTTGTTTAGATCAATGGAGGATCAAAGTCATTCATAACTTTGTTTCTAAATAAAAATAAAACTCTAATGCAAAGAATATTATTTGAAAGCAAAAATTTAATAAGTATAACAGATCAAAATGTTGGTGTTTGCTGTTTTCCCATGGTACAACCATCCTTTTTTAGCACATAAATTAATTTAAACATAATTCACGTTTTCTGAGTGTCACTTCCATTTCTAGACTATTTCCAGTTAAATGAAAGTAGAATTTTATTGTATTGACTACTACTTGCATCAGTTCTATTCAGAAATTAAGTTTATCTCGTGTAGTTTCAGAATATAATTTAGAAGGAATAATAAGCATATTCTTGATTGAGCACACTGCCTATGGGGTAAGCCCTGCTCCACATAAAGCAGTTAAAAAATTTAAAACATTGAGATGGTAGGAGGAAATAGGACAACAATTTATATTATCTGTATAATTCTTTTCTCATTCATACACAGTAGCCCCATCTGAATCTTCATATATAATTATGTTTCGGAAACGTAGACATTTTATTGCTTTAGTTGAAATTATAGTCTGGATTCTAGACTTCTGAATTAACCACAACTAATCAAATGATGGAATTTTATATACAGATACTTAATTATTTGCTTTTAATTATGTGAAGTCTTTTAATATGTTAGTTTTTGTAAAATTATTTACATATATACAAACATATACATACAGACAGACATTTTAAGAGATTAATCTCTCGTGTTCTTAATAAATCAGGTATATGAGACAGATGTTGAAAGAATATCTTTATAATATATCTTATTTTTCAATGTATATATTCATTTTTATTGTACTTGGGAGACCAGAGAAGAAGATGGTACCAACCTCTAAATATAATAGTCATTGAGACCTAAAGGAGGAAATCTTATTTTACAAAGTAGATAATTTTTCCTAAATTATATACATTTAAATCAAGTATACTGTTACATTTGGAAGGGTAAGCATTGTTCAGAAATACATCAGGGAAACTCATTTCCTTTGAAAGTTGAAAAACCTATATTTACCTTAAGATATTTTTATCTTTAATTACTAATGAAAAGAATTTCACATTAATTTAATTTCCTGTGCTCATGATTGTATATAATTCAGGCATTTGTGGAAATAAGAGTTTGCAGTCAATTAGATCCAATTGCCTTTTTTTTTTTTTTTTTTTGAGATGGAGTTTCACTCTTGTTGCCCAAGCTGGAGTGCAATGGCGAGATCTCAGCTCACAGCCTCCGCCTCCTGGGTTCAAGCCTGCCTCAGCCTCCCAAGTAGCTGGGATTACAGGCGTGCACCACCATGCCCGGCTAATTTTGTATTTTTAGTAGAGATGTGGTTTCTCCATCTTGGGCAGGCTGGTCTTGAACTCCTGACCTCAGATGATCTACCAGCCTTGGCCTCCCAAAGTTCTGGGAATTCAGGCATGAGCCACCACACCCAGCTGCGCTAGTATATTTAAAAGTGTATTTGATACATTGATGTAGAAGTTTTTAATCTTGCTTCATACTGGTTATTTTTTGTTTTTAATCAGGCAAAGGCAAACTATACCTGCAGTCTAAATCCAGCCTGCCTCTTGTTTTTGTCTTTTCCTTTTTTAAAGACAGGATCTCCCTCTGCCACCCAGGGTAGAATACAGTGACTACCGATCATAGGTCACTGTGGCCTTAAACTTCGGGGCTCAAGGGATCCTCCTACCTCAGCCTGCTGAGTAGGTAGGATTAGAGGTACAAACCACTGTGTCCAATTACTTTTACGTTTTAAACAGTCAAAAAAAATTCAAAAGGAGAATATGTCATGACGCCTAAACATTCTGTGAAATTCAAATTTCATAGAATGTTAATATAGAAACATTTATTGGAACATAGCCATACTTGTTCATTTATGTATTTTTATGTTATTTTGTAGCTACTTTTCTGCTATAACAGCAGAGTTGAGAAGTTGTGACAAATGATATGCCCCACAAAGCCTAATATATTTACTTTCTGGCCATTTACAAAAACATGTTTGCCAGCCTGTACTATAAATCATGAAAATACATGGAAGCCTTCAGTGGTACCTTCATTTAGTTAAACTCCATTTGGTATAGACAGCTTTTTGAGCAACCCTGTAGCAACTTTCAAACTTTTTAGATTTCCTGTCCCAGCAAATCCTTATTAACAAAACAGATTATTTTATAAGTTTTACAAGACGTGGTATGGTAAAAATTAATGTCACTCTTGTGGACTTAACATTCATGTTTTAAAACTGTTGGCCAGCCATCTCAGAGATCAAAGAACAAGTAATTACTTGTAGTTTTGCTAAACCATGAATTTATGACTCTGGCGAAACTGGTATGGCAGAACATGTTCAATCACTTCATATGATGTTCAGCACACAAAATAATTGCTTTCATGATAACTCTTATAAAATACCATCAAATATGGTTTTTATGGGGGAATTTATGGAATGAAATGGAATTTAAGAAAGCACATTGGATGTCACCACAAAGGTCAAGGGTTTTATAGCAGAGGGGAAAATCATTTAATTAATAAGTCACTTATCGGTAACAGTTTGAAAGTGAGAATTCAATCATTATCTATCAGAAATGGTCCAAAGGAGGAGAAACTGCTCCCGTTTTGTGATATTTCTCACATCTTAAAATGAAAGTGCTACTCTAGACATCAGTTGAGACTTTAGAGCAAATCTGTTACATTATTAAGCCATTCTTCTCCTTCACTTAGAAAGTAACCACCCTTTCTTAGCTTTTTGTCAGTCAAATGAGACTATCTGTGACATAAATAATATATTTCTTGAACTGGCAAGGAGCACTCTACCTTATTATGTTAGGAAATGAGTTATATTTATTTTTAACACTTTCATAATACTGGTGTTGTTAAACCTAGCCAGGCATATCTGAATATTTTAGTGTTCTGAGCTTATGTTTTATACTACCTAGATGGTAATTTTTTTTTCTTTCAAATTAAGTAGAAAGTACATAATCAGGCTGGGCATGGTGGCTCACACCTGTAATCCTAGCACTTTGGGAGGCCAAGACAGGTGGATCACCTGAGGTTGGGAGTTTGAGACCAGCCTGACCAGCATAGAAATTCCCTGTCTCTAAAAAAAAAATTTTTTTTAATTTTTGAAAAGTACACAATCACTTAAAAGTCTATTAGTACAAGTAGTCATACTGTCAAAATACACATTCCAGCCTGATTTTAATCCTTTCTTTGAGAGGCTCACTCTGTCGCCCAGGCCGGAGTGCAGTGGTGCAATCTGGGCTCACTGCAATTTTCACTCCCAGATTCAAGGAATTCTCCTCCTCAGCCTCCCGAGTAGCTGGGATTACAGGCGTGTGCCACCACACCCGACTAATTTTCTTGTATTTTTTAGTAGAGACGTGGTTTTACTATGTTGATTATGATGCTCTCAAACTCTTGACCTCAGGCGATCCACCCACCTCAGCCTCTTAAAGTGCTGAAGTACAGTGGCATGATTATAGCTCACTGCTGCCTTGAATTCTTGGTCTCAAGTGATCATCCTACCTCAGCCTCCCAAGTAGTTGGGACTACAGGTGCACCTCACCATCCCTGGCTAATATTTAAATTTTTTGTAGCAATGGCGCCTCGCCATGTTGCCCAGGCTGGTCTTGAACTCCTGGACTCAAGGAATCCTCCCACCTTGGCCTCCTGAAGTAGTGGGATTATAGATGTGAGCCACCAAAACCCAACCTCATTATCCCCTTCTGTACACATGAAAAAGATACCTGTATTAGTCATTAAGCACAGTGTTAACCTAGAAAAAAACAGCATTTGGATACTTGTAGATCATGACTAAGGTACATTACCAAAGCGATGTTTCTTCTCTTACACTTTCTGATTATAAGGTTGCATTAAGTTTGCCACCCTAAGTCTCCTTTCTTTGGTGAGTATTTGACTATTTCTACATATGAAATGTCACATAACCAGTGTTAGAAATTTATAGAAAGGTATCTTCCACCCATGGTCTTTCAGTTCTTTGCTCTTGAGTAAGCCTCACTCAAGGTAATGTTGCCTTTTACCCCTTACATATAAAGAAATGCGTCAAATTTTAAAAGGCAAAGATAATAAACTTTCTTTTTTTTATTATTGTGCTAATGAGAGAGCGTGAATGTGTATGTGTGTGGGGTGGAGAAGAACCTGAGCTCTGGAGTCACAGAACTAGATTCATATACCAGGTCTATCACTTCCTGCTAGTAACCGTGACCTCTCTGAGCATAGGATGTATTTCAGCTTACAAGGTTGTTAAAAAAATTGGAAAGCAGCCAGCACAGTGTCTGCCATAGTAAATGGACAATTACCTTAGCTTTTTTTAGTATTATTATTCTTATTTATTTATTTTTTTTGAAATGGAGTCTCACTCTTGTTGCCCAGGCTGGAGTGCAGTGGCGCTATCTCTACTCACTGCATCCTCCACCTTCTGGGTTCATGCTATTCTCCTGCTTCAGCATGTACCACTCCGCCCAGCTAATCTTTGTACTTTTAGTAGAGATGGGGTTTCCCCATGTTGGCCAGGCTGGTCTCGAGCCCTCAGGTGATCCACCTGCCTTGGCCTCCCAAACAAAGTGCTGGATTACAGGTGTGAGCCACTGTGCCCAGCCTTATGTTAGCTATTTTTGTTTATCAGTACATTGAAGTGTCCCACTAATGTTCGATTAGAGTTTATGTCTGTCTTTGCAAAAGTAGGAATAACACACAAGTGAACAGTTAGTCTCAAACCTCATTTAAGTTGTTTTTTAAACTTTATGTATGTTCTCTCTCTATATATATATTTTTTCATTTGTCATTTGCTGGAGGTTATTCAAATGCCCAGTCTGGAGTGCCGTGGCGCAGTCTTGGCTCACCACAACCTCCTCCTGCCGGGTTCAAGAGATTTCTCCTGCCTCAGCCTCCTGAGTAGCTGAGATTACAGGCATGTGCCACCATGACGGAATGTATTTTCTTTCCGGGTCCACAAGGGGGCGTAGTTTCAAGGGCAAGAACTTCCCAGTGCCCCCCTCCCTTCTCTGTCCAGGAGGCTTAACAGTCTTTGTTTTAATTTTCACCAGCACAGGGAAAAATCAAAAGTCAGTCACTCCAGCAGAAGTTTAAAAGAATTCTTTTCATTGGCCAGGGGGCGTGGAGAAGGTGGGAATTCCTCCCAGGTTAAAAATCCGTGTCTCCCTCATCCGGTCGTATTTTCCCTCTGGGGTCCCCTACCACGCACTCTTCGTGGAGGCTTTCTCTCTTCTTCTTTTTTTCTTTCTGTACCTAAATAAATCACTTTTCTACAAAAACTTTTTGGGTCCGGCATTTACTTTACAAGCGCACCCACCAGGGTCCCCTCTCCCATTCCTTTTTTTTTTTTTTTTGAGACAGAGTTTCGCTCTTGTTACCCAGGCTGGAGTGCAATGGCGCAATCTTGGTTCAGCGCAACCTCCGCCTCCTGGGTTCAGGCAATTCTGCCTCAGCCTCCTGAGTAGCTGGGATTACAGGCACGTGCCACCATGCCCAGCTAATTTTTTGTATTTTTAGTAGAGAAAATATAAAAAATTTCACCATGTTGACCAGGATGGTCTCGATCTCTTGACTTCGTGATCCACCCGCCTCGGCCTCCCAAAGTGCTGGGATTACAGGCTTGAGCCACCGCCCTCTCCCATTCTTAAGAGAGTGAGAAACCAAATGCCTGGAGCCCACAACCACACCCGACTAATTTTGTATTTTTAATAGAGGCCGGGTTTCTCCATGTTGGTCAGGCTGGTCTTGAACTCCTGACCTCAGGTGAATTGCCCACCTTAGCCTCCCAAAGTGCTGGGATTATAGGCGTGAGCCACCGCACCTGGCTAACAGTTCTCTTTAAAATGGGAATGATGATGTAATAGAAATGCCTGTAACTTACAAAGTACTATATGTAGAGGACGGGGAGGAAGAACTTCAGCAACAACAATGCCTGTCATAAATCAGGCAGTATATGGGGATAATTTCAGAATTCGATGTTTTAAGAAAGCTAATTTTTGTACATAAGAAAAATTCTTATTAAGATAGAGAAAAAGGCAAATACTAGTAACTTTGCTTTTTAGATGAGGAGATTGAGAGACCAGAATTTGAACTTACATCAGGTCATGTCAGTAAAGGGACTCAAATTAACAGTTTATTTATTTATTTATTTTATTTTATTTTATTTTATTTTTTTTGAGACAGAGTTTTGCTCTTGTTACCCAGGCTGAAGTGCCATGGCGCGATCTCGGCTCACCGCAACCTCCGCCTCCAGGGTTCAGGCAATTCTCCTGCCTCAGCCTCCTGAGTAGCTGGCATTACAGGCATGTGCCACCATGCCCAGCTAATTTTTGTATTTTTAGTAGAGACAGGGTTTCACCATGTTGACCAGGATGGTCTCGATCTCTTGACCTTGTGATCCACCCGCCTCGGCCTCCCAAAGTGCTGGGATTACAGGCTTGAGCCACCGCCCTCTCCCATTCTTAAGAGAGTGAGAAACCAAATACCTGGAGCCCACAAACACACCCGACTAATTTTGTATTTTTAATAGAGGCCGGGTTTCTCCATGTTGGTCAGGCTGGTCTTGAACTCCTGACCTCAGGTGAATTGCCCACCTTAGCCTCCCAAAGTGCTGGGATTATAGGCGTGAGCCACTGCACCTGGCTAACAGTTCTCTTTAAAATGGGAATGATGCGGGGCCCAAAGTGGCTCCGGCCAGATGTCGTGGCGCTTGTGAAGGCGAGGCCAAGAGTTCAAGGCCAACCAATCTCAGCAACCTTACAAGCTCTCATTGATTGGCAAAAAAAAAAAAAAAAAAAAAAAAATGGAAATGATGATGTAATAGAAATGCCTGTAACTTACAAAGTACTATATGTAGAGGACGGGGAGGAAGAACTTCAGCAACAACAATGCCTGTCATAAATCAGGCAGTACATGGGGTTAATTTCAGAATTCGATGTTTTAAGAAAGCTAATTTTTGTACATAAGAAAAATTCTTAATAAGATAGAGAAAAAGGCAAATACTAGTAACTTTACTTTTTAGATGAGGAGATTGAGAGACCAGAATTTGAACTTACATCAGGTCATGTCAGTAAAAGGACTCAAAATAACAGTTTGTTTATTTATTTATTTATTTATTTATTTATTTATTGAGACAGAGTTTCGCTCTTGTTACCCAGGCTGAAGTGCCATGGCGCAATCTCAGCTCACCGCAACCTCCGCCTCCAGGGTTCAGGCAGTTCTCCTGCCTCAGCCTCCTGAGTAGCTGGCATTACAGGCATGTGCCACCGTGCCCAGCTAATTTTTGTATTTTTAGTAGAGACGGGGTTTCACCATGTTGACCAAGATGGTCTCGATCTCTTGACCTTGTGATCCACCCGCCTCGGCCTCCCAAAGTGCTGGAATTACAGGCTTGAGCCACCACGCCTGGCCAAATTAACAGTTTTTAATGGTGTGCTATTTCCACTAGAAAATTAATGGTTTATTGTTGGGAAAATATTTGTATATTGTTTAATGATCTTGGAAACACAGCCCATTATTTTAACCTGTTGAAAAAATATTTGAAAATAAACGTTGAAGGGCCGGGCGTGGTGGCTCAAGCCTGTAATCCCAGCACTTTGGGAGGCCAAGGCGGGTGGATCACGAGGTCAAGAGATCGAGGCCATCCTGGTCAACATGGTGAAACCCCATCTCTACTAAAAATACAAAAAATTAGTTGGGCACTGTGGCACGTGCCTGGAATCCCAGCTACTCAGGACGCTGAGGCAGGAGAATTGCCTGAACCCAGGAGGCAGAGGTTGCAGTGAGCCGAGATCGCGCCATTTCACGCTCCAGCCTGGGTAACAAGAGTGAAACTCCGTCTCAAAAATAATAATAATAATAATAAAATAAATGTTGAAGAACTAGATTATATATTCTAGTAGTCATAAGTTGTAAAATTTCAAGATAGGCAACTGGTTTTATAAACTGTACTTGCCTGCAAAGTGTTGGCAATGCTTCTTTAAAACAGTTTATAGCTGGGTGCACTGGCTCATACCTGTAATCTCAACACTTTGGGGAGGCCAAAGTGGGCAGATTGCTTGAGTTGAGGAGTTTGAGACCAGCCTGGTCAACGTGGTGAAACCCTGTCTCTACTAAAAATACAAAAATTAGCTGGGTGTGGTGGTGTGCACCTGTGATTCCAGCTACTCGGAGGCTGAGGCAAGAGAATCACTTGAACCTGGGAGGCGAAGGTTGCAGTGAGCCAAGATCATGCCAGTACATTCCGGGCTGGGCGAGAGTGAGACTGCTTCTCCAAAAAAACAAAAAAACAGTTTATAACTCCCTGTATTATGGGAAAAGTATATAGGTAGGTATGGATGGAAATTTTGAAGTGGGAAAAATTTTAAAGGAACTTGCTGTCAGAGATGTCTGAAAATAGTAATGGTGTTCCTTATAAAACAGTTTTCTATGGGCCAGGCATTGTGACTCATGTCTGTAATCCTAGCACTTTGGGAGGCCAAGGCAGGCAAATCACCTGAGGTCAGGAGTTTGAGACCAGCTTGACCAATAAAAATACAAAAATTAGCTGGTTGTGGTGGCATGCGCCTATAATTCCAGCTACTCAGGAGGCTGAGACAGGAGAATTGGTTGAACCTGAGAGAGGGAGGTTGCAGTGAGCTGAAATCACGCCATTGCATTCCAGCCTGGGCAGCAAGACCAAAACTCCGTTAAAAAAAAAAGAAAGTTTCCTATGTTCTGTTTGTTACAGACTAGACTGTCAGCTGGTGTACAGTAAGAGGGTTAGAGTCTGATAGGACTTCCTATGATTTTTAAAAAAATTCTTAAAAACAAGAGATTAAGTGTGCAATATATTACTGGAGGGTGGAGGGGGCAGAGAAAGGAGATTGCCAGAAAGTTTCTTTGCGAAGTAAAGACAGACATGTTAATGCCCATTTTTTTCTCCCAAGTGACAGATTTTGCCTACTTCCTTGTGTGACATTTTTTCATTCTAGTATTTTCTTCTGGTATAAAGCAATACTTTTATTTATATATTTTCCAAGGAACATAGTTAATAAATTTAAAAGCCCTTACTTTGGCCTGTTGGTTTTCACTATATTTAAATGCTTATCAGATAGAATATTTACCACAATATTATTCTAAAAATTTCTATTGTAAAAATTCAGAATAGTGCCTTAAAAGCAGTATGAGAAGGAAACACTTTACCTGGATAGACAATGGAGAAGGGTGAAGTATGACCCACTTGATTAGGGTTTTTTTATTTTTATTTTTTTACACTTCAGCCACCGTTTTGCTTTTCAGACTTGCCGAAATATTGTTATTTGTCAGATACAGTTCCCTTCATTTAGCTCCTTTCTATTTACTGGTTTCCATGATCTGCCTGTTCACTTTTAAAATAGCTGCCATTTGACAGTGCTGCTTTGTTTCTTGCCAGCTACTCTAGTGTTCCTGCAGCTAATCTCAAGTGCAGGAGCAGCAGAGGTCCTTTGAGAGAGAGAGAGAGAGAGAGAGAGAGAGAGAGAGAGAGAGAGAGAGACTGAGAGAACAGAATGTCAGAGTCCAGTGGGAGACCAGCAAATTGTGGGAAATCCTGTAACTGTGTGATTCACATCTCCAATGAGAGAGAATCAGTTGTTTCTATGTCTAGATCCACTGTGATGATAAGGGTAATACCATTAATAATGTAATTTTAATTATCTGGATATTTTGGCACTAGTTTCAAGAAATAAAATTTTTAGCAGTGAAGTTAAGTTACTGGTCAGATGACTCTGAGTGGAACTGAATTTGATGACATTTAAATCAGGACAGAATAAAAGTAGTTTCAAACTCTAGTGGTTAGGTATTACAGGAAGGCCAGTAAGTCATCTGTGTATACATCATTGTCATTAAAATGTTCACTGCAGTTCTTTTGTCATCACCCTTAAATGATCTGATGTGATTTGATTTGTATATTGCTTCTAATAATGATTCCTTAAAAAGATGTCTTGAAGAAGGCTATACTTTAAAAGTTAGAAAACACATTAATTTCAGACTTTGACTCTAGGGCATTGTTGTCAGGGGTCAAATCTTATCACAGATTAATTTCTTACCCTTTTCTGTTACACAGTTGCTACTGAACTGTAATTTAGGAATTTGTGTTTTGCATACATTTAGATGGGAGGAATTTTCTTCAGTCCATAGAACATACAGGAGGGAAAGTTGGTAACATTAATAGTAGGAGAGCGTAACATGGACCTTTCTTTTAATCTGTAATTCTAGGACGACATAGACAGCCTAAACCCAGTTCTCAGGGACAACCCGCAACTTCAGGAGGAGGTGAAAGTCTGGGTAAAGGAACAAAAGGTTCAGGAGATTTTTATGCAAGGTAATTATTTTGAAGTTATGCATTAAATTTTTTTGGATCTAGGCAACTTACCATATTTGTCTTTGGTTGTTCAATTGTACGAAATATAAATAGAAGGCTCAGTCCAATATTTTGAGTTATATACATCCAGGAAAATAATAGCAGAGTTATAATAATTTTGATATAAAGTCGATAATTTCACGAGTTTCTAACTTACTTGAGCAAAATGCCTGTCTTGAAATTATAGCCACATGGGTGTTTTGTTGACAGAAAACTGGCTACTATGGAATTCTTTAGGTGTGTCTTTCCTGGAGAAGGAACCATTGTTTGCAGTAGAGCGTTGCCCACAGCCGCAGTTGTTTCCTTTCAAGAATGTTCTTCATGTCTGATAAAAGTGGCCTATTTCAGTGCACCTTTTTCAGAAATTTACTAGTCTTACTTCTTGTTTTCTATGTTTATATGTGACAACATGTGACCTTCAAACCAGGGGTTTGATAATTTTTAGCAATTTCCATTTCTGACAGTAAAATCATGTATTGTAAATACAAGCCTTTTGTGAAACTGAATGGAAAATGAGACAATATGGCATGAACTGTTTGTTGTCAAATGTTTTTGTGAATGGAATTTTTTGGTTAAATTTCCATATTTATCTTAACCCTCAACTTCCATGCCATTAAGCATCAACAGATAATCTCAAAGCTGTTTGCTCTATATCGCTATGTATAGTAGTGGATCATCTACATATTTAGTTCTTCCTAGGCTAAATATTCTTTAAACTTTCCTATGGAGAATTTCAAACACACACAAAAATAAAATATTTCGGTGAATTTGCATTCACCTGTCTCCCAGCCCCAACAGCTGTCTAATCGTGGCTGATCTGCGCCATCCATTACCCACTTCCATCAAATTTCAGGCATCACTCTATTCTATCCATTTTTTTTTTTTTTTTTTTTTTTTAAGATGGGATTTCACCATGATGGCCAGGCTGGTCTTGAACTCCTGACCTCAGGTGATCCACCTACCTCTGCCTCCCAAAGTGCTAGGATTACAGGCGTGAACCACTGCGCCCAGCCTCTATCCATTTTTTAAAACAAAACAATGCTGGAACATTATTCTGGGAAAAAAAAAAGTTTTTAAAGTAAAAATACTTCATAGTTCAGGTTTTCGTTTGTCTCGTAAATGTCAAAGATTTTAACAGGTTTTATTTATTTTTAAAAATCAAGGGATTCAGAAAAGGTCCACACATTGTGATTACTTGGTACATCCCCATCGTTGCTCTTTTTGTTCCCTTTCCTTGCAATTTATTTGTTGAAGAAACCAGGTGAGTTTTTTAAAAATAATACTTTGATTCTTCATTGTATCCTTGGAGGAGAAAAGATTAAGGGTCAGTATAGTCCCTATTCATCCTATGCAGAATTGTGTGTGTGGCTGACTCTAAATTGTGTTAAGTAGTGAGAACAAACCAGTGTAAACTGTTTGTTTAATGGGAATTGAAAAACTGATGATATTTGGAGTTACTCTATAGCGTGTTCTATGTTATTTAGAAAAAATAATATGGAGTCTTATTCTTCCACAGTTAAAAAAGACTGGAGTTTACATGATTGAGATGGCTACAAAATAGTGTTTACCCCCCAACCTCCCTTAAATTATAGCCAGTCAACATCTTCACTTTTCTCTAGATTAATATATTTAATTTACAGGTCATATGGAATACTTTCTACAGTTCATTGATATATATATATATACATATATATTTAAAACTGGCAAACTATTAATTGTTGAATCTGTTATAACTTTAGAAGAAAGAACATCAGAAAAATAAATTCAGTCCCAGATCTTAGACTTAAAATTTCACCTAATTTTAATTCAGCCTCTCACTTTCTCGGATTTTTGTGAAAGGGCTAACAGTACTTAGAGAATTAAATAAGCACTTGAAAATTTTGAAAGCAATTTCTTTGTAAATTATTAAGGTACAGCAGGTTTTTTTTACCTTACAGTTCTTTGTTAAACTTCAAAGTATTTGATACCGTTTTAATACCTGTGAATTAAAGATTATTTTTATCACACTATCCTCTTCTGTAGAGTGCCTTTTTTTTTTTTTTGAGACAGAGTCTTGGTCTGTCACTAGGCGGGAGTGCAATGGTGTGATTTTTGGCTCACTGCAGTCTCCGCCTCCCCGGTGCTAGCAATTTCCCTGCCTCACCTCCCCAGTAGCTGGGACTACAGGCACGCACCACCAAGCCCAGCTAATTTTTTGTATTGTAGTAGAGATGGGATTTCGCCGTGTTGGCCAGGATGGTCTCAATCTCCTAACCTCATGAACCACCTGCCTCGCTTCCCAAAGTGCTGGGATTATAGGTGTGAGCCCCTGCGCCCAGCCAAGTAATTTGTTTTAGGCATATAGGAATATCTACAGATAAATATATTTAATACTTTTTTTTTTTTGAGATGGAGTTTCACTCTTGTTACCCAGGCTGGAGTGCAAAGGCGCGATGTCGGCTCACTGCAACCTCCACCTCCTGGGTTCGTTCAGGCAGTTCTCCTGCCTCAGCCTCCTGAGTAGGTGGGATTACAGGCACACGCCACCATGCCCAGCTTATTTTTTGTATTTTTAGTAGAGACGGGGTTTCACCATGTTGACCAGGATGGTCTCGATCTCTTGACCTCGTGATCCACCCACCTTGGCCTCCAAAAGTGCTGGGATTACAGGCGTGAGCCACGGCGCCCGGCCCTCTTTAATACTTTTTACCTTATTTTATAATGGATATCTATACAAGAATATTCTTTGAAAAAGTGAGTTTAGCCAGATGCGGTGGCTTACACCTGCAATCCCAGCACTTTGGGAGGCTGACGTGGGTGGATCACAAGGTCAGGAGTTCACGACCATCCTGGCCAACATGGTGAAACCTTGTGTCTACTAAAAATACAAAAAAAGAATTAGCTGGGCATGGTGGCATATGCCTGTAATCCCAGCTACTCAGGAGGCTGAGGCAGGAGAATCATTTGAACCTGGGAGGTGGAGGTTTGGTGAGCCAAGGTCACACCATTGCATTCCAGCCTGGGCAATAAGAGCGAAACTCCGTCTCAAAAAAAGAAAGAAAAAGTGAGTTTAACACAAAAGGGTACCATATTTCTTTAAAAGTTTTTAGTGCTATGTGTATAAATTCACTTAGCCAGTATCTTTTTTATTTATTTTTTGAATTAGTCTGTTTTCGGAGCCAATCTCTTTTCTTAAGACTTTCAGCAGCTTTTCCTAGCTTTTACAGGCAAATCAAAATTTGTCGTTCGTAGTTGTTTATGGTAAAGTTTTGATAACTAGAAGACTCATACATCAAGTTGCAAGTTTAACTTTTATATTTCAACCACGTAGTCATCTACTGCAATTGTAACTAAGTAGCTTTGTAACCTTACTACATTCTACACCACTGTAACTTTGCATGTTGAACTGTTCTCTTATTAACTCATGATCCTAAAAACCTTTATTCCCTCTTGAAGTATTTTATTTCTATTGAATGAGGAACTATGTAAGTCTAGTGCAGTATATACAGTAATTTCAGAATGATTCATTTGAAAGGATATTTATTTACTTCTAAAACTTTTTTTTGAAAACTGACAGTTGGATATATTACTTATTATACACTTCATGTTTCTTCTAAAAGGCAGTTATTAAATGAAAAGTCTCCATTTAAGATATTTCTATTTCTTGTGTTTCTTTAAAGGTCCTTATTCGTTAAATGGATACAGAGTGAGAGTATATAGACAAGACTCTGCCACCCAGTGGTTTACTGGCATAATTACTCATCATGATCTCTTCACCCGCACCATGATCGTTATGAATGATCAGGTAAATAGTTCAATGAATATTTTTGTAGAGATTTAAAAAGTTCAGATAGTCCATACCTCCCAAAATAAATCAACAGTTTGATACTATAAGTTTGATCTCTAGGGTTTTTAGTCATGTCATTCTAGTAAGTTTAAATGTATCTGATATTACATAGAGGTCATTTCAGATCATAGGGAGACAGCGATGCTAAATTTATTTCAATGCTGATAAAATCAGTTTCTAAAATAGAGGCATCAAACTCTTTTAATTGATTAGTCTTTTTTAAATCCTTCCATCAGCTGTAATTTTCTTTCTCAGGGTTTCAGTTTTTCTGTCCCTACAGTATTAAAAATACTTCCCAAATGGTTTATTTTTATCAGTGAAAACTTAAACACACACTACAGTTCTTCTCACATCAGATGTCAATGTTGGTATGCCAATTAAGTTTTATGTTAATCTTAAGTATTACAAGTTTCATATGGAGTTATTTTTTATGTAGTCTTGCTCTGTCACCAGGCTGGAGTGCAATGGCACTATCTCAACTCACTGCAACCTCCACCTCCTAAGTAGCTGGGATTACAGGCATCTGCCACCATGTTCTGCAAATTTTTGTATTTTTAGTAGAGATGGGGTTTCACCATCTTGGTGAGGCTGGTCTTAAACTGCTGACCTCGTGACTCACCTGCCTCGGCCTCCCAAAGTGCTGGGAATGCAGGCATGAGCCACTGGCCCTGACTTTCCTGTGGAGTTTTAACTACCAGTCTGAAAGCTTTGAGATTTCATATTTTTTTCTTTTTTACCTAATGCAAAAAATGTTCACTTTTAAAGCTGCTGTTTATCTGGAAAAAAATAGGTATTTATACCTTCCTGCCTGATTGGATTATGGAGGATGTCTCTAGAGTTTCTTTATAAATAATTCAATACTTTGATTAAAATGTAGTTAAAATGCTAAATAAGTATTATTATTTAATTACGTTTGATTTTTTTTCAGTAAAAACAGTGACAAACTTTTACCTCTCAAAAAAGTACAATCCAAGTGCCTTGGATTGTTAAAATAGTTTTCTTTAATCACTTTTTCAAAATTATTCACTTGCACAATTTTAGTCTTTTTCTTCTCCCTAAAGTCTACCTCTGACTTTTATTTTACGACTGTGTTTTGAAAATTACTTCCTATTTTTAAAATACGTTTCATATCTTGGCATCTATGTCTTTGTTTTGTGCTAATATTGTCTCTTGGCGTCTATATTCTTGATTAATTCTTATCCTTGTTTTTCAAGATGCATCTTGCAGTATATATATTTGCTTTTTAATTCTTGGTTAGTAGTTGAAATGGTGAGTTTCAAAAGGTTAAAAAGGTAATTTTGTCTTCAGTGATTATAGTAAATTATTATAACAATCTTATTAATTAGGGATAACAAGCTGATTTCTAAACATTTCTACTGAGTAAAAAAAATTATACCAAAAAAAAAGCAAAAAAAAATTATACCAAATATTTGATAAGCTCATTCTATTTAATTTTTGTTTTTGTTTTGTATTATGGATTAGGTACTAGAACCACAGAATGTCGATCCTTCTATGGTTCAAATGACCTTTCTAGATGATGTTGTTCACTCTTTGTTAAAAGGTGAAAATATTGGCATTACATCACGGCGCAGGTCTCGTGCCAATCAAAACGTCAACGCTGTTCACGTATGTATGTTACTAGGGATGAATTTCTGTAAAATACTTTTCCTTAGGCTAGTAGAAACCAGGTAGTAAACAATTACTGTTAATTGGTTACTTTTAGAGTCATTACACACGTGCCCAAGCAAATAGTCCCAGACCAGCAATGAACTCACAAGCTGCTGTACCAAAACAGAATACGCACCAGCAACAGCAACAAAGAAGTATCCGTCCACATAAGAGAAAGGGCTCAGATAGCAGTATACCAGATGAAGAGAAGATGAAGGAGGAAAAATATGATTATATATCACGAGGAGGTAGGACCCACTTTTTTTTTTTAAGGGAATGAGTAAAACAAAAACACATTTTAAAATATGCTTATTTAGTATGAAAAATAAGACTGTTCTTTTAATCCTACAGAAAATCCTAAAGGTAAAAACAAACACTTGATGAATAAAAGAAGGAAACCTGAGGAAGATGAAAAGAAACTAAATATGAAAAGACTTCGAACTGACAATGTTTCAGACTTTTCTGAGAGCAGTGACTCAGAAAATTCAAGTAAGAGAATAATAGATACTTCCTCAGAACAGAAGCCAGAGAATGAATTGAAAAATAAAAATACTTCAAAAATAAATGGAGAAGAAGGAAAACCCCATAATAATGAGAAGTCAGGAGAAGAGAGCCTAAAAGATAACCAGCCTCCCTGGGATCAAATACAGGAAGATAAAACACATGAAGAAGCAGAGAAGCAGAAGTCTGCTGACACTCAGCTTCAAGAAGATATGATTATCCATTCATTAGAACAGTCCACACCTTCTGATCATAATCCTAATGATTTACTTCCTCAGGAATGTAATATGGAGAAAACACGTACAGTGGAATTACTACCAAAGGAGAAGTTTGTATCCAGACCACCCACACCAAAATGTGTTATTGATATTACAAATGACACTAATTTAGAAAAGGTGGCTCAGGAAAACTCAAGTACCTTTGGCCTTCAGACACTTCAGAAAATGGATCCTAATGTTAGTGATTCAAAACACTCTATTGCAAATGCAAAATTCTTGGAAATAACAAAACAAGATTCTGATCAGAGCTGGGTCAGTGAGGTAGTTAAAGTAGATTTAACCCAATCAAGTGTTATAAATGCTTCTTCAGGAAATGATAACTTGAACATGGAAAAAGAGAAGTATGTCTCTTATATTTCTCCTTTAAGTGCAGTTTCTGTCATGGAAGATAAGCTGCATAAGCGAAGTCCACCTCCAGAGACTATAAAATCTAAACTTAATACTTCAGTAGATACTCACAAGATAAAATCCAGTCCCTCACCTGAAGTTGTTAAACCCAAAATAACTCATTCTCCTGATTCTGTAAAGTCTAAGGCCACTTATATGAACAACCAAGCTACTGGTGAAAGAAGACTGGCAAATAAGATAGAACATGAGCTATCAAGATGCAGTTTTCATCCAATTCCTACTCGAAGCAGTACGTTAGAAACTACAAAGAGTCCTCTTATCATTGATAAAAATGAGCATTTTACAGTTTACAGAGATCCTGCACTTATTGGGTCAGAAACAGGAGCTAATCATATTTCACCTTTCCTAAGCCAGCATCCTTTTCCTCTTCACTCCTCATCTCATAGAACCTGTTTAAATCCAGGTACTCATCATCCTGCCTTAACTCCTGCACCCCACTTACTAGCCGGATCATCTAGTCAAACTCCATTACCTACTATTAACACTCATCCTCTGACTAGTGGTCCACACCATGCTGTCCATCACCCTCATTTACTTCCCACTGTGTTACCTGGAGTGCCTACTGCCTCCTTACTTGGTGGCCACCCACGACTAGAGAGTGCTCATGCCAGCAGCTTGAGCCACTTAGCACTAGCACACCAGCAACAACAACAGTTGTTACAGCACCAGTCACCTCATCTTCTTGGACAAGCCCATCCTTCTGCTTCATATAATCAGCTTGGACTTTATCCAATTATTTGGCAGTATCCAAATGGAACACATGCATACTCAGGACTTGGTTTGCCTTCTTCTAAGTGGGTTCACCCAGAAAATGCAGTTAATGCTGAGGCTTCATTAAGGAGGGTAAGTTATACTGTGGTTTGCCACATATCAATATATATTTATTAATGAGCATGTACAAGTCCTTTTTTAATATTCCATCTATATTTAAGGTCATTTCCTATTAGAAAATACATTAGAATTTTTCAAACAGTTGTTTTTCCATATGCTTCATAACCTCAGAGGGGTAACTGAAACCTCAGAAAAGCCTACTTATTTGTATAAAGAGTTAGTTTAGGCTGGGAGTGGTGGCTCATGCCTGTAATCCCAGCATCTGAGGTCAAGATTTCAAGACCAGCTTGGCTAATATCGTGAAACACTGTTTCTACTAAAAATACAAAAAACTAGCTGGGTGTGGTGGCACATGCCTTAATCCCAGCAACTTGGGAGGCTGAGGCAGGAGAATTGCTTGAACCTGGGAGGCGGAGGTTGCAGTGAGCTGAGCTTGTGCCATTGCACTCCAGCTTGGGCAATAAGAGTAAAACTGTGTCTCAAAAAAAAAAAAGAAGATTTAGTTTAAAGAAGTAAAACTTTTTGGATTGTAATATTTATTATAGATTTAAATTTTTGGTATATTTTCATAGTTATTTGCTCAGCCAAATTCCCAGAAGTGGAATTTCTAAAATTTATATAAAATTGTAAGGTTTTTGGTGTATATTATCAAATTATTCTTTTTTTTTTTTTTTGAGTTGGAGTTTTGCTCTTGTTTCCCAGGTTGGAGGGCAATGGCGTAATCTCAGTCACCACAACCTCCGCTTCCCAAGTTCAAGCAATTCTCCTTGCCTCAGCCTCCAGAGTAGCTGGGATTACAGGCATACACCATCTAGTCAGATGGAGTTTGACTAGATGATCTGGCTAGCAATACTGTTTTTTGTTTGTTTGTTTTTTATGTAGAGATGGGGTTTCTGCACATTGGTCAGGCTGGTCCGGAACTCCCGACCTCAGATGTTCCATCTTGGCCTCCAAAATGCTGGGATTACAGGTGCGAGCCACTGCACCCAGCCAAATTATTCTTAAAAACAAATTGTTATATTCTCCAGATCTATATTCATATATTAATGACATAGTACAATGTTTGACTCTTTAACTCCCTTGTTCCCCTAAGGGTGCTCAAGGTTGCAGATTCCCAGTATTTGGGGGTAAAGCTGCAGCTGAGATTTTTGTCTACCTAACACAGTATTCCTAAAGTGGTATAAGGCTCTTACTCCTTCATGAGCTATGTGGTTTCTATTGCAAATTCATTTTTATACTAAAAAATGGTTGTTGAGAGGAATACCAGCCCTAATATTAAAAATGGAAAAATGGGGCCGGGCACAGTGGCTCACACCTGTAATCCCAGCACTTTGGGAGGCCGAGGCAGGCAGATCACGAGATCAGGGGTTTGAGACCAGCCTGGCCATCATGTCGAAACCCCATCTCTATTAAAGATATAAAAAATTAGCCAGGTGTGGTGGCATGTGCCTGTAGTCCCAGCTACTTGGGAGCCTGAGGCAGGAGAAATGCTTGAATCTGGGAAGCGGAGGTTGCAGTGAGCCAAGATCACACCATTGCACTCCAGCCTGGGTGACAGGGCAAGACTCTGTCTCAGAAAAAGAAAAAAAAAATGGAAAAATGAATATCACTTTTGAACTCCCAGGAAAACAACCTTATCCTTTGTGCTTCCTAGGATGCCCTTCAAGTATCTCCCAGAATCTCTTTTTAATACCTTGTTTGTTTTTGTGGTTAAAACATACACACATACATAACATTAAATGTAGCATTTTAATCATTTTTAAGTGTACAGTTCAGTAATGTTAAGTATGTTCACGTTGTACAGCAGGTCTCTAGAACTTTTTCATTTGGTAAAACTGAAACTATAGACATTAAAGGCGAATTCCCCTTCCCCACCAGCCCTTGGCAACCACCTTTCTTCTGTTTCTGTTGTTTTCATGACTTTGATACTTTCTCAGAGTAGAATCATAGAATATCTATCCTTTTGTTATTGGCTTATATAGCTTAGTACAATATTCTTGAGGTTCATCCATGTTGAAACACTTAACAGGATTTTCTTCTTATTTAAGGCTGTATAATATTCCACTGTATGTATGTGCCCTGTTTTCTTTATCCATTCATCTTTCAGTGAACACTTGCTTTCACTTCTTGGCTGTGGTGAATAATGAATGCTACAGTGAACATGGGTGTTGTTTTGTTTTGAGAAAGTGTCTTGTTCTGTCACGCAGGCTGGAGTGCATTGTCATGATCTCGGCTCTCTGCAACCTCCACCTCATATGGGTGTTTTTTAACACTTTAATATCATCTTCTCAGGCTTTCTGAAGTTAAGTGAGATCACAGTTGGAGGTGGTGATTTAGAAGACAATTCTAGTTACTTTCTCTTTTACTCAGGGATAATATTTTTTACATGTAACATTAGCAATGCCAGTAGGTGAAAGCATGGTGTTCATCATGCCAAAAGTTTGTCAGAGGAACCATTGTGTTTTGGGTAGACTATGGCCATGAGTCTATCATTACCATGTTGTGATGGATGAATTTTTTTTTTGTTTTTTGTTTTTTGTTGTTTTTTTTTTGAGATGGAGTCTTGCTCTGTTGCCCAGGCTGGAGTATAGTGGTGTGATCTCAGTTCACTACAACCTCCACCTCCCGGGTTCAAGTGATTCTCCTGTCTCAGCCTCCCGAGTAGCTGGGACTACTGGTGTATACCACCACACCCAGCTGGTTTTTTTTTTTTTTTAGTACAGACAGGTTTTGACCATGTTGACCAGGCTTGTCTCCAACTCCTGACCTCAAGTGATCCACCCGGTTTGGCCTCCCAAAATGCTGGAATTACAGGCATGAGCCACCATGCCCAACCATGTATGTGATGGATGAACTTTGATGATAAGTGGCATCAAGTGATTGATGATGCAAGACACATGTCTAACAATTTTGAAAGATGTTTCCTGTGGTTTACTCCTTTGCAATATGGACTTCTTTTGGCTCTACTTTCTTAAGGCCTTTGGCCTTTAATGAGGTCTTACCAGTGATCCCCACAGTTTATTCTGCACCAGCATCACCACATTTGAGGTTGACAAGATTTCAGTTCCAGAATTGTGCTTCCATTGATCACAAGCTTCCCATTACCATTTTAGAGGGTTCCATTGTTCTTTTGGTAGATTAGAATCTGACTATGTAACGTACAGGTTCTAGTATAACTCAGTGAAGAATCACCAATCACTATATTATCCTCTTTACCAGAATAGAAAGCAGGCCTGGTGGCCCAAGTGCACTCACATTTTTCATTCAAGGTTTCTATTTTTATTATTGCACTCACATTTTTATTCTGACCCTTCACTCTCATGACATTAATGTAGCTGCAGCTGCACTAAGATAGGCTAGCTAGAGGAACACAGGGGAGCCAAGAGCTGGCTAACAGATTTGTGTCTTTTTCCTTAACATCCAAACTCTGGAAAACAGATTTAAGTAACTTAAAAATGGCTTGGAAGGGAGCATTACTCAGTATATGTCACATGTATTATATGGACTTAGACCATGACTGTCTAGCCTCTGCATTTATAAGTAAATGAAATATTTTATTAACTGGTCATAAATGTGTTCACCTAAAAACAAGTCTATTATTTCCATTTGTTACATAAAATCATAACATAAAGGAGTAAATTTGAATAACATTTTGAGTAAAAAATGAAAATCTCCTCCCACCTACTATTTTGACCAAAAGTGAAGAAACAATACAAGAATAAGACACTATTATTAAGAAATAATTTTGAATGCTATTTTATAGTGCAAAATGTTGTCACTGCTATAATTGATTGCTATTTAAGATTTCTGGATCTTGTAGAACTGAGGCTGTTTTAGACGCATATTTGATCTGTATGTGTATATTTATGTATTTTTCTCTTGTGTGGGGTTTATGGCTATAGTGTATGTTTTTAATTTCATAGTAGTATTTTTTGTGTGTGATATATTGCTTTTGCATTAGTTTGGGAAGTAAAATGTATTCCCTTGTTAGGAAATAAATTAGAGAAAATACAAAGGAGGTTGTATTTTCCTGCTATTTGACTGTCATCCTATTAACAAACTCTTAAAACATGTTCTGGAAGAATGTCAGTGAGTCACAGTATAGAAACAATCCATAAGCATGTAATCAGCTAACTGTATGTCTCAGTGTAGAGGTTGCTGTCATCTTATATTCATTTATGAGACAGGCAGCATATTGATGTATAAAATTAACTTTGTTAGACCTCTACACCTCCAAGTTTAATGGTCCAACCATGTTTATAGCTCAGAGTGAAATGAGGAGTGCTTTTGGGTTTTTAAATGTAATTATCTGCCAATTGTCAATGCATTGTTACATTGGAAAAGTTAATTATTTTTTATGACAAAAACTGACAAATGAATTTGATTATAATTTCTATTTCTGTGAAATGTATTTTAGTACTAATTGTTTTTTGCTATTAGCAACATATTCTTTTGCTGTTAGAATCTTAGGAAATCATATAAGCTAGGTTCTGTATATGGTATTTATAATAAGTTAAAGGCACTGATGTTAAGATCTGTTTTTAGTAAGATGACAATAAATTATTCTCTAATACTGATTACTTTTCTATAGGATATGGAAAAATCTATATAATTATGTTATTCATCTGAATATTTCTCATAAGATGTATTTAGAAAAAGTTACAAGTTTCCCAAATAAACTGCTATTTGAATGAACTAATAAACCATTAAGATTATACCCAGTTCTACTGTGACACAATGTTTAGCTTTTTCTAGTAACTGAAGTCTAGGTTGTTGTTGTTTTTTTAATAGAATTCTCCCAGTCCTTGGCTACATCAGCCCACCCCTGTGACCTCAGCAGATGGTATTGGATTGCTTAGTCACATTCCTGTCAGACCTTCCAGTGCAGAGCCTCATCGGCCTCTTAAAATTACAGCCCATTCCAGTCCACCATTGACAAAAACTTTAGCAGATCATCATAAGGAGTAAGTTCACTAATGCTTAAAAATAATGAATACCTTGTTTTTCATAATTTTTCGTAATTCACATTTTAAACAGTTAATTTTAAATTAACACATATCTTAAGATTAGTCTTTCTTCTGTTTTGATATTTCTTCGAATGTATTATAATATTAGAGTGCATGCAAAGTTGTCTTTTACTTTCATAATAGAATGATACTGCGCAGAAGCTTTTTATTTTTCAATAAAAAGTAGTTACAGAAATCTTTGTGTATTTTCTTTACAGAGAATTGGAAAGGAAAGCTTTTATGGAACCACTACGGTCTGTTGCATCCACATCAACAAAAAATGACCTGGATCTAAATCGGTCACAGACTGGAAAAGATTGTCACTTACATAGGCATTTTGTGGATCCAGTATTAAATCAATTACAGAGGCCACCCCAGGAGACTGGAGAGAGATTAAACAAATACAAAGAGGAACACCGCCGAATTCTTCAAGAAAGTATTGATGTTGCTCCCTTTACAACTAAAATCAAGGGACTTGAGGGTGAAAGAGAGAATTATTCCAGAGTGGCATCATCTTCCAGTCCTAAAAGCCATGTCATCAAACAAGATACAGATGTAGAACGCTCAGTATCAGATCTTTATAAAATGAAGCACTCAGTGCCTCAGAGTTTACCCCAAAGTAACTATTTCACTACATTGTCTAATAGTGTGGTCAATGAACCACCAAGATCATACCCATCCAAAGAAGTTTCAAATATTTACAGTGATAAACAGAGTAATGCCCTTGCAGTGGCAGCAGCTAATCCTCAAACTCTGACTTCATTTATAACATCTCTTTCAAAGCCTCCACCTTTGATTAAACACCAACCAGAAAGTGAAGGTTTAGTAGGCAAGATACCAGAGCATCTTCCACATCAGATTGCATCTCACTCAGTAACAGCCTTCAGAAATGATTGTAGGAGTCCTACCCATTTGACAGTTTCTTCTACAAATACACTCCGCAGTATGCCTGCATTACATAGAGCACCAGTATTTCACCCACCAATCCATCACAGCCTGGAAAGAAAGGAAGGCAGCTATAGTAGCCTTTCCCCTCCAACTTTAACTCCAGTGATGCCAGTAAATGCTGGTGGGAAAGTTCAAGAATCACAGAAGCCTCCAACTCTAATACCTGAGCCAAAAGACTCTCAGGCAAATTTTAAGAGTTCTTCAGAACAGAGTTTGACAGAGATGTGGAAACCTAATAATAACCTCAGCAAAGAGAAAACCGAATGGCATGTGGAGAAAAGCAGCGGAAAGTTACAGGCTGCTATGGCATCTGTCATTGTGCATCCATCTTCTAGTACAAAAACGGATAGCATGCCAGCAATGCAGTTAGCTTCTAAAGATCGAGTTAGTGAAAGATCTTCAGCTGGGGCACATAAAACAGATTGCCTCAAACCAGCAGAAGCTGGAGAAACTGGAAGAATCATTTTGCCAAATGTGAATTCAGACAGTGTTCACACAAAATCTGAAAAAAACTTTCAGGCTGTCTCACAGGGCAGTGTTCCCAGTTCAGTCATGTCTGCTGTAAATACAATGTGTAATACCAAAACGGATGTAATCACATCTGTTGCCGCTACTACCAGTGTTTCCAGCTGGGGTGGTTTAGAAGTAACTTCATCTCTATCAAATACCATTTTGGCCTCTACATCATCAGAATGTACATCTTCAAAAAGTGTCAGTCAGCCAGTGGCTCAAACACAAGAATGCAAGGTCAGCACCACAGCTCCAGTTATATTAGCTAGTAGTAAGACAGGAAGTGTTGTTCAGCCCAGTTCTGGGTTCTCAGGCACAACTGATTTTATCCATTTGAAAAAGCACAAGGCAGCATTGGCTGCAGCTCAGTATAAAAGTAGTAATGTTAGTGAGACTGAATCTAATGCTGTAAAAAATCAGACATCTTCAGCCTCCCTTCCTCTGGATAGCACTGTAATCTGTAGTACAATTAACAAAGCAAACTCTGTAGGAAATGGGCAAGCTTCCCAGACAAGTCAACCAAACTACCATACTAAACTGAAAAAGGCCTGGCTCACCAGACATTCAGAAGAAGATAAAAATACTAATAAAATGGAAAATTCAGGGAATTCTGTATCAGAAATTATTAAGCCATGTTCTGTCAACTTAATAGCCTCTACATCTAGTGATATACAAAATAGTGTAGATAGTAAGATCATAGTTGATAAATACATAAAAGATGATAAAGTCAATAGGAGGAAAGCCAAAAGAACTTATGAATCTGGCTCTGAAAGTGGAGACTCAGATGAAAGTGAAAGCAAGTCAGAGCAAAGGACTAAAAGGCAACCAAAGCCAACTTACAAAAAGAAGCAAAATGATTTGCAGAAGAGAAAAACTGAAATAGAAGAAGATTTGAAACCCAATGGAGTCCTAAGCAGGAGTGCCAAAGAAAAAAGTAAATTGAAGTTGCAAAGCAACAGTAATAGTAAGTCATTTACTTTCTTTTGTCTCAGGTAAAATGGGCTGAATGTTTTAGCTGTATTAGTGTCCTTCTTTAAAGATTAGTGAGCTCAGGCTGGGCCCAGTGGCTCACACCTGTAATCCCAGCACTTTGGGAGGCCGAGGCGAGCAGATCACGAGGTCAAGAGATCGAGACCATCCTGGCCAACATAGTGAAACACCGTCTCTACTAAAAATATAAAAATTAGGTAGGCGTGGTGGCGTGCACCTGTAGTCCCAGCTATTTGGGAGACTGAGGCAGGAGAATTGCTTGAACCCTGGAGGAGGAGGTTGCAGTAAGTCGAGATTGGGCCACTGCACTCCCGTCTGTCATCTGGCGATGGAGCAAGACTCTGTCTCAAAAAAAAAAAAAAAGAAAAGATTAGTGAGCTTAACGGCGTCCTTTGTCCTCACTGCATGCCTTAGCTTTATGTATATGCTTATTGATCTCATTTGTACATTTCACAAATGAGTACCCTTTAAGAGGAAATGAGAGAACACATATTCCTTCATTTTTAAAAGACTTACAGAAATATGTGTTTTATGTGACAGTCATTGCAGGTAATTTGTGTAACCCAATGTGTAATTTAGTAGTTACTTGTAATTTTGGCCATTTCTAAGAATTGTCAAAATGCATTTATGGCTGTCACACCAAAAGTGGATTCGTAGTATCAGCTAAGATATTTACCTACAACAAGATGTAGTTGGGAAAGAAATTCTACTCACATATACATAATTGCAAATTTCTAGAAGAGAATTACAATTGTCCCTAGGTATACCTGTCAGGGATTGGTTCCAGACCCTTCCATGGATACCAAAATTCACAGATGTGCACATCCTTTTATAAAATAGCATAGTACAGTCATATGCTACGTAATAACTTATTGATCAGTGACAAAATGCACAGCTGGGCACAGTGGCTCACTCCTGTAATTCCAGCACTTTGGGAAGCTGAGGTGGGAGGATCACTAAAGCTGGGGTGGCTGAGGCTGCAATGAGCCATGATTGCACCACTGCACTCCAGCTTGGGCAACAGAGCAAGACCCTGTCTCCCCTACCAGCCCCAACCCCCAAAAAGATGGAATGTATATATGACAGTGGCCTCATATAAAATTATAAGACTATGTTTTTACTATACTTTTTCTATGTTTACATACATAAATACTCTGTGTTACAATTATCTACAGTATACAGTAACATACTGTACAGGTTTGTATGCTAGGTTTGTGTAAGTACATTCTATGAAGTTCCCAGAATGTGGAAATTGCCTAACAATGTATGACTATATTTGCATGTAGCCTACACACATCCTCCCATATACTTTAACTCATTTCTAGATTACTTGTAATGCCTAATGCAGTGCCTACACATCACTTTATTCATGCATGATTGAACATAGTACTCTGCACATTGCAAATTAAAGTTTGGTTTTTTTTTGGAACTTTGTAGGATGTTTTTTTCCCCTGAGTATTTTGATCCATGGTAGGTTGAACACATGGGTTTGGAAACCACAGTTATGGAGGGTCAATTGTACTTCAGAGTAATATGAATGTGGTCTATATTTCACTTTTATATCATCTGGTGACAAAAATTGGAAGCTTGTGGAAACTACCATCTATTTAACTAATGCTTCTCATTCAAATAGTCCTTAACAATGGATAAAAATTAAATATAAGGGGTGGCTAGTGGTTTTGTGTTTTTATTTCGATGTTAAAGAATTGCCATATTAAGTAATAGCTTCAAAACTGATTATATTTCCTTTGTGGTTTCAGCTGGAAAAAATCAGGGATACTTAACAGTAATATTCACTATACAGTGTTTCTATATTATTTTACTCTAGAAGTAGTTTTTCTCAGTTTGCTTATTTCTTTTTAGGTATGTGGCACAATGCAGAAAGCACTTAGTTTCACTATATCCGTGTGTTCATCCACATACAATATATGAAATATCTGTGACAATGTGGACACTCAAAAAGTACTTTCACAAGCACTTGGATGCTTGAAGGCTCTCATTTGTGCCTTTTAACTGAATGAGGTTTTCCCACATGCCTGTGTGGAAACCAGAGGCAAAGTGAAGGAGAGGAAAACAGGAGGATGGAATCATAGAAAAGGACAGTCAGAAAGTGAAAGAACAAAGGACAAACTCAACTAGAGCCAGTGACTGACAGACTGAAATGCAAGCATAGTCAGAAGACAGAGAGGGGGATTAACATCGGAGGATACCTGCCATTTACTTGAATATTGGGTTATATATAGTGTTGCTTTTTCTTATGTGTTCCCCTTATTCTCTCACTGCCCCAACGAATTTGTAATAGGCTTAGTATAAGCAGTTTAATTATTTCTCTTCTGTCTTATATGACATTTCCTTTGGTGTTGGGTGTTCAAATACTTGAGTAAAACTTAATAACAGATTCCTGTCTATTATTAAAGCCTTCCAGGTTTTAACACCTAGGAAAACTCTTGTGAAGTTATATTTATAAAATTAAGCCTTAGTGAAATACATATTCTCTTTTCATCTTGAGATGAATATACATATTCAGAAGTAAGAGTTCTACGACAAGAACCAGAATGAGTGCCTCCCCTACCCCCCCCCCCCGCCAGGTTGTAATGTTTAGTCAAATCTTACCTGATTGGTAATTAGCATGTAGCTTTAGAGAGACTATTTTATGACCCCTTTGTTCACCAATTCCAAAGTAATACTAAGTTAACATTAGATGCCATGTTTAATTGTGGGCAGAGCTGACTTGCTTTTGTTCTAGGCTACCTAGAAAAGTTTTTTTTATTAAATATTTTTTAGAGACAGAATCTCCCTGTATTGCCCAGGCTGGAATGCAGTGGCTATTCACAGGTGCAGCCATGGTGCACATTACCCTGTTGGGCTCAGGCAGTCCTCCTGCCTCAGCCTCCTGAGCATAGGAAAGATCTTTAAGTTGGGAGTTTTCATAAGTCAGGGAACTTCTAAATATGAGTGAATTATCTATTTCATGGATTAAATATGTCCATTTTCCTTCTAATGTTTAGTAGAATTGTCATCAGTCATGGTCAATCAAAAAGAATGAGTTAGGCTTACACCTCAACTATGTAATATGATTACATACACCATTATACATGTATAATTATATATTTTATACACAAACACATGTATAATAATGTGTTTCTTAGTACATTATAAAGTGAGATAAAGATTTTGTTGTACCTCCTATTTCAGAATGTCTTCCTATCTGCTGTTTCTGAATTAAAAGTCAGCTGCTTTTCTTCCACTAATGTTTATGTTTTATTTACTTTTATCTTACGTTTTATCTAATTTTTACATTTAATTTTGTGATCTGAAATTGCCACTATATTTAAACATGTAAATTCTGTGATACACAAAACCAGTGGTTTATGATCATAGTAATTTCCATATCTCCAAAAGAATATTTTTTCAAGGGGGTGGCATATCAGAGATTAATGTTCGGCATGTATTTTGGCTCTTATTATCTTCCTCCCAGTTTTCTGTTAGAGCAGCTATTTGTGGATTTGCTAATAGAGAACTAAGATTCTTATTATAAATGAATAATTATCCATTGAGTTAGGTATTTTTTGTTGAATATTTTTATCTCAAAGTTACATTTTATATATTGTCAGTAAATTATATATGGAATTCAAGGATGAAGTTTCATTTATTGTACAAATACTACAGCTGTTGTACAAATACTACATAGTATTTACATAGTATTTGAAAAATACTACATAGTATTTGTACAATACAATTATTGTATTTGCAAAATAAAATTATTTGTACAATAATTTTACAATTATCTGTTGTACAGATAGCTGCAGTTATGTATGGCCTCGTCTAGAAGCAAAAATTATAACATGAAAGCTCTCCATATGAATGTGGCCTTAATATCTTTGTACTCATTTATTTTACTGGAAAAAAAGCTCTAAGTGCCTATTTTGTGTCACATAATTGAGATTTGCTTTTAAATGTCTGAATCTTTACTATAGTATTATCTAAGTTGTTCACAGTGGTATGGTGATCCATACTCTGAACTGTTCCATTATCTGGAATTAAAGGCATATAATAAAAATAAAATCGACTGTATTTAGTTTACTCTATGTAATAAATTGAAAGTAAATAGATGACTAGAAGCAAGTATACCAAATAAAAATTTATCAGCATTATAACAATTCTGTCATTCATTGTGACTTGTAAAATCTCTGAATATTTTACACAGTTCATAGGAAAAATCTGTCTTTTGCACAATGGAGGAAATAAGAAACCTTTTACATAAGTCTTCTGGAAATGGGTTTATACCATAAATGGGAGATGTGGTATGTGGTTATACACATGGATGTTTCTCTAGTGGATTAAGCCAAATGGTTACTTGCCCTAAGTTAGAGACAGAAGAGGGGAAAGCACGTAATTGTAAAGAACGAGGCAGCGGTTCTAGAGGTGCTTGATAATCGGACCTGATTTCAAATGGGCCACTCCATATAGTTTACTTAAACATAGTACTTTCTAAGTTTCTGCAAGAAGTATGTAGTCTCAGGAGAATTGCTGTACCTCTGACCTACACATTGGGCATGATTAGAAAACACAAGGGTAGGAAATACAGTTTATTCTTTCAGCATGAAAGAAATAGCAAACTATGTAAATCTAATGTCTGACATATAGATACATTATATGAGTGCAGCAAGTACACTTACAAGTTAGAGCCAACAAATAACTGCTGATCCCAACATAGCTTGCTTTTATTTTGTTTCATATTTTTTAAACAAACAAACAAACAAAGAAAATACTCCATCACCCAGGCTGGAATGCAGTGGTGTGATCTTGCCCCACTGCACCTTCCTTCCCTGGGTTCAAGCAGTTCTCGTGCTTCAGCCTCCCAGTAGCTGGAATTACAGTTGTGTGACACCACACCTGGTTAATTTTCGTATTTTTAGTAAAGACAGGGTTTTACTATTTTGGCCAGACTGATCTGAACTCCTGGCCTCAAGTGATCTGCCTGCCTCTGCCTCCCAAAGTTTTGGGATTACAAGCTGAGTCACTGCGCCTGGACCCCAACATAGGTTGCTTTGAAGTGAGTATGTTTGTAAAAATTTTAATAAACATTTAAGTTTTGAAGATCCTCTCAGTCTAGAAATTCTTCCTACTCTCTAGATGACGATTACTGCAGCTAGTGTTATACTTACTAAGCATAAGTCAGTAAGTGTGGTGGAGCAATGATGTAGAGTATGTAAATAAGTTGCTTTTTTTTCCCACATATTAGACTGGATAGTTCATTAGAGTTTTGTCCTTTTCACATTTTTGATGCCCTTTTTTCCTTCATCAATAGAGGTAGCCAAGTTAATTTATTTTTTCTTTACTTTCTTCAAACTCTTTTATTTTTCTAAAAGATACTGCTGCCATCAGTATGCTGATATTAAATGCAAGGTATTATAATAAAGATGTTAGGAGAAATATTTTAGCACCTCTTCTCCCAAATACAGGTTTTATACAATTACCACTTAATGAGCCACACTACCCTGAAAAATCAGATTATATATTTCTTTTATTTTTTTTTTGAGACGGAGTTTCGCTCTCGTTACCCAGGCTGGAGTGCAATGGCACGATCTTGGCTCACCGCAACTTCCACCTTCTGGGTTCAGGCAATTCTCCTGCCTCAGCCTCCCAAGTAGCTAGGACTACAGGCGCGCACCACCATGGTCAGCTAATTTTTGTATTTTTAGTAGAGACGGGGTTTCACCTTGTTGACCAGGATGGTCTCGATCTCTTGACCTCGTGATCCACCCACCTCGGCCTCCCAAAGTGCTGGGATTACAGGCGTGCGCCACTGTGCCCAGCCCAGATTATATATTTCAGTAGAAGTATGTTGAAACCAGCCTGTAGTTTCTAAGTATATAAACCTTTGATCTTTATGTTCTTGGTGTGGATCTTGAAGGAGCTTTCTTCTACATAAACCAACTTTTGGTATAGAAGATCTGTATTTTCACTTATTGATATACACAGTAGATAAATAATTCTCATGTTTGCTATTATACTATATGAATATTTAATATTTAAAGAGTTCAGGCAGCTGGAAAACTTAGTTCTGCATTTTCAGTACACTGACATAAGAGTGGTTCATTTGGTTAGTAGAACTGGATAGTAAGTAAATAGAAATGCTATTGTAGACTTTTTAGTCATTAGTTGGTACCTAGAGCTCTTAATGTCTTTGCTTCTTCACTGCAGTCTTACTGTACTATCACAGTTGTATAACTGACTTGAATTTCATCTCAAGGAGTTTAACTTTCTACAGAGTATAATTTTGCTAAAACTTTCCTACTGATTTTACAGCTGGCATTCCTCGTTCAGTATTAAAAGATTGGCGTAAAGTCAAGAAGCTGAAGCAAACTGGGGAATCCTTTTTACAGGATGACTCCTGCTGTGAAATAGGGCCTAATTTACAAAAGTGCCGAGAATGCAGACTTATTCGCAGTAAAAAAGGAGAAGAACCAGCTCACTCACCGGTATTTTGTAGATTTTACTACTTTAGACGGTAAGTGAAAATATGAAATTATGAAAAAATAATTTATTGATTTTATATTGGAAATGATAGTGTTATGCTGAGTGTCCCTTTTGGATGGGGGATGAGTGTTTGAGTCTCCATGTTTCTGAAACACTATAAAAGAGCATTAAACATTTTTATACTAAATTTTAACAATTTCTAACTATTACACTAAGTACATTGTTACTCATGTTTCATATGACCTTTCTATTCTGAGATTTATTCTTAATAAGAAAATGATTTTTTTTTTAAGAACATGATAGGAAATAACAGTTTTTTATTTAAGGATTCTTAAAAATGTTTTATACCTTGGCCAAAATAATTTAGTATTTCTCTCTGTACTTTAGCTAATTATCACAGACTTTAAATCTAGGTAAGCAATCTAGGCAGTTAAACTAAAGCCATTACATTACATTTTGGTACCCATACTTTTGTCAAACATACATGAAACATTTGTAGCTGTAAAGATAAGTTATAAAATGGCCAGATGCAGTGGCTCACGCCTGTAATCCCAGCACTTTGGGAGGCCAAGGCAGATGGATCACCTGGGGTCAGAAGTTTGAGACCAGCCTGACCAACATGGAGAAACCCTGTCTCTACTAAAAATACAAAATTAGCCAGACATGGTGGCACATGAGTGTAATCCCAGCTACTCGGGAGGCTGAGGAAGGAGAATAGCTTCAACCTAGGAGGTGGTGGTTGCAGTGAGCCAAGATTGTGCCATTGCTGCAACAAAAGTGAAGCTCCATCTCAAAAAAAAAAAAGTTACAAAATGACAAGGAGGATTTGTTAGTACCCTGTCATATTTTAACATTATTGTAGTAAAATATGAAAACCACTTAACAGTTGTTAACCTATATAGTAATTTAATATAGATATTACCAAGTAATATTTTAAAGTTAAAGACTTAAAGGTCGACTTGTAAGAGTTCAAATAAAGAATAGATGGGGGAGAGGGGAGAATAGTTGGATAACCCAGACAATAAAGACTAATTAACATGTCACACTCCAGAATCAGTCATTTCTAGTTGTAAATTCCATCTCTGTCCCTAAGTTCCTATATGAGTTTATTAACTATGGTAGGACTACAACTAAGCCTGTCTCATCTGCAAAATGTAAATGTTAGTACCTGCCTAAGAGAGGGTCAATGAAGGTTAAATGAAATAAAATATCCCAGGTCCTTAATATAGTCCCATGCACATATGAAATGCTCTATTGTTAGCTGTAATTATCTTCCTAAGAAGTTGAGATACTTCATTCTGCTTAGTACAATATGCTGGTAGCCAAGTATAGACATCCAAAAATACGTATTGATAAGAATGGACCAAGTTATCTTTCTTCCTTTGTAGCCAGCAGTCCCCAAAGGACAGACAACTTCAGGGAATAATTATAGGAGGTAGTACATATGGAAGTACAGAAAAGATGAAAAAAGGAATCAAAAGGAAAGTAGGTTTGAGGTGATAAGAAAATCTAGGTCTGAAGGAAAGAAATGTTCAGGCAAAGATTGCAACATAAAGTCAAAATAAGATGCTGGGGTATGACAAAAGGAGAAATTACATTTAAAAAGAAGGAAACTTTGATAATAAAGACAAAAAATAGGAATAAAAGAAGTGTTGTTGTTCATATGAAAAATACAGTATGACTTGTATTTTAGACATCACCTAGTTGAGAGTAAAGAGAGTTAAGTACAAGATAATTAAGGAATAACCACCAGCCAGTAAGAAAATAGTAGCTTTACCTTTCATTTACCATAAACTTCCCTGAATAGAGTAGTTATTTGGACATCAGAAGCTCAGAGCAAGTAAGCACATTAATGCAGTCCTATAAAACTATTAGGAATTTCATTCTTGTTCTCCTAAATCACTTTAATAATGTGTCAGTGAATGAAAATGTATGTGTAGTTGACATTTTTAAAGTCCTCCTGGTCAAAGTCTTAAGGTGATTTAGGCCATTTCAGCTTCAGTGATTCCTGATTTAGGTTATGTATAAAATAATAGCATTGCTCTGGGCAACATTGGACCCACATTTTTATTCTTGTTACTCAGCAAACAAACAGTTTTATTTTGTTGGAGTTAAGTAATTAAGTAAATGTGATTTTATTTCTTGAAATAACCAAAGACTGGCTCTACTTATTGTCATTTGCATAACACCTATTAGTTATTTAAATTAATTCAATAATTAGTGTGGGAAGAATTACCCTGTATTCCTATTTTCAATGTAATTCATATTTTATAATGCAGTGTAAACAATTATAAATTTACAACTTTAAAAACTGAACTTATGTTTTCTTAATATGTTGGTACCTAATGCTTTTATGTTTTAATATTTCAGATTGTCATTTAGTAAAAATGGAATAGTTAGAATAGATGGTTTCTCTTCTCCTGACCAATATGATGATGAAGCTATGAGTTTGTGGACACATGAAAATTATGAAGATGATGAACTAGATATAGAAACTTCTAAATATATCTTGGATATAATAGGCGATAAGTTCTGTCAATTAGTGACATCTGAAAAAACAGCTTTGTCGTGGGTGAAAAAGGATGGTAAGGAAGTTAAATATAATATGAACTATACAAATTTTATTTTAAGAATTTCTCGTTGAATTATGTTTGATCTATGAAAGAAATCCCTAATCTTATCGTGTTGATTTTTAATTATGATAATGATACCTTTTTACAAATGAATGTACCAATATGTAATTTTTTTTTTTTTTTTTTTGAGACAAAGTCTCGCTCTGTCACCAGGCACCAGGCTGGAGTGCAGTGGCGATCTCAGCTCACTGCAACCTCCGCCTCCCAGGTTCAAGCAATTCTCCTGCCTCAGCCTCCTGGGTAGCTGGGACAACAGGCGTACGCCACCATGCCCAGCTAATTTTTTTTTTTTTTTGCATTTTTAGTAGAGACGGGGTTTCACCATGTTGGCCAGGTTGGTCTCGATCTCTTGACCTCCTGATCTGCCCGCCTCGGCCTCCCAAAGTACTGGGATTACAGACTTGAGCCAACGCGCCCGGCCACCAATATGTATTTAAGGTTACATGTATTTTCCAGTAGAAGATGAATTGAGTCAGTTAACCATTTATTAAATCACAGTAGTATTTTGGTATTTCTGCCATTGCAACATAAATTAATGTGTTAAACCCACTTTGGATGCATGTTGTAAAATTTCAACTTTTGGCCTATAAAGACATAATCTACCCCAATTATTTGTATTGGAATCTCAGCTTTACTTCCTGTTTAACTGTTACCTTTGGCAAATAACCTCTCTGGATATCCGGCAGGTCTATAAAATTGGAAGGATAACTATTTCATTAATTTATTTAGAAAGTAGTTATGTTAATTATGTTAATTTATGTAAAGTACTTAATAGGACCTAACATAGTAGATTCTCTAAATATTAGCTTCTTTTCCTTCCCTTCTTTAAATTTACTGGTTTGCTCCTCAGGGAACACTTAGCAATGACTGGAGACATTTTTGGTTGCATAACTGAGGGAGTTAAGGATATGCTGCCAAGCATCTAGTAGGTAGAGGGTACAGGTGCCACTGAACACCCTGTGGTGCACAGAATAATCCCTCAAAACAAAGAATTATTCAACCGAAAATGTCAAAGGTGCCAGAGTTGAAAAACCCTGCCTTAGATATAAGCCATTTTTATTATTAACTTATTATTTCTGAAGAGAATTACAAATTACTTCAAAAAATATATTGGTCTTTAGTTAATATAGCCTAGAAAGTTCTTGGTTTGCCTTTACATTTTTATTCTTCTGTATTTCAGCCAAAATTGTCTTGGTAAAGAGCATGTTTGCCTTTAAAATTTTTGTTTTTTTGTGTATTTCAGCCAAAATTGCCTGGAAAAGAGCAGTGAGAGGAGTCCGGGAGATGTGTGATGCATGTGAAGCAACATTGTTTAACATTCACTGGGTCTGCCAAAAATGTGGATTTGTGGTCTGCTTAGATTGTTACAAGGCAAAGGAAAGGAAGAGTTCTAGAGGTTGGTGTATAAGTTTATATAAATAGAAGTTTTTTAATAATTTTTTTAGGATCACTAATCTAGGACATGAGATGATTTTTTTTATTCCTACCTTCCTTAATTATTAGTATATTAAGGGGTTTTTTTTAGTTTGTTTTTAAGAGGAGAAGTAATCACAGTTTATTAATGGTCATATTTTCTAGAATTAAATTGCATCTATACCCATCAGCCTCTTGAGGGTATCCATCTTCTCATTTCAGTCAGTTCTTTAATGTAGCCCAAATTTAGGTTAGGCCTTGTTGCTTTGATTTCAATGTGTGGGCCAGGCACTGTGGCTCATGCTTATAATCCTACTGCTTTGGGAGGCGTAGGCAGGAGGATCACTTGAGCCCAGGGGTTCAGGGTTACACTGAGCTTTGATTGTACTACTGCACTCCAGTGTAGGGGGCAGAGCAAGAACCTGCCTCTCTCTTTAAAATTTTTTTTAAAAGACTGCAGTGTGTAGAAGCCCGAAGTCCTTCTGGGACATGTGAATTGCAGTGTCATACCATATAAGTCACAATTGAATACTTATTAGTGTAAATGTAAATTGAGTTTTCTAAATATTAGTCTGTAGCATACAAATAAAAATGTTGGAACTCCTAAGCTGAAGTGATCCTCCCACCTCAGCCTCCTGAGTAGCTGGGACTACAGGCACATACCAGCATACCTGGCTCATTTTTTTGTATTTTTCATAGAGAGAGGGTTTCATCATGTCGCCCTGGCTGACTCCAGTTTTTAGAAAAGAAATCTTTATCATTTGGAAACAGCTTTTCAATTATTTCTAATTTCTAGGTAAATAAATTTCACTGAAACAGTGTTTCTTTGTTAATACAGCTAGAAGTAATATAAAGTTTTAAAAAGGAAATGGGCCAGGTATGGTGGCTCACGCCTGTAATTCCCAGCACTTTGAAATGCCAGGGCAGGCCTCCAAAGATTGCTTAAGCCCAGGTGTTCAAGACCAGCTTGGGCAACATGGCAAAAACCTCCCTCTACCAAAAAAAAAAAAAAAAAAAATCAGCTAGGCATGCTGGTGTGTGCCTGTAGTCCCAGCTTCCTGGGAGGCTGAGGTGGGAGAATCACCTGAGCCCAGGAGATGGAAGCTGCAGTGAGATGTGATTACGTCATTGCATTCCACCTTGGGCAACACAGTGAGACCCTGTCTCAAAAAGAAGTAATTGCATGAGTCAAAAGTGTTTTAGAAAGATTATCCAAGGCAATTTTGGAAGTGACTACCTAAAACTGGTATTGAGTTTTTTGTTAGGAGTAGACTTCTGATGAAATAAGAGGATTAGAATTGTGGAAGCACTAGAAGTACTTAGCATAGATTGTCTCAAAGTAGTGAATGTCATTTTCATTTCAGGCAGCTCTTTTTTCAGAGTAGTATATCAGGTAGATGAAACGTGATTAACAATCATTATGTTCTACTGATAGGATTACCAAAGTCTCTTACCCTTTATTACCAAAGAAACCTGAGCAAATGTGGAAGCATAGCTGAACATCTATAGCTAAATGTTTCTGGAATATGCAATAAATATGTTAATATGAGTAAAATATGAAACAGTAATAAATGTATTTTGACATTTTCAGTTGTTAAAAAACTTGACGGCATGACATGCATTTCAAATTCCTTTTTCCTGGTTTCATATTACTTTTGGTTTTCCTTTGCCAAATTAAAAAAGTTAATTTTAATTTGCTCTGTTTTGCTGTGTTGTATATATGTATATATACATGAGCTACTATAAATTCTTTTTGTGAGTAGGAAAAAGAGTATTTATATTAAAATTAAATTGTTATATTGCTGCTGATTTTCTTTCTCTTTTTTTCTTTTTATGTTGTTGAAACGGAGTTTCACTCTTGTTGTCCAGGTTAGAATGCAGGGGCGTGATCTCGGCCTCCTGGGTTCAAGTAATTCTCCTGCCTCAGCCTCCTCGGTAGCTGGGATTACAGGCATGGGCTACCATGCCTGGTTAACTTTGTATTTTTAGTAGATACAGGGTTTACCATGTTGGCCATGCTGGTCTCGAACTCCTGACCTCAGTTGATCCACCCACCTTGGCTTCCCAAAGTGCTGGGATTATAAGCATGAGCCACCATGCCCAGCCTGCTATTTGTATAGTAGTATTAATTTTGAAAGTGTCATCTTTCAAGCGTGACTTATACCTTGGGTTATTATCTGTGCTATGTATATATCTATTTTACTGTTAAATATTGTAGTAAAACTCAGATTTAGTAGAATTTTTATTTTTGAGACTGAGTCTTGCTCTGTCATCAGGCTGGAGTGCAGTGGCACAATCTCATCTCACTGCAACCTCCGCCTCCTGGGTTCAAGCGATTCTCCTGCCTCAGCGTCCCGAGTAGCTGGGCCTACAGGCACCCACCACCATGCCCAGCTGATTTTTCTATTTTTAGTAGAGACAGGGTTTCACCATGTTGCCCAGGATGCTCTCGATCTCTTCACCTTGTGATCCCCCTGCCTCAGCCTCCTAAGTGCTGGGTTTGCAGGCGTTAGCCACTGCACCCAGCCGAGTAGGTTTAACATATAGCTTCATATAGTGGTAATCAACATAAATTTCTAAAATATAAGCAATAGATAAAATGATTGCAAGTTACATAGGTTTTGCAGAGGAAAGTCAAAGTTTTTAAAGGTAACTAGTTTTAGACTGGGTATGAATTTTATTTAATGTATATTTTTATTAAATAATATTTCTAGATTTTTTTTTTTTTTTTTTTGAGATGGAGTCTTGCTTTGTCGCCCAGGCTGGAGAGCGATGGTACAATCTCGGCTCACTGCAGCCTCAGCCCCCAGCCCTGCCCTGTTTAAGCGATTCTCTTGCTTCAGCCTTCCAAGTAACTGGGATTACAGGCATGTGCTACCACACCCGGCTAATTTTTGTATTATTAGTTAAGATGGGGTTTCACCATGTTGGCCAGGCTGGTCTTGAACTCCTGACCTCAAGTGATACGCCTTCTTTGTCCTCCTAAAATGCTGGGATTACAGGTGTGAGCCACCGTGCCTGGCCTACTTCTAGATTTTTTAATGCTGAATTTATTGAGTGTTGTGACACTGAAGCTGTTATAGCTACCTCATAAAATAGCTGTCTGTGTCACTAAATTTATAGAGAAAGTTCTTGAGATCAAGGTTTCAAACACATTTAATCTTTATGTTATGCCCTATGCTATGCCTTAATTGTGTACAACTTTAGGGATGAAACCTTACTTGGAGTCAGCAATAGAAATTAATAACTATATGGTACCATCTTTTTCACATGCCTCATGTTCCTCTACATGTCTTTGAAGCATAAGAGGAAAATGAATTAATTGTCATCTCAAACTGTGTCAGTCTGATGTAGTAGAATCAGGCAAAAATTTTGTTTGGCCCAGAAAACAGCTATGAGATAAAAGGAGATTAGCTACAGAGAAGATAGAGGTGACTAATAACAATAATAACTGGTAATTTTAGAAAAGGCTCTTATATCCATTTTGCATCACTGTTTTTACAAAATTCAGGGAATGGTGGAACCGTTTTTCCTGACTTGTTTCAGAACCAGACTTCTAAAGCATATCATTGACATTTTCTTTTTTTTTTTTCCCTCATTGGCTGTAACTATAGCCAGTGAGACATTATGATTATTATTATTTTTTGAGATGGAGTTTCGCTCTTGTTACCCAGGCTGGAGTGCAGTGGCGCAATCTCGGCTCACCGCAACCTCCGCCTCCTGGGTTCAAGCAGTTCTGCCTCAGCCTTCCAAGTAGCTGGGACTACAGGCGCGCGCCACCATGCCCAGCTAATGTTTTTTGGATTTTTTTCTTTTTTAGTAGAGACGGGGTTTCACCCTGTTGACCAGGATGGTCTCAATCTCTTGACCTTGTGATCCACCCGCCTCGGCCTCCCAACGTGCTGGGATTATAGGCGTGAGCCACCGCGCCCGGCTGAGACATTTTATATAATCGTTAAGTTCTTCACACCATCAATTTATAATTATGAAACCATGAATGCGATATTCAACAAGGCGTATTATCTTACAGATAAAGAACTATATGCTTGGATGAAGTGTGTGAAGGGACAGCCTCATGATCACAAACATTTAATGCCAACCCAAATTATACCTGGTTCTAGTAAGTATAAATATACCTTCTTCATGTAATATAACTGCTCTTGGTTGCTCCAGATTAAAGGAACACTTAAAGGGAGTATCTAGAAGTATAACCAGATGGAGAGAGAGAAGGTGTAACTAGTATTGATTAATTATCTTGCTCAGTTATTGGAAATCCTCTGTGTAATAAAGCTCAGAAGATAAGTCCAAGCCTCAGTTATGAAGAAAGTTCACCATTACAAGGGGAAAGCTAGAGTGTAACGAAAAGGCCTATTAGATTTCCAATGAAAGCTTTTTACAGATTTTGAGCATATCTTATTTTTAATAGAGGTAAGAGAGAAAATAATAGAGAACATAAATTTGGTTGAATAATCAAATCTGTAATAGATGGAAGAGAATGGAGAAAAATGGAAGAAATTTAAAGGGCACAAGAAAACTTCCATTGTTCCATATTATAATATAAAATATTGTAACAAAAAAATTTTACAGCATTAACAACTAGTGGTAATCTTTTTATTAACTACCATTTTATTTTGTAGTTTTGACAGATCTTCTAGATGCCATGCACACTCTTAGGGAAAAATATGGTATTAAATCTCATTGTCATTGTACTAACAAACAGAATTTACAAGTTGGAAATTTTCCTGCAATGAATGGTGTATCTCAAGTGAGTAAAGAATCTGATTATTCAAATAAAATATATGGCTAAAGATACATATTTGAAATTTGATATAGGACTTGTGTATGACTTATGTTTTCTGTGTTTGTGTGTAAATTTCTTGTATCTATGCTACTAACTGAATAATTGAAGAAAGTGTTTAAAAATGTAATTGTTCTACCTTTGTAGGTTTTACAGAATGTTCTTAATCATGGTAATAAAATTTCTCTGTGCATGCCTGAGTCTCAGCAGCAAAATACTCCTCAGAAGTCTGAGAAAAATGGCGGCAGCAGCCCAGAGAGTGATGTAGGCACAGATAACAAGTTAACTCCTCCAGAATCCCAGTCACCACTACACTGGTTAGCAGATCTTGCAGAGCAAAAAGCCAGAGAGGAAAAAAAAGGTAAACATAATTGATTATCTAGGTATGTGTGAGAGGAGTATAGTATTTTTTTTTTAATTGATACTATCCAGGTTTCCAAGGCATATAGTATTTCTAACCAGTAATGTACTATTGTACAGGTACTGTTAATATTAAGGTAAATAATTTACTTTGGTCTTTTGCTTGAATTATGGCTTAGGTTCAATGTAAACATTTTGTCTTATCAGGAACTAGCCTTTTTGTTGTTGTTGTTTTCTTTGTTTTGAGACTATCACCCAGGCTGGAGTGCAGTGGCACAATCATGGCTCACTGCAGCCTTGACCTCTCAGGCTCAGGTGATCCTCCCAGTTTGGCCTCCCAAATAGCAGGGACTACAAGCATGTACCACCATGCCTAATTTTTTCTTTTTGGGGGATTGGGGGAAGGAGTTTTGCTCTTGTTGCCCAGTCTGGAGTGCAATGGCACGATCTCAGCTCACTACAACTTCTGCCTCCCAGGTTTAAGCGATTCTCCTGCCTAAGCCTCCCGAGTAGCTGAGACTAAAGGCATGCACCACTATACCCAGCTAATTTTTTGTTTTTAGAAGAGACAGTGCTTCACCATGTTGGCCAGGCTGGTCTCAAACTCCTGACCTCAGGTAATCCATCTGCCTCGGCCTCCCAAAGTGCTTGGATTACAGGCGTGAGCCACCATGCCTGGCCAAATTTTTTTGTGTGGGTGTGTGGACATGAAGTTTTGCCATATTGCCCAGACTGTTCTCGAACTGCTGGGCTCAAGCAGTCTACCTACCTCGTCTTCCCAGCGTCCTGGGATTACAGATGTGAGTCACCACACCCGGCCTTAGCCTTCCTTTGACTACAAATGGAAGTTAGTTACAGAATTGTTTGTGGATGAGCATATTGGTAAAGCCACCAGAGCACTAGATGTGTAACTTACCTGTTTTTTTTTTTTTTTTTTTTTGGAGACAGAGTCTCACTCTGTTCCCAGGCTGGAGTACAGTATCACCATCTCAGCTCACTGCAGACTGCCTCCACCTCCTGGGTTCCAGCAATTCTCGTGCCTGGGCCTTCCGAGTAGCTGAGATTACAGGCATGTGCCACAATACCCAGCTAATTTTTAAATTTTTAGTAGAGATGGGGTTTCAGCATGTTGGCCAGGCTGGTCTCGAACTCCTGACCTCAAGTGATCTGCCCACCTTGGCCTCCCAAAGTGCTGGGATTACAGGTGTGAGCCACCATGCCCAGCCAATTTACCTTATTTTCTACCTGTCTTTGCTGTAGTGTTTTTCATTTGCGACAGGTGTAAACTTACCTTAAATACTGAGGAAGGCCTTTTTATATTCAAATTGTTTGAATCCATCTTGAAGGGTCTAACTCATCCTCTAGTTTGTGTTTGGCTGAATAAATCACAATGCTGTCTTCAGTTTTTATCTTCCACTATACAATGCAGGGGGCCAGTTGTGTCTCTATTTTAGCACCATGCTTAATAGAATTAAAATTTGTAACAATGGGGCACAGCGATTCACACCTGTAATCCCAGCACTTTGGGACGCCAAGGTGGGCAGATCATTTGAGGTCAGGTGTTCAAGACCAGCCTGACCAACATAGTGAAACCCAGTCTCTACTAAAAATACAGAAAAATTAGCTGAGTGTGGGGATGCATGCCTGTAGTCCCAGCTACTTGGGAAGCTGAAACAGGTGAATCGTTTGAACCTGGGAGGCAGAGGTTTCAGTGAGCGGAGGTCACACCACTGCAATGGGTGACAGAGCAAGACTCCATCTCAAACAAAACAAAACAAAAATCTGTGAAATTTTTTATTTCAGAAAACAAAGAACTTACCCTTGAAAAACAAATTAAAGAAGAGAAAGAACAAGACAACTCTGAATCTCCAAATGGCAGAACATCACCTCTTGTGTCCCAGAATAATGAACAAGGCTCAACCTTACGGGATTTGCTGACTACAACAGCTGGAAAGCTACGTGTGGGCTCTACAGATGCTGGCATTGCCTTTGCCCCAGTATATTCAATGGGAGCTCCAGTGAGTGTGATGCCAAAGTTTTGCTTTTAATGTGGGCAAAAATTTTAAATAGATATGATTTGGAGACTTGGTTTTTGGCTCTGAGCTACCAGTATGCAGATGAAATCAAGTGTACCAAATTGCTAGGCATGTTTCTATTCGCATTATAATTCTCTTTACCTTGAAAGCTGGCATTAAGGTGGAGGAGGAGGCTCTTCGATACCAGAAGAACCCTAAGATACCCCTTTAGAATTTGGAAACTATTTGTGTAGGGAAGGGAAAAACCCATATAAAAGTGAATGTTATGGCCGGGCGTGGTGGATCACGAGGTCAAGAGATCGAGACCATCCTGGTCAACAAGATGAAACCCCGTCTCTATTAAAAATACAAAAAAATTAGCTGGGCATGTTGGTGCACGCCTATAGTCCCAGCTACTTGGGAGGCTTAGGCAGGAGAATTGCTTGAACTCAGAAGGCGGAGGTTGCGGTGAGCCGAGATCGTGCCATTGCACTCTAGTCTGGGTTACAACAGCGAAACTCAGTCTCAAAAGAAAAGAAAGTGAATGTTATATGTTACTTAAAATAATTAGAAGTTAAATTTTGCTTTAATTATTTACCAGGAAAAAAGAAGAGCAATATAATTGCTTTCAAAAGTATATGGGAACTGGGCATGGTGGCTTATGCCAGTAATCCTAGCACTTTGGAAGGCTGAGGTGGGCAGGTCACCTGAAGTCAGGGGTTCGGGACCAGCCTGGCCAACATGGTGAAACACTATTTCTACTAAAAATACAAAAGTTAGCCATGTGTGGTGGCGTGTGCTTGTAATCCCAACTACTCCTGAGGCTCAGGCAGGAGATTCACGTGAACCCGGGAGGCAGAGGTTGTGTGATCTGAGATTGCGCCGCTGTGCAAGGGCAACAGAGTGAGACTCTGTCTCCCTAGGACTACAGGCATGATATATGAGGGGTGCCACCTACCTGTATTTTCTGTCCCAGGGCTATAATAATGTAAAAGGTAGGAAGGCTGTACTTCTAAGTTCTGCAGACCTGGCAGTTTTCACACAATCAAACTTCTGGTTTGCATTTTGTCAGGAATATAGGAAGTAATATCTACTAAGATAACTGTATATATTGGAGTGTAGGGATATTGTTTAAAAAAAACAATTCTGTGGGAGGAAAATGTGTATGTTTTCTATCAAAAACAGATTTTTGTTTGTTTTTCCTTAATAGAGTAGCAAAAGTGGACGGACTATGCCTAACATTCTTGATGACATAATTGCTTCAGTTGTTGAAAACAAAATTCCACCAAGTAAAACCTCCAAGATAAATGTAAAACCAGAGCTTAAAGAAGAGCCTGAAGAAAGCAGAATATCTGCAGTAGATGAAAATAATAAATTGTACAGTGATATACCACATTCTTGGATCTGTGAGAAGCATATTTTATGGCTTAAGGATTATAAGAATAGCAATAATTGGAAACTTTTCAAAGAATGTTGGAAACAAGGACAGGTGTGTATTTTAGGCTGATTAAGAACACTCTTGCTGGAACTGAAGTTTATTAAACAGAATGGTTCCCTCCTTAGGGATAGAAATAGAGGGGAGAAGAAATAGTACTTAACACATTTGGGAGGCAGTAAAATACCAAAAGTACCAAAAAGATTGTTAGAATGATTGTTTCTCAATTCCTGTTTTTGGCCAGATTTAATATGAATTAACAGGGGAGCATTGATTGTTTTATGTTATTTTTTGATCTATCAGAGAACAGACATGTAGTAACACCGTCTATGTACAAAATGTAGTTCCTTTCTCCTCTTTTTTAGATTGGTATTTTAGTCCAGTTAGTAGATCCATTTATACTATTAAAATATTAATCAATATTAGCATTTTTTCATGAACCTATTTGGTGTTTTTGTCTTTAATATTTATATATAGACCATTTACTTACAAATTAGTTCATCAAATCTTGAATGACAAACTACATTATTTCATTCTCCTCTACTATAAATGATTTTCTGTTGGACAAAAGTTTTGATAATGTTTGATACACATTTCAGATGGCAATTTATATTAATGCAGAAATTATCAACAAATTTAAGTATTTGTATGACAGTATATCATTTTGTTAAATTGCTTATTTTCTGGAAAATGTTTGCTTTGTTCATTCAACTGTTATGAGCATCTAATAAGATCCAGTCTATGTTATAGGCATTAAGAATATAAAAATGAGTAAGCTATGTACAAATGAGTAAGAACCGTTTTAGTGCAGTGCTTCTTGATCTTTTTTTTAGACAGAGTTTCGCTCTTGTTACCCAGGCTACAGTGCAATGACACAATCTTGGCTCACCGCCACCTCTGCCTCCTGGGTTCAGGCAATTCTCCTGCCTCCAGCCTCCTGAGTAGCTGGGATTACAGGCACGCACCACCATGCCCAGCTAATTTTTTGTATTTTTAGTAGAGACGGGGTTTCACCTTATTGACCAGGATGATCTCGATCTCTTGACCTAGTGATCCACCCACCTTGGCCTCCCAAAGTGCTGGGATTACAGGCTTGAGCCACTGCGCCCAGTCACTTCTTGATCTTTTTAGATAACTAACCCCTTTCAAAATCTGATGAAAGCTGAATCTGTGTCCCCAGAAAATAAATACATACTGTACATTGCACATACACAGGTTATAGCGTGTCTTTTTTACCTGGGTCTTCTTGAAGCCCTGATGACATTACTGGGCTGAAATTTTATTTAATTTGTGTGGGCTTTTGAGGTACAAAAGAATCAAACAAATAATTGTTTTGATAATTATGTTGTTTTAAGAACTTCGTTCAAGCTCCTGTGAGAACCCACAAAAGGAAATCTCAAAGCTAGGAAATTACTAGTTCAAAAAGGCTAGTCTAAATTGTTTCTTTACAAGTTAAGTGAAGTTTTTGCTAGATGGACAAGAGGCTTGACATATACAAAAACATCAGGTGTTTAGGGAACTCTCTGAGTAGGTGTGATTATCTGCAACATAGATGAGAGCTCATGGGAGAGAGTGGTGTAAGGAGATGGCTAGAGGAGTGATCATGACATGCCCTTATATATCGTACTCTAAAGATTTTTAGTCTGCCAGGCGCAGTGGCTCAAGCCTGTAATCCTAGCACTTTGGGAGGCCGAGGCGGGTGGATTACAAGGTCAAGAGATGGAGACTATCCTGGTCAACATGGTGAAACCCCATCTCTACTAAAAATACAAAAAATTAGCTGGGCACAGTGGCACGTGATCCCAGCTACTCAGGAGGCTGAGGCAGGGGAATTGCCTGAACCCAGGAGGTGGAGGTAGTGGTGAGCCAAGATCGCGCCATTGCACTCCAGCCTGGGTAACAAGAGCGAAACTTCGTCTCAAAAAAAAAAAAGAGTTTTAGTCTTACACTGTAGGTAATAGTTTTAATTGTGGAATCTGTATAATTAAATTGACATTTTATAATAACTGACAGCAAGGTGGATTAGAAGTTGAGTTAGAAGAGAATAAAACCAGTGCCAAGAAGTCTAATCCTTACAGGCCTGGTATATATATAAATAGGCTCACGCCTATAATCCCAACATTTTGGGGGCCAAGGCAGGAAGATTGATTGCAGCCTGGGCAACATAGTGAGACCTCCGTTTCTACCAAAAATTAAATGGTTCACGCCTGTAGTCCCAGCCACTTGGGAGGCTGAGGCAGGAAGATTGCTTTAGCCTAGGAGGTCTAGGCTGTGGTGAGCTGTGATTGTGCCACTATGCTTCAGCCTAGGCAACAAACTGTCTCCAAAAAAAAGATCATTGTGATAGCCTGAGAATTGTGCTTTGAATTATTTTAATATACTAATTAGCTTAACCCTTATCTTTTTAAAAAGAAAATAACTTAACTTTTGGGCTGGGCACGGTGGCTCACGCCTGTAATCCCAGCACTTTGGGAGGCCAAGATGGATGGATCATGAGGTCAAGAGATCGAGACCATCCTGGCCAACATGATGAAACCCTGTCTCTATTAAAATATAAAAATTAGCTGGGTGTGGTTGCACATGCCTGTATTCCCAGCTACTCGGGAGGCTGATGCAGGATAATTGCCTGAACCCGGGAGGCAGAAGTTGCAGTGAGCTAAGATCGCGCCACTGCACTCCAGCCTGGCTCCTGGTGACAGAGCGAGCCTCTGTCTGAAAAAAAAATTGTTTTTAACAAGTTGCTGATTACCATAAGAAATGGTAGCATAAGACTGAATAGCAGGAATATTATTGGATAGGTACTAGGCACTAGGAATTAATATGTGAATTGCCAGCAGGAGTAAACTAATACCTGAACCTATTTTTTAAGTTGTATATGTTATTAGCTCATTGAAAAAATGCTTAATGGAACATTGAACCATATAGTAAACCAGAATTTAGGGTGTTTTTTCTTTTTTGAGATGTCTTTTGTGATTAAAAATAAAATCTCTAACTAGATGTAATTCTGCTTTTGTGGTTCCTAAATTTTAATTATCTGACAAGTTTAAGAATACTAATAATCTACAGCAAGGCTATCCAGATAGCCCAGTAACTAAAGAAAAAAAAATACTAATAATCACTTAATTTTTTTTTCCTCTGGAGACAAGCTTTTGCTATGTCATCTAGGCGCAGGACACAAACTCTTGGGCTCAAGCAGTCCTCCCACCTCAGTCTTGTAGTAGCTGGGACTACAGGAATGCACTGCCACACTCAGCCTTTTAAGTCATAGCTTAGCTTACTGTGTTCTCTATTCCAGAATTCTGGTTCATTAGAATAAAGGATTTTTTTTTAACCTGAGAATAATATATCAGATGATCTTAGATATATTTTTATATTATTTAGAAGTTATAAATCTTCCATTACTGGTTCCCGGGTTATTAGAAAGCTTTTAGAGAATTTGGGTGGAAAGGACATCTCCATCCCCCTCCTCCCCTACCCCGTCAACAAGTGTAAGAAAGCTTTGAGGGAATTTGAGTTTATGTAATTTCAAGGGAGACAATAACTTTCAGAGAATCACTCATTAGGCTTGAAATTTAATAGTTGAAGCTACTGAAGAGGCTGAGGCGAAAGGATTGCTTGAGCCCAAAGGGTTACACTAAGGTATGATCAGGCCACTGCCCTCCAGCCTGGGTAAGAGAGGGAGACTGTCTCAAAAAGAAAAAAAGATTAAGTCCATATATCTTTTAACTGTTATTTATTTATCTATTTATTTATAAGCCTGCAGTGGTTTCTGGTGTGCATAAGAAAATGAACATTAGCCTTTGGAAGGCGGAATCAATTAGTCTTGATTTTGGAGACCACCAAGCTGATCTCCTGAACTGCAAAGATAGCATCATTTCAAATGCCAATGTTAAGGAATTCTGGGATGGTTTTGAAGAAGTTTCAAGTATGTTGGTTTTTATTTTACTATTTTCTCTGTTGTACTCCTTCAAAATGATAAATTCCAAATGTAACTTAACAGATTTTTAGTCTTTGACTGTTTTATGTTGTTGTCTAATAAATAGAAACAAGTAATTGGAAACAAAATACTGGGTCCTAATCCCTGTCCTTAACGCTAATTTCCTTTGACCTTAAAGATGCCATTTATACTGTTTTACCTTATTTATGGAGAAATGTTTGGCAGTTCCATAAGCTTGTGAACATTGACTTATTTATGTAAAATACTTTGAAAATTAAAACTGTATATGTACGATTGTGATGTTACCAAGATTTTTAAAAACAATTTTTGAGATATTACAAGTGGGTAATTGAATGAATTCTGTTGATGTATAAAAGGAACAAAGTTTTTAATACTACGTAAGTAGTAAGTCAATAAGCAAGCATTCATTAAGCATGTAATGGGCAACAGTTAAATCATTCATTCATTTACATTTCTTTCTCTCCAAATGTTAGTAAAAAGACAGAAATTACTCTTTTAGTAATTAACTGCATTCCTTATAGAACGGCAGAAAAACAAAAGTGGAGAAACAGTTGTTTTAAAATTGAAAGATTGGCCTTCAGGAGAAGACTTCAAGACTATGATGCCAACAAGGTTTGAAACTTTTCATTTTGACTCTTGACTTTGTGAGATTGAGCTGAGACTATCCCAGAGATAGGATAAGTAACTGTAAATGTGACCTGTAGGCCTTTTCTTCCTCAGTTAAAAATAAATAACTTGTGGGTGAGCAGTAATAGTGGCTTATGCCTGTAATCCCAGCACTTTGGGAGGCCAAGGTGAGCAGGTCCCTTGAGTCCAAGAGTTGGAAACCAGTCTAGCCAACATGACAAAACCTCATCTCTGCAAAAGTGCAAAAATTAGCCGAGAATGGTGGCAGGCACCTGTAGTCCCAGCTACTCACAAGGCTGAGGTGAAAAGATTGCTGGAGTTGAGGTGGTAGAGGCTGCAGGGAGCTGAGATCGTGCCACTGCACTCCAGCCTGGGGGACAGAGTGAGACCCTCTCTGACTGACTGACTGATCAATTTATAACAAAACTCGGTTGGTAGCCTCAGCATGGGGGATGTCTTTGAGTTAGGACAGTGAAGGAAAGAATGTTCATGTTAAAGAACACAGGACCCTGTTTAGGACCTCCCTTCTGCTGGAGCTTTTAATTTTAATGATTACAGAAGCAGAATTGCTATTATAGTATCACTTGAGTCAAGGAAAATTGTTACCTGTCTTATGGAAAGGCAGTCTGGTGTTTTGAACAACTTGAAAATTATGTATGTGAAAATACTTACCAATGCAAATCTTTTATTTATAAGAAGGCAATGTTGTTATTCTTCAGATACGAAGATCTTTTAAAAAGTCTACCATTGCCAGAATACTGTAATCCAGAAGGAAAATTCAATTTGGCCTCTCATTTGCCAGGATTTTTTGTACGTCCTGATCTAGGACCCAGGTTGTGCAGTGCCTATGGTAGGTATATGTATTCACATTTCTCCCAAGTAGGAATTATATTGGATTTTTAAGCATTTCTTTTCAAGGCCGGGCGTGGTGACTCACACCTGTAATCCTGGCACCTTAGGGAGGCTGAGGCGGGGGCAGATCACAAGATCAAGAGATTGAGACCATCCTGGCCAACATGGTGAAATCCCGTCTCTACTAAAAATACAAAAATTGCAACAGCTGGGGCTGCAAAAAAAAAAAAAAAAATTAGCAGTGCCTGGTAGTACTTGCCTGTAGTCCCAGCTCTTGGAAGGCTGAGACAGGAGAGTTGCTTGAACCCAGGAGTTGGAGGTTGCAGTGAGCCGAGATCGTGCCACTGCACTCCAGCTTGGTGACAGAGCAAGACTCCATCTCCAAAAAAAAAAAAAAAAAAAATTTCTGTTCTTATAAATTGTCTAATGACTTTTAGTTTCTACTAAATCTGTTCTTTTTATAATCCATCGAAACCCTTTTTTATATTAAGCAACATGTTAATTCTCGCCAATATATAGTTAAGTACCTGCTAATTTTTTTTATTAATTTGATTTTTAACCATAGGACATTTTATTGTAATACAAACATAATTATTGAAATAATAGGGTGTTTTATATATTGTAGCTTTTGGAACAGGTTTTGTAATAAGGAAACTAAAACTCATAATTAACAAATTGTGTGGATAGAGTTCATTTGGGGGAATAGCTGATTAATTACTATTATATATATAAAGTATTTTGTCAAGTAAAATTTTGTTTTATACACAGGTGTAGTTGCTGCTAAAGATCATGATATAGGAACAACAAATCTCCATATTGAAGTTTCTGATGTTGTAAATATTCTAGTCTATGTTGGCATAGCAAAAGGGAATGGCATTCTCTCAAAAGCAGGTAAAGAAACTTAAAGAATAATAGTCTTTGGAATAACAGTTGAATAATCACATTCACTGATATTGTCCAGAATATCAGCTTCTGAGTTAACAGCAAAGATTTCAAAAATAATTGCAATGGATATAGGGGCATTTTAGCCATTATTACTTTAAGACTGAATAATTTTCCTATTTTTTTATGTAAGTGAAATTTTAATTTTAAAAGTGAATATTGAAAAAAATACTAATAAAAGTGAATATTTTAATTTCTTTTCTATCATTAAGTATTGTGTCGATGAAAATATACTGTTAAGCTTACTTTTAAACATTTATTGAGGAATAGAAACTAAGTCCTAGGGATCTACAGATGATTAAAACATGGTTTGTGCCTCAAGCATTCTTTTTTCCCCTCTACTAAAAAGAGGAAGAAGGGGGTCTTTTAAGTGGAAGTAACCTTTTTCTATCCAATACATAGGTTTTCATTTCTGTCTCCTGAATTTCTTTCTGAAACCATGCCCTGTCAGTTACTCTGTTCTTTATAAAGACATAGATACAATCATAGGTCTTTAACCTTTTCTTCTCCATTGGCTTTTCCTCTTTACAGTAGAAGTAGAGTCTAAGAATATCTTTGCTTTCTTGAAAGTAAACATGCTTTAAACCTTTCCATGCTATTGCTTCTACCCTCTAAGAAATATTTTACCATCTCTGTCACTTACCTTTGACATTTCAACTCATTGCAGTCTTGTTCTATACCAGTCTGAAATTACTATTGCTACTGCTGCCACTCACACACATTTGGATAATTCAGTGTATGTTTCTGGTTCATTTATTACTCACCCCTGTCTATAATAAATGGCACTATTGATCACTACCTCTTTGAGTATAGTCCTTTGCTTCTGTGATACCACTTCTGATTCTGGCACATTTTGGAGTCAGAGACTTTTTTTTTGGAGTTTCAGGTGTTCTGTACCTTTTCTACTTCACATGAACTTTCTGTGAAATTCTGTGCATGACATCAGCCATGAAATAGATCATTTGTATATCTGGATCCCAGAATGGATCTATAGCTTGATGGTTAGGTGCTGGGCACATGGGATTCATTATAGTATTCACTCTACTTTTGTGTACATTTGACAATTTTATAATACACAATCTAAAATCCTTCAAAACTGTAGAAACTTATTTTTACATTATGCTACTCAGCTTTCTTAACTAACACTATTGACTATAATAGGTAACCACCCGCATCCCCCAGAGATTTAAGAGTCAGTGGGCACACTTGAGTTATAGTCTGAGTGCTGCCATATAAGTGTGCCCTGTGTGTGGTTCAGATTATTTATCCTTTCTAATCCTGTGATGCCATGGAATTATAGCCTTTGTGTCTCATTATAGTTTGTTAAGATCTTTCCCTGTAGCGCTTAGAAATTACAATATAGGAGTTAGAAGTACAATACAGAAGTTAACCTGCTTTGCTCCATTAATATTCATTCATGTCCTTAAAAGCTAGAACTTGCTTCCTTATCTTTGTTTATGCATATCTCCCAGCTTCTGTTCCTAGCATATTTATTTTGCAAAAATTTCAGGAGAATTTCAATATTTTTATTTTATTGTATTTTATTTATTTTTGAGACGGAGTCTTGCTCTATCGCCAGGCTGCAGTGCAGTGGCGCAATCTTGGCTCACCGCAACCTCCGCCTCTTGGGTTCAAGCAGTTCTTCCACCTCAGCCTCCCGAGTAGCTAGGACTACAGGCGCATGCCACCACGCCCAGCTAATTTTTGTATTTTTAGTAGAGACGGGGTTTCACCATGTTGACCAGGATGGTCTCGATCTCTTGACCTTGTGATCCTCCCACCTCGGCCTCCCAAAGTGCTGGGATTATACGCCTGAGCCACCGCGCCCGGCCCGGGTTATAAGAATGTTTAAAACACACTGAGAAATAAAGAACAGGCTTTTTTTCTCTTCAACTGCAATGCATCTCTTACCTCCATGTCTTCCTGGCAAACTCCTGTATTCATTCTTCCAAATGTAACTCAGATTATCATTTACCTTAGAAGTCTTCATTAAAGAAAGTAAACTTACTCTGCTCTAGCCAGTCATTCTCTTAGGATGCCTCCCCCATCCCATGTACTTTTAATTTGCAGAGCAATAAAATTTAAAGGAAAAAAATCAGAAAACAAATCCAAGTTTTCCAGCTTTTAATTCTGTTAAGAAAACATATTTTTAAAAATCAACTGTCATTTTTAAAGACAACATTTTAAACTCTATAAGAAAGGTACACTGGGCACAGTGGCTCACGCATGTAATCCCAGCACTTTGGAAGGTCAAGGCTGGTGGATAACTGGAGGTCAGAAGTTCAAGACCAGCTCACCAACATGGTAAAGCCCCATCTCTAGTAAAAATACAAAAATTAGCCAGGTGTGGTGGCAGGTGCCTGTAGTTCCAGCTACTTGGGAGGCTGAGGCAGGAGAACTGCTTGAACCTGAGAGGCAGAAGTTGCAGTGAGCCAAGATCATGCCACTCTACTCCAGCCTGGGTGTCAGAGCAAAACTCCATCTTAAAAAACCAAAAAGAGAAAGATATCAGAGTAAAGGATGATTTTTTTTTTATGATCAACTTTCTATATTGTCCTTAATTTTCTTCTTTTACCATGGACTGGGAAAAAACTTTGTCACTGATGTAACAGTGGAGGACTTTGCTGATATGATTGCCCTTATTACATTGTGATGTTTATTTGCCTAGACTTACTAGGACCCTCTTTAGCTCCATGAGCTCTTGAATGGATCTTTCTTAACCCTAATCCCCAACTTCCTAGGACACGCTGGCACATAGTAAACATTTACTAAATGTTTCAATAAGAAATGCTTGCAGCTGGGTGACAGAACGAGACTCTTGTCCCAAAAAAAAGCTTGCAGCTAAGATTGAATATAAAAATGAGATTACTGTAATAAGTTAGGAAACATCTGCTTAATGTGTACTTTGTAGCAGGTAACAGCTTTCTTAAAAAAATTTCCTACAAGTGAGAACATGTGGTATTTGACTTTCTGAGTTGTTTTGCTCAAGATAATGGCTTCTAGTTCCATCCATCTTGCTGTAAAAGACATGTTTTTGGGGTTTCTTTGTTTTTCTTTTTTTTTTTTTTTTTTTTTTAAAGACAGGGTCTCCTTGCTCTGTTGTCCAGGCTGGAGTGCAGTGGCACAATCTCGGCTCACTACAGCCTCGACCTCCTGGGCTCAAACAGTCCTCCCACCTCAGACACTGAAGTATCTGGGACTACAGGCAGATGCCACCATGCCTGGCTAATTTTTTAAAATTTTTTTGTAAAGATGGGGTTTTGCTATGTTGCTCAGGCTGTTCTCAAACTCCTGGGCTCAAGTGATCCCCCTGCCTCCGCCTCCCAAACTGCTGGAGTTACAGGTGTGAGCCACCTTACCCAGTAATGATTTCATTTTAATGGCTAAATAGTATTCTACTGTGTATATACATCACATTTTCTTTATCCAGTCTTTCTTTATTGATGGAAACTTAGGTTCATTCCTTATCCCTGATAGATATTGGGGACTCAAAGGAGGGTGGTTAAGAGAGGGGTGGGTGATGAGAAATTACTTAGTGGATACATTGTACATTATTTAGGTGATGATAACTACAAGCCAAGACATCACCACTAGTAGGTAATACATCCATGTAACAAAATTGCCATCGTACCCCTTAAATATATACAAAAATTTTTAAAAGAATATTTATTTAAATGTTCACTGTCATAAACTCAGTTTTTAAGAAAGGACCTTCCTGTGGTCCTACACTTAGAGACAACCACGGTTACTATTTTTGTTTATACACTTCTAAAGTTTTTTGTGTACATACTTATATGCGTAGGGATTTTAGTTTGTATTTTGGAAGAATGGCTGGATTTTCCTCAAGACCACAGCGTTGTTCATGAAACATTTGCATTTGATTACAGATTAACCATTATCAAATATGAGATCCCCTAGAAATCAATCAGAATACATTTTGCCCCGCCATTCATTAGTCATGGTAATGAGTAAAACCTTTCACCATGGAACCTTTCTACTCAGGCATAAAATAGAGGTATCCCTTAGTCATTAGTACATATAGGGGCCAACTAATAAACAGTGACCATAAAAGACCTTTGTAAGTTGGGAAATGCTGAGTACAAGTCATTGTTAGGACCACTCCCTTGGGACAGGGAAGAAGGTGGTTAAATTTACATAGTAGCTGTTAAGTTTTCTGTTTCCTACATCTTATTTTGCAGAAAACAAACTGGGGAAATCCCTATTGCTTTGTACCCACTTAACTATTCTTATAGTCCTAAAAGTTATGAACGTATAACTGGGTTTGACTCCTTTTTAAGAGTACTGATCTGGCCAGGCGCGGTGGCACATGCCTGTAATCCTGGGACTTTGGGAGGCCGAGGTGGTGGGTGGACTGCCTAAGCTCAGGAGTTCAAGACCAGCCTGGGCAACATGATGAAACCCCACCTCTACTAAAATATCAAAAACCAGTCAAGTGTAGCAGCGGGTACCTTAGTCCCAACTACTAGGAAGGCGGAGGTTGCAGTGAACCAAGATCATGCCACTACACTCCGGCCTGGGGGAAGAATAACAACAAAAAAAGTGCTGATCCTAGTCAGGCACTCTGCTGCTCTGATAGATCAACTTTAGAGACTTAGCTTTCTGGTAGTCTTCACTGACACCTTGAAAATATGCTCCTTTGTTTCAGGAATACTCAAGAAATTTGAGGAAGAAGATTTGGATGACATTTTAAGGAAAAGACTGAAGGACTCAAGTGAAATACCTGGGGCTCTGTGGCATATTTATGCTGGGAAAGATGTTGACAAGATAAGAGAATTTCTCCAAAAGGTATAATTTTGTTTGCAAATAACATCTCTTCACCTTATGCAAGGGCTTATTATTAGCATAACTTCACCTGGCATTCAGCAATATAAGATCATTGCATAATTTTTGAATGCAGTGAAGGTTTTGAATGGCGATTTGTTCTCAGTCGGTAGTGCTTCTCCATTCCCTGATAATAAAGGACTAATCTGTTGATGAGCCAGATATTAGATGGGTGGCAAAAAGTAGCTATCTGGAGGTGCAGGATATATAAATTAATGTTTCATAGAAACACCTAAAGAAGGTAGGATCTTTATTTTCTTTGAATCTGATGGATATTTGTGGCTGCTGACCTAGGGAATGACTCTACTGTATCACATCTGATACTGTGATACTTGGGTAGACTCAAATTTTGAGTAATCATACCTTGACTGTAGTTGTCATATACTCTGAAAGAAATATACATATCAACCTGAAATAATTGGTTCATACCCTTTGTTCAGATATTTTTTAAACTTAATAATTATGGAGTTTTTTTTTAATTTTTTTTTTTTTTTTTTTTAAATAAAGAAGGGGTTTCACCATGTTGGTCAAGCTGGTCTTGAACTCCCGACCTCAGGTGATCCGCCCACCTTGGCCTCCAAAGTGTTTGGATTACAGGTGTGAGCCACTACACCCAGCCGGAGATTTCTTTTAAGAAATCTTCAGTGCTGATACATCATCTTTCTGAAAGGATGTAAGTTCTGTCTCTGTAATTAATATGAAGTAAAGGAGTTTAGCCTTTTATGTACCATCTTATGCTACCTACCTGTATTTTAATCTGAAATATGATAATTTGTGCCTTCTAAAGCAGATTATTTCCCTGATTATAGAATCTTTGAAATTGATTCTTCAAGGGTTAGAAGGGTAGCCATGTGAAGGTATTTGTGTTTATACTTACCTTAAAAAAGAATCAGTAAATGTTTATGAAATCCATACATATGAATGGTTTGGCTTTTGGTAAAGAAATAACTACCTTGTTCTTCATCCATGTGCTAGACTTTAGAAACAATTGTAAGGAAGGAAACCAGATAGATGGAAACTTCATGATGGTAGGAGGTGGTGAGATGGAAGTAGTAGACATTCTGTTAACAGCATGTTGGTATTGCTGTATTGTTATTCTTGGGCTTTCCAAATTATTGCAGAATGTTATTTTTTAACTGAAGAAGCTCATTCAGTTGTTCCATTGATTCTGAAAATGAAAGACTGTTGTTATTGCAAATAAAATTGAAATTTAACTGAACAGGATTTACCATTTCCTTACTTAAATTGGGTGTTTATATTTCAGATTTCAAAAGAACAAGGCCTTGAAGTTCTACCAGAACATGATCCAATACGTGACCAAAGTTGGTATGTGAACAAAAAGCTCCGCCAAAGGCTGCTTGAAGAATATGGAGTCAGAACCTGCACTCTTATTCAGTTCCTTGGTGATGCTGTTGTTTTGCCAGCAGGAGCCCTTCATCAGGTATATACAAACTTATTTCTAACATATCCTTTACTGACTGAAAGAACTAGTTTTGAAAAAGAAATTGCTCTTAGTATAGATATAAATGAAAGAACACACAAATAAGAGAATAACCTGCACCAGTGTGCCTTTATTAAAATGACATCCCAGTGCCTGAAGCAATCTGATATAATTACCTTAAGATTTTAAGTTGTTTTAATAACATGAGCCAGATTTCTATTTGTATACTGTCTCTGATTTCGTAGATTGAAATCTGATTTTTAAGCCCTTTTAGTTACATGTACCTCTGAATAGGGAGGCTTAAAAGCATTCGGCAGGGAGGGCACAGTATACAGACTTTTTATCAAGCTTTAAGCATACCTCCTATCTCTCTGTAGCATGCTAGTATAGCAAGGGCCTGTCTAAAGAAAGATGGTATGTAATTTATATAACTGTCCACAAAACAGAAAAAGAAATACCTAATTTAAAATACCTAATTCTACAAAAAATCAATCTTAAAATGTTTAAAAAAGAATTATAAAATACCTAATTTTTCAGTACCTGGAAAAATGGCATAGAATAGGTGGGGTGGGTTATGGGATTATTATGGTTATTAAAAGTACACAAGTGGATTCCTATGAGTGGAATGGGGCTACCACAACCCAGGTTAGCCCTTGTATTAACAAGGTGACCAGGGAAACCAGAAAAAAAACTCAAAAAGCTGACTTGCCTCAAGAGTTTGTTCTCCACCTTTTCTACTACTCATCAATTGGGATGTAGCTGATGTATATTAGTTTATCAAGAAAAGTTTCTCATATTTTGTATAAGTATAGTCATTGACTGTTCAGCATTTATGACCTATTCCATACAAATACTACTTAGGTGGTAATAGTTGCTTGTTTTAGGATGTTTCAGATTTATCATTATTAGATCTCAAATGGCATTATGATACAGTAGTAAAATACAAATGTCATAATAATAAATGTACCTTTTTCTCTGTGATAGAGAAAACAATATATTTAGATTAAATGCTTATTTTCCCATGGATTTAGGATTATTTGAGATGTCATATTATTTATGATTCATGTTTTAACTGGGATTCACCCTATACACCATTTCTTTGACTTCTAGCCTCTTAGCAGAAAACAGCTAATCTGTATTCAAATGTAAATGCATAAAGTTAAGCTAGGTAATGCAATCATTTTTATAAATTGATATATAATTTGCATATAGCAAAATTTACCTTATTTAATATACAGTTTTTTAAGTTTCAACAAATGCATAGTTAGGTCACAACACAAACACAATATAGAACAATGTCATCACTCCTAAAAAGAAATTCCCTCTTGCACTTCTATAGTCAGCCTCTCTTCCCACCCACAGTTCCTGCAACTAACCTGCTTTTTTGTCCCTATAGTTCCTCTTTTATGAGTATGCCATAAATTTGGAACCACACAGTATGTACCCTTTAAGTCTGGCTTTTCTTAATGTGTTTGAGATTCATCCCTATTGTTGTGTTTATCAGTTGATTCTTTTTTTATTGCTGGGTAGTTGTCGTATGAATATTTTTTTCATTTTTTAGATATATGCATTCTCCAGCTGAAGTACATTTGTGTTCTTTCCTCTTTGGGGCAATAATAGATAAAGCTGTCATAAACATTCATATATATGGTTTTATGTGAACATAGATTTTTATTTCTGTTAAGTACTAAATGGTGGGATTGCCTAGTGATATTATATTGTATGATTAAATTTAAGAAGCTGCCAGACTATTCTCTTAAGTTGGTCGTTCCATTTTCATTTCCCAATGCAGGGTTCTGTGAGTTTCATTTCCTCTGCTTCCTCACTAGTGCTTGTTACTGTCAGTTTTGTTTTTAGACCATTCTAATAAGTGTACAGTGGTGTCTCATGGTGGTTTTACTTTGTACTTTCTTAATGACTAAACATTGAGCATCTTTTTATATCTTAATTTGCCATCTGTATATCTACTTTGGTTAAATATGTGTTCAAATATTTTGTCTATTTAGCTGCTTTTTTTCTTACTGAGTTTTGAGTGTTTCTTGCAAATTTCAGATACAAGTCTTTTATCCGATAAGTATTTTACAAATATAGTTTCCTTCCCTGGAGCTTCTTTTTTCAAAGAGCAGAAGTTTTTTTTTTTTTCATTTTTCCATTTTTTAAAAGACAAGGTCTTGCTATTGCCCAGATTAGAGTGCAAGGGCACAGTTATAGCTCACTGTAATCTCAAACTCCTAGGTTCAAGTGATCCTCCCACCACAGCCTCCTGAGTAGCTAGTACTGTAGATGTGCACCACCACGCCCAGCTAATTTTTATATTTTTTGTGGAGATGGGGTCTTGCTATGTTGCTCAGGCTGTTCTCAAACTCCTGGGCTCAGGCAATCCTCCTACCTTGGCCTCCGGCAATCCTCCTGCCTTGGCCTCCCAAAGTGTGGGATTATGTAGGCATGAGCCAACCTACCTGGTTGGTTTTTTCATTTTGATGAGGTCTAGTTGATCAGTTTCTTTTATGGATCATATTTTCATAGTATCTACAAGATTGTTGCGTAGCGCATGATCACTAAGATTTTCTTCTACATTTTCTTCTGGAACAATTATAGTTTGAGGACTTACATTTGGGTATGTAATTTAGTTCATCTTTGTATGTAGTACTTAGTATGGGTTGAGGTTTGATCTTTTGCATATGGACATTTGGCTGTTCTAGTACTATTTGTTGAAAGAGTACTTTTTAATATTTTTCTTTTTAAAATATAATACATAAACAGAAAAATTCAAAAGTGTAAAAAGTTCACAGTGAAAATTCAGTATGTCACATTTTTCCCCCAGATGCAATCGTTGTTATCCCAAAGAGATTCCATGCTTATACTTGTCCCCCTGCTACGTTTTTGGGAAGAGTAGTCTTCCAGTAGGCTCAAAGTGACCTTGATAAAAAGTTAGGTTATTTACATCTCTCTACACATACCCACACTTGCCCCTCTCTCTCACTGCCTTCCATCCTGTACTCTTCTCCTAGTGCCTCTCTAGGCATCCTGCCCTCTTTGCTGCTTTCACACACACACCAAGTATGTTTCCTCCCTAGGGCTTTTGTGCTTGTTCATCTTTTTTGCTTGGAATCCTTTTTCTCAGATATCTGTAAGACTTGCTTCTTCACAATTTTTTAGGGTTTGCTTAAATTTCACGTTCTTGGTGAGGTATTCCCTGACACCCTAGTTTAAAGCTGCAAATTGTGTCCTCCAACTTTCTATCCTCTTTCCTGTTTTATTTTTCTCCATTTCAGTTATCACTTTCAAATATGCTTTATAATTTACTCACTTTGCTCATCGTCTTAACCCCCAACTAGTATGTAAGCATAATGAAGTAAGAGATTCATGTTTTCATTGCTCTCTTTCCATGCCTAGAATAATGCATTTAATGTTTGTATTAACTCTCTATTCTGAAGGCATGAAAATACATTCTCAATAACATGTTTTTACACAAGGGTAAATGAAAACAAATTTATGGTTTTCTATAATTTATATGTACTGGGCTTTTTGTAAAACATATAAATTTTTACTTCTTCCTATATATACTTTCTCTGGCTACTTCTAAAAGTTTACTTAGGTTGGAACCCACTTTATAACTATACAGATTTTCTTTGAGATAGTTAGAAAATTTACATAGATTATAGAAAGAGTTCATCTATGAAAAAAAAAATGTTGTATCTAAATACACTAAGGCAGCATATACAACCTAGACTGATAGATTATTCTGAGATCTGCTACTAAATTGCTGAGTGATCCAAAACAAGATCTAACTTCTTTGCTATATATTTTGGCACAGAAATTGCCAGCTATACAAAAGGGGATTTTTACTTTCCCTCCCCTGTGTGGTATGATGACAACAGCACAGCTCTCTATACTCTGTTTGAAAGGATGTTGTCCACAATTCACAACTGGTGGTAATGCAGTTTTAAGAGAAAATTCAAGGGAAGTAATAAGTGTTTACAATATTAACTTGGGTTTGAGTTGCATTATTACTTACAACCTGTAGTAATACAGGTCTTAGAAGTTCTGAAAACTGTTCATGGCTTCAGCGCTTCCAGTAGGCTACAGGTGGCCCTCAAAATAATTCAGACTCTAAATTCTAACGTATGCTAAATTGTTCTGACAAAGTGAGAATATAAAGAACACTTTAGCATACATTAGAATTTCATGGAGTGCTTGATAAAACAGATTGCTATATTCTACCACCAGAGTTTCTGATTTCAGTGGGTCTGGGGAGGGACCTAAGTTTCCAGGAAATGTTGATTTTACTGTCCAGGGACTACACTTTAGAAACCACACAAATAGGAATCTCTTGCAAACCCAAGGCACCTATTTTCAACCAAGTGATACCACATGACAAAGGCCAGCAGTGCTAGGGAAGAAACAACATTCTATTCTTTGGCCTGTCAACAATGACCATTGCCAGAGCCAAATTGAGAAAAGAGTGGGCTGTCTGTTCGAAGAAACTCAAATGTATAATCTTAGCAAGCTGAGAGAAAACAGCACAGCCACACCCCTCTTTATATGCTAAGAACTATTCTAGAATTGGAGACTTAGAAATCTTCTCTTGGTAACTGGGACTCAGTCTGTGAAACTCCTGTACATCCCTCCACAGAGCAATGACCCTGACCTCCAGGATTTATTTTGTCTCAGCTGGAGTATTACGAGGTATAGAGTGGCCTTTACTTAAAAACAGCAACAGTTTTAAGTTAACACAAAATCTTTAGCAAAATTTGCCCCAAAATACTAAGTTTAATTTATTGTGTTTGGTCATTTAACATGAGTTTATAAAATTTTAAAGTTGTGATTCTTTGTATTCATATGACCAAAAGGAATTCTTGACAAAATCTTTCCACACAAAGTTCTCATGAAGAACTGAATAGCAATCACAGTGTCAAGAGAATAACCTTCCTACTATGAATACAAATTTTATTTTCTTAACATTACTTATAATTGATTTTTTAAGGCAAGTATGAATAAGACAGTGTCAAGGAAGTGAAATATAAATGACTCAAATGTGGCAAAGAAAAGGAATAATCAAAATGAGAAGTTTAGTTGTATTCTGCTTTAAAACTGAACCTTGGCCCTTCAAACTAACCCTCAAGCCTTCATGTAAAAGACATCAGGTAGGGGTCATTAGGAAACCTAACAGCATCTTGAAAGCACTAATAAAGGTCACTGTTGTGAAAGTCATTTTAAAACAACCATAAGCTGGCAAAGACGTGACAGAATGAATTTTTTCAGAACTCTGGAATCTAATCTAAAACTTATACAGAATCCAAAAGACTGCTTAATGAAGAAAAGGGCAGCTGATTTTTGACATTTAAGGAAATCTATGTTAGGTCACTGGCTGACTAATGAGATATTGGAACACAGACTTCAGTGACCACACCCAACAAGGAATACTGCCTTTGCAAAAACAGTTTGGAAAAGTCACTAAACAAATGGATGAATGCAGCTCTCAGGAATCAACAACAGCACACCCCAAGGCAGGGAAAGAATATGATTACCGGAATTAACACACTGTTATGTTCAGATGCCCAGTTTCCAACAAAAAAGTACAAGGCATACACAGAAAGAGGAAAGTACGGGCTATTCAAAGGGAGAAAATAAATTGGCAAAAACCTTCCCCAGGAAGCCCATACTAGACAGCTGTCTTAAATATGCTCAAAGCTAACGGAAACCAGGAAAATGATGGATGAACAAAGAGATTTTTTTTTTAAACCAAGTATAAATTTTGGAGCTACAAGTGATTTTAGGACATGCTAGAGCTAGATATACCAAAAGGTTTTTTTCATGCTAAAACTTTGGAAAGACTTAACTCTCCTTAAGTTCAGATTAATGAAAGACATAAGGAGAGAGGGCATTTGGAGACTGTGTATGCTGTATGAGAGTTAATAAGTAGGACTGTAAAGCATCTATTAGACAAGACATCACAGGAGTTGGGCTCCTGTTGACTTGCCATTTATTGGCTGATTTGTCTTGGGACAGGCGCTGAACATCTCATCCATAGTTTCCTGCTCTGTGAAATAGAGCATCTGTTCTACAGACACATTATGAAGAGCCAGTGAGACTGTACAGAAATGCTGAAAATGTGAGGCATCCACTATGTTCATCCTCCAGAGGAACCAACAACCTAATGATTAAAGAAAGAGAATGTTTACTTTACTATGCTACCAAGTTATCAATAGAGGCACAGTGCTTGAGTTAAAGAACTCTGCAGACTTCAGCAGCTGTTCAGGTGGTCATTATGCCCAGAGGAGGAATTCTAGCCCCTCTGGAATTCCATCACCCTATCATCAATTAGATTTTTTTTCCCACAGTCTCCATTTCCCACTTACTATCTCCATCTCACTCCTCCCAAAAATTTATTTTGCATACTTAAAATTAGAGTAACTTTAAATGCTTAGTTTTTCAATTATTTCTCCTTTCCCAGGAATTTTTGTGACATTTTTTAATATCACTAGAAGACAATCTAGAAACACTGAAAATCCCAGATTGGATCAGCTTGGGCCTTCCTCTGTTGTTTTACTGAACATTAATAGAAAGCAGCTCTAAGAAATAGTCAAGTCCAAAGTCAGTTTGTAAATGCTGAACAAGTAACAGATAAGACTACTGACTGGCTTCTTGGGAAAACTGTTTAGTCAGGAGAGAGAAAACTGTGGAAAAACTGTTGTACTGATGTCACCAGTGATTGAAGGAGTATCTTTAATTGGCTAATTTGAAAGAAAGTCACAAAAGAAAAGCACGGATAACCAAAATCCTGGGATATGTCTGAAACTCAGTTGAGGTCAGTAGACCCATCTGGAACTACATTTTCCATCCCAGTTCCTAACCAAGTTTCATTTCCTTTTCTTTGTTCTCTGATGTAAGAGTTAACAGTGAAATGACCAAAATCCTGAAAGCCAATGGAGCAACAATAAACACACTCAGATAGATTGCCTCATAAATTCTTTCAAGTTAGTTTTTAAAAGTAACACAGTTTTTAAAAGTCCACCTTGACAAAATTGATAATTTAATATCGGATTATCAGCCTCTCCAAAGGATTCCTGGAAAAGTTTTCTTTTTATCATTTAAAAATATTCCATTTACAAAGTCACTTTACATGAAGCTTTTCAGTGACATAACTTTCTCATAAAATGTGGTCTTCTGCTTTAAAATCCATTCGATGTTTTGGAGAAAGTAAATTCTCCAGCAGAACTGTCTTATGTTTATTGATTTTAAATAACTTGGCTTTTCTTTGCTCCGCACCTTTTAAAATTTATATTTCACTGTTTTTCTTTTGGGGATAGGTTCAGAATTTTCACAGCTGTATTCAGGTAACTGAAGACTTTGTGTCTCCAGAACATCTTGTAGAGTCATTTCATTTAACACAGGAACTGAGACTTTTAAAGGAAGAAATCAATTATGATGATAAACTACAGGTAAGAGATGGGTGTTCTTTTTTTTTTTGATACGGAGTTTCGCTCTTGTTACCCAGGTTGGAGTGCAATGGCATGATCTCAGCTTACTGCAACCTCCGCCTCCTGGGTTCGGGCAATTCTCCTGCCTCAGCCTCCTGAGTAGCTGAGATTATAGGCACGCGCCACCATGTCCAGCTAATTTTTTGTATTTTTAGTAGAGACGGGGTTTCACCAAGTTGACCTGGATGGTCTCGATCTCTTGACCTCATGATCCACCCGCCTTGGCCTCCCAAAGTGCTGGGATTACAGGCTTGAGCCACTGCACCGAGATGCGTGTTCTAACTAGGTCCTGTTCTGCAGGCTTTTGTTTAGAAATATGATACATGTATAACAGGCAGTCATTGCCTAGTTGGTCACATTAGGGTAACAACCAAAGATTAACACCAACATGTATTTAATTGTATGAATTATATTGTCCATTATTTTAACTTTTGCCTTAACACTTTTGAACATTTTTCTTATATTTGGCTATCCTAGGTCCTCATTAAAATTTGTTTTTTTTTTTTTAATCTGGAAGTTGTCATTTGTTAATTTCTGTCCAAATGAAGTGATTAGAAATATCAACATCTTTTTCAGGTTAAAAATATTTTGTATCATGCAGTCAAAGAAATGGTGAGAACCCTGAAGATACATGAGGATGAAGTAGAGGATATGGAAGAAAATTAAGTGTGATCCAGTTTAATATTTTTAGGTCATTGAACTGGGATTACTTAACCTTGATTGATGATATGTATGCACACTGACTTAAGCTTCATAAAACCATCAGTGCCAAGAAATTCTCTTTGTAGTAATTACTTGTTACTGACACCGCAGCAGTATAGCATATGTCACAGTTCCTGTGATTCAATGTTATAAAACAAGCAGAATTTTAAAAGCAGCACTGTATAGCTGTTTTGTATTATAATGTATATGATGTTTGTGAAAATGCCAGATTTAAAATGATGTATTTATTTTTGGTAAAAAATAAAAAAATTCTATGCTATATTGTTGATCAAGTGTAAATGTGACCTTGTACAGTTTACTAAAATTACTGATATTTTTCACTACATTGAGACAGTTACTGTGAGAATAGGACACAAACACCAGCTATTGCCTGCATCTGGGAAATTGCTGAATCGCACAGCAGTCATGTCATAATCAGAAAATTACTGCCAAATAATTGTAAAATTTGTAAAGTATAAAGTATATAAAGTAGATACTAAATACAGACACTTCAATATTTTGTTGAAGCTATTGACTGTACAATTAAACATTTTCAAAAGGTGTAATTTATTTAAAATTGTCTCATTTTGGTAAAATTTATGTGAACTTTTAAAGCTAAATATTAAACTTAATATGCTATGTAAATATATACATATATACATTTAATGATGTATTTTTTTAAAACATTGGCTTGCTTTTGTTAAAGTGCAAGTGTTACATATGGCTTTGTACATTAAAGTTGAAAGGGGTTTTACATTTTCCATTAAAAGGACTTTATCAAAAATTGACTTTTTCCAGAGTTCTCCCTCTTTTGACAAGCATACCACTGGGGGCAGAGAAGGGCCTGAAGTTAGTCATCCTGAGTATAAGTATGACCCTAGCAAGTTGTTTTAGTTTGAAGCCTTGGTTTTAATAGCTGGCTGCTGTTGGCATTTGGTTGCTTCAGGCTTACATATTCCTAACCCTTTAAGTTACTGGAAAGATGTAGGCCTCCACTGACACCTGCAGGATATTGAGAGGATAGCCTTTCCTTCTCATCTGAAAGTATTTAGCTTAAAAGAAAAAGGTAGGATCCCAGGTTGTAACACCTTGCAAGTTACTTGGTTTTTTTTCCTTATGTGTCACCATTGTTTAGCTCCATGTAATCTGTTACTCCACCTTCCATTTCAGGAAAGGTTCAGCCAGGAATGTGAACAATTACATTTCACATAAATTACCTACACTTTTATCATAGAATGGATAATGACTACTTGGCTGGAAAGAAAAATTGGCCTGAGGAATATTTCAAATGATTTTGTGAGCCTTCTTTTGTGAGGTTTTGATTTTTTTTAATACCATTTTACCAAATGTGCCTCAGCTGATGAAGTGGTTTCTTTTGCTTAATGCTTTCATATGTTCCAATTTAACTTGAGACAAAATTAAGTTAAAGCCAGGGTGTTAGTAGAGTACCACTTGCTGGTCCCCTAAAGCCTGCCAGGATCCCAAAGTCTGTGGTGGTGGTTTTCCTTCAAAAGCTTTTGCTTCTCTTGCTCTTGCATGAGCCACCTTTGTAAACCATATTTACAGCTTATTCAGAATAGCTGAAGCTAACAAAGATAAAGCCAGGCAATGTGCTGCTTTCAGTACAAACCCACCTAATGAGAGTATTCTCTCTATAGTCTGATTTCCACACGACTAACCTAATTCTTAGGTGAAGAGAGACAACCATAATGCTTATATCCTTCAAGACATTTGTAGGCTTTTTGGAAGGCTGGGGAGTTGATTACTGATTGCTCCCTAATCACTGGAGCAATTCCTCTGACCTTTTTCTCTCTGTCATTTTGGTTGGCTCTGATACTCCTCACTTATAAGTATGTCTGAATGTCAGCTTTCTCCAGACAGTGGTATGGTGGTGATACCTTAAATGTGTACAGTAACTTGAGAAACATCAAAGAACCCTTTTAAAGGGAAAGTTGTGGTAAATAGTTCTTTCCCATTCTAGTCTATAATGTTTTTTGAGACAGTCTCTTTCTTTTGCCAGGCTGGAGTGCAGTGGTGCAATCATAACTCTGTAGCTTTGAACTCCTGGGCTCAAGTGATCCTCCTCCCTCAGCCTCCCAAGTAGCTGGGACTACAGGCATGCATCACCTATGCTCAGCTACTTTTTTTTTTTTAGATGGAGTCTTACTCCATCACCCAGGTTGGAGTGCAATGGCACGATCTCAGCTTACTGCAGCCTCCACCTCCCGGGTTCAAGTGATTCTCCTGCCTCAGCCTCCCGAGTAGCTGGGACTACAGGCACATGCCACCTCACCTAGCTATTTTTTTTTTGTATCTTTAGTAGAGACGGGGTTTCACTATGTTGGCCAGGCTGGTCTCGAACTCCTAACCTTGTGATTCGCCTGTCTTGGCCTCCCAAAGTGCTGGGATTACAGACATGATTTTTAAAATGTTTACTTATTTTTTAGTAGAGATGAGGTCTGTGTTGCCAAGGCTGGTCTCTTATCTCCTAAGCTCAAGCGATCCTCCCAAAGTGCTGAGATTACAAATGTAAGCCACCACACTTGGCCTTAACTGATAGTTTTTAATGGAATATGGATTTCTTTTCATGAATAATCAATTACATGGATTCAAATCCATTTATCTTCTACCATGCATCTGGGGACTGTAATACTCAGACAAATGTGTCTGGTTTCCTGTCACTTCCCTTTTTGGTAGATGCGATATGGGTTTAATAACATCTGGGTAAAATTAATAAGCTTCAGGAAAGTGCTGTCATACCTTTACTTTGCTCTGTGCATAGATACTGTAGATCGATAGATGGATTCAACATGTTCTATTTCTAGATGCCAGCCTATCAAAGATGCTTTCACAAATGAGACCAGCAGTCAGCCTTGGGAGAAAAAAAAAGTGATTTAGTTATTCTGTATTCGTTTTGTTGTTGTTGTGTGTGTTTTTTGAGATGTAGTTTGCTCTTGTCACCCAGGCTGGAGTGCATTGGCACAATCTCAGCTCACTGTAACCTCCATCTCCCAGGTTCAGGTGATTATCCTGCCTCAGCCTCCCAAGTAGCTGCAATTACAGGCCCATGCCATCATGCCCAGCTAATTTTTATATTTTTAGTAGGGACAGGGTTTCACCATGTTGGCCAGGCTTGTCTGAAGCTTTTGACCTCAGGTGATCTGCCCACCTGTGCTACCCGAAGTGCTGGGATTAAAACCGTGAGCCACCGTGTCCAGCTAGTTACTCTGTATTTAATACAGTATTCAGTATGAATTAGGATAGCAAGTTGGCCAAGACACAAGGTTATATATGCTGCCTGGCCTGTCACCAGGATGCAGACTCAGATCTTCCCAACTGTAAAAGTTGTGACATGGCCTGGTTATGCAATTATTATGTAAACATAGATAGATATGCTTTGAAACCATATGAAAATATAGCAAATGTGAGTAGTATACAAACTTTGGCTCCCACAGTTATCAGTCTGGTTCTTTTAATGAAAATTGACTTTTAAATAAAAAAATGTTGGCAGGCTCCAGGTCACTGGCTGCATGCCTTGTAAGTTAGTTCTCTTTCTTGGCTGGGGAGGTGTTCACAACTGGCTGCAGCTGAAACAGGATTGTCCTTTCTGTGCCTTGTCTGTGAAAAAGACCTCAGCCCTGGGGCCAGTTGGGGGTATACCAAGGACATGTGTTGTATGAGTGGTCAACTGGACTCCACTTTGAGAGGAAGGGCATTATGAGGACAGAGGCCAACACTACCTCATAGTCTTTGACCCATATTTTACAGATGATGAAAGATGTGGAGAGCTGGATGAGTAAACAAACACAAATGCGAGGCTGGGCATGGTAGCTCATGCTTGTAATCCCAGCACTTTGGGAGACCAAGGTGGGCAGATTACTTGAGACCAGAAGTTTGAGACTAGCCTGGCCAACATGATGAAACCCCTTCTCTACTAAAAACATAGAAATTAGCTGGGCCTGGTGGCACAGGCCTGTAGTCCTAGCTACTCTGTAGACCGAGGGATGAGAACTGCTTGAATCTCGGAGGCAGAGGTTGCAGTGAGCCGAGATTGTGCCACTGCACTCCAGCCTGGGTGACAGAGCAAGACACTGTCTCAAAAAAAAAAAAAAGGGAAGGAAGTATAAGATCAGATGTGGACAGACTGCTTCCCCAAGGAGCCAGTGTGGTCCTCTGGCAGCATATTAAGGATGTTAACTGACAGGTGGGGCTACTGTGGAATATGGAAACAACAGTTTAAGGTAGGTGATACAGGTTTGCTTTAGTAAGTGGAAGGCATTCACGATAAAGCGGACTTAGGGATCGCCATTCCCAGCTACATATACCATGCCCTACATAAATGTAAGATAGAACTATCTTGGGCTGGGTGTGGTGGATAAACTGAGGTCAGGAATTTGAAACCAGTCTTACCAACATGGTGAAACCCTATCTCTACTAAAAATACAAAAATTAGCCAGGCATGGTAGTGCGGCCTATAATCCCAGCTACTGGGGAGCCTGAGGCAGGAGGCTCACTTGAACCCAGGAGGCAGATGTTGCAGTGAGCCAAGATTGTACCACTGCCCTCCAGCCTGGCAGACATAGCAAGACTGTCTCCAAAAAACAAACAAACAAACAAACCCCACAATTACCTTGTATTTAGAACTTATTCAAAAGTGTTAGGCATTGGTGATATGATGGTATAAAAAGATGCTGAGGATTGGCCCATCTCTGCTAAATATTATATCACAGGTATATACAAAGTATTTGGAAAAGGTGTATTAAATTTTGCCTGATTAGGGAAGTTTTCAGAAAGGTAGTATTTGCACAACGCTTCAAGTAACAAAAAGGCCACAGCAAATGTGTACATACCTAGTTCTTTCAGCCGTTTTCATAAACACATTCACCGTCAGAGACTTCCATACACTTTTCAAGAGTGATTTACAAAGTCATTCACTTCAATTCTAGTTCCTAGGAGGGTAGCAGGGAAGGAGCTGCTTCTTGGAATGGCCTTTATAAGAGGTGAATGTCAAATAGACAAATTCCTAAAAAAGTTGTCCAGTAAACAACTACCAGGATGTCATAGGCAAGTCAGTGTAGTCTAATCTCCCCCATTCTATAGATAAAATATAATCACATTAAACATCTAGAAGATACTGTGGTAGCCTGAGGTATTTTAATCAGTGAACTGAGGCCAGGCGTGGTGGCTCATGCCTGTAATCCCAGCACTTTGAGAGGCTGAGGCAGGCAGATTACTTGAGGCCAGGAGTTCGAGATCAGCCTGGCCAACATGGTGAAACATCTCTACTAAAAATCCAAAAGTTAGCTGGGCATGGTGGCATGCGCCTGTAATCCCA
>CM038402.1:26413731-26448010 GCA_021498475.1 Saguinus midas | reverse complement strand
CCTGTGACCTCACGATCCCACCGCCTCAGCATTTTAAGTGCTGGGATTACAGGCTTGAGCAGCCCAGCCCAAACCAAATTGTGTTTCTGTTTTCAAGACTTGGTTTCACCAAGTTGGTCGGTGGGTCTCGAACCAGCAACTCTGTGAACCACCTGGCTTGCTTAAAAGAGTCCTAATATACAGTGGATATTCAATGTGTACACACACACATTTATGTATATAGACATATACATAAATATGGTATCTATATTATATATACATATCACATATATATATTAGTGAATATAGGGACTCACACATACATACTATGGTGCGTATAATTAATTTAAGTCAAAAGAACTGACTTTTAGTCCCCAACTCTGTCACTGATTATCTTGCCTGTCTCCCTCAGTTTCTTGGGGATGTTAGTGGCAATCTTGCCTGGAGCTTGTGAGGATTAAATAAGGTAATGTGAAAGGATTCTGCAAAGTATTAAAAAGTCTAGACAAGCGTGGCCTATTATGGTAAGGATGTTTTCTATCCTACTATTCTTTTCTTACTTTTCACCTCTCCATTCTGGTGGGTCTGATTCTTTCTGGGTGGTTTGGGTTTCACAGACCTAGGCCCTTGACCTGCCAGCAAAGCTGCTTGCCTCTGGCCAGCCTGTGCCCAGCCTGCATCCTCATGTCTTTGTTCTGAGCTGCCTCTTCAGGACTGTTATGCAAGGAAGCACACGGGGGATTGATGAGGCTGGAACTGTACTGTGTACCTTGGTGCTGTATGCTTGGATGACTAAAGCAATAGCTGAAAGCTGCTGGGCCAGGCAAGCTAAAGAGGTTACATGCAGGGGAGGCAGCTCAGGGGAGCCAAATATACTCCTCATGCCTCGCTTTCTGGTTACACTGTCTTTAGCAGTAGGGGGATTCTGTACCATTTCAATCCCTCCAAGGACAAAAAGACAAAGTTATTAAATTAAGAGAAAAAAGACTTTAATGTTGATGCACACCTAAAAATCTACATCAATAGAGAGCTGTAGAACCCTAGCAATTCTTTTCCATCCATTTCCTAAGTTGAAGGAAGTCTGTTTCATCCACCTTCCAGGTTCAAGTAATTCTGGTGCCTCAGCCTTCTTAGTAGCTGGGACTACAGGTGCCTGCCACCATGCCCAGGTTTTTGTTTGTTTGTTTGTTTTCTGACAGAGTTTTACACTTGTTGCCCATGTTGGAGTTTAGTGGCACAATCTTGGCTTACTGCAACCTCTGCCTCCCATATTCAAGCTATTCTCCTTCATCAGCCTCCCAAATGGCTAGGATTACAGGCATGGGCCACCATGTCCAGCTAATTTTGTATATTTAGTAGAAACAGAATTTCTCCAACTTGTTCAGTCTGATCTTGAACTCCCAACCTCAGGAGATCCATTTGCCTAGGCCACCCAAAGTTCTTGGATTACAGGTGTGAGCCACCAACCCTGAGCAATATCTTTTTATTAAAACATAAATTGGAAACTGAGTCAGGTTGATCCACCAGAGGTCTGTATTTCCAGGCCAGCTGGGCCATTATGGTGAAATTCTGTCTCTACTACAATTAGGAAAATTATCCTGGCATGGTGTCTGGTGCCTGTAACACCAGCTACTCAGGAGGCTGAGCCCCCAAAGTCACTTGAGTCTGGGAGACAGAGGTCGCAGTGAGCCGAGATCACACCACTGAACACCCACCTGGGTGACAGAGTGAGACTCCATCTCAAAAAGAAAAAATTCAAAACTCAAATTGGACGGTTTATTCCCTACTTCCTGATTTCCCATCACACCTTCATTAAAAGAGAAACTGCTTAACTTTCCCCACCTCCCCAAGGCCCACAGGTCCTGCCCAACCCATCATCTTTCCCTGCTCCCTCTCTCTCATTACTTACTCTGATCAAGCCACATGGACCTCCTTGCTGTTCCTCCAACGCACCACACACACTCTTGCCCCAGGGCCTTTGCATGAGCTGTGCCCTCTGTCTGGAAAGTGCTTACCCCCCAGTACCTTTCTTCTCACACTGGTTACCCCTTTTTATTAAGATCTTGTCCAAGGCTGGGCATGGGGGTATGTGCTTATAACCCCAGCAATTTCACAGACTGAAGTAGGAGGAACATATGAGCCCAGAAGTGTTTGCTTTTTTTTTGTTGTTGTTGTTGTTATTTTTGTTTGTTTGTTTTGTTTGAGACAGAGTCTTGCTCTGTCACCCAGGCAAAAGTGCAGTGAGTGATTTCAGCTAACTGAAACCTCCACCTTCCAGGTTCAAGTAATTCTGGTGCCTCAGCCTTCTTAGTAGCTGGGACTACAGGTGCCTGCCACCATGCCCAGGTTTTTGTTTGTTTGTTTGTTTTCTGACAGAGTTTACACTTGTTGCCCATGTTGGAGTTTAGTGGCACAATCTTGGCTTACTGCAACCTCTGCCTCCCATATTCAAGCTATTCTCCTTCATCAGCCTCCCAAATGGCTAGGATTACAGGCATGGGCCACCATGTCCAGCTAATTTTGTATATTTAGTAGAAACAGAATTTCTCCAACTTGTTCAGTCTGATCTTGAACTCCCAACCTCAGGAGATCCATTTGCCTAGGCCACCCAAAGTTCTTGGATTACAGGTGTGAGCCACCAACCCTGAGCAATATCTTTTATTAAAACATAAATTGAAACTGAGTCAGGTTGATCCACCAGAGGTCTGTATTTCCAGGCCAGCTGGGCCATTATGGTGAAATTCTGTCTCTACTACAATTAGAAAATTATCCTGGCATGGTGTCTGGTGCCTGTAACACCAGCTACTCAGGAGGCTGAGCCCCAAAGTCACTTGAGTCTGGGAGACAGAGGTCGCAGTGAGCCGAGATCACACCACTGAACACCCACCTGGGTGACAGAGTGAGACTCCATCTCAAAAAAAGAAAAAAATTCAAAAACTAAAATTGGACGGTTTATTCCCTACTTCCTGATTTCCCATCACACCTTCATTAAAAGAGAAACTGCTTAACTTTCCCCACCTCCCCAAGGCCCACAGGTCCTGCCCAACCCATCATCTTACCCTGCTCCCTCTCTCTCATTACTTACTCTGATCAAGCCACATGGACCTCCTTGCTGTTCCTCCAACGTACCACACACACTCTTGCCCCAGGGCCTTTGCATGAGCTGTGCCCTCTGTCTGGAAAGTGCTTACCCCCCAGTACCTTTCTTCTCACACTGGTTACCCCTTTTTATTAAGATCTTGTCCAAGGCTGGGCATGGGGGTATGTGCTTATAACCCCAGCAATTTCACAGACTGAAGTAGGAGGAACATATGAGCCCAGAAGTGTTTGCTTTTTTTTTGTTGTTGTTGTTGTTATTTTTTGTTTGTTTGTTTTGTTTGAGACAGAGTCTTGCTCTGTCACCCAGGCAAAGTGCAGTGAGTGATTTCAGCTAACTGAAACCTCCACCTTCCAGGATCAAGCAATTCTGCTGCCTCAGCATTCTGAGTAGCTGGGACTACAGGTACCTGCCATTATGCCTAAATATTTTTAGTTTTATTTATTTATTTATTTATTTTTAGACAGAGTTTTACTCTTGTTGCCCAGGTTAGAGTTCAGTGGCATGATCTTGGCTCACTGCAACCTCTGCCTCCCACATTAAAGCTATTCGTCTTCCTCAGCCTTCAAAATGGCTGAGATTACAGGCATGGGCCACCATATTTAGCTAGTTTTCTATATTGAGTAGAAACAGGATTTTTTTTTTTTTTTGAGTTGCAGTTTCACTGTTGTTACCCAGACTGGAGTGCAATGGCATAATCTCGGCTCACTGCAACCTCCAGCTCCTAAGTTCAAGCAATTCTCCTGCCTCAGCCTCCCAAGTAGCTGGGACTACAGGCATGCACCACCATGCCAAGCTAATTTTTGTATTTTTAGTAGAGACGGGGTTTCACTTTGTTAACCAGAATGGTCTCAATCTCTTGACCTCGTGATCCACCCACCTCGGCCTCCCAAAGTGCTGGGATTATAGGCATGAGCCACCCTGCCCAGCCAATATCTTTTTATTAATATGTAAATTGGAGGCTGAGGCAGGTTGATACACTAGAAGTCTAGAGTTCCAGGCTAGCCTGGCCATTATGGTGAAACCCTGTCTCTACTACAATTAGAAAATTATCCTGGCATGGTGTCTGGTGCCTGTAACACCAGCTACTCAGGAGGCTGAGCCCCCAAAGTCACTTGAGTCTGGGAGACAGAGGTCGCAGTGAGCCGAGATCACACCACTGAACACCCACCTGGGTGACAGAGTGAGACTCCATCTCAAAAAAAGAAAAAAATTCAAAAACTCAAATTGGACGGTTTATTCCCTACTTCCTGATTTCCCATCACACCTTCATTAAAAGAGAAACTGCTTAACTTTCCCCACCTCCCCAAGGCCCACAGGTCCTGCCCAACCCATCATCTTTCCCTGCTCCTCTCTCTCATTACTTACTCTGATCAAGCCACATGGACCTCCTTGCTGTTCCTCCAACGCACCACACACACTCTTGCCCCAGGGCCTTTGCATGAGCTGTGCCCTCTGTCTGGAAAGTGCTTACCCCCCAGTACCTTTCTTCTCACACTGGTTACCCCTTTTTATTAAGATCTTGTCCAAGGCTGGGCATGGGGGTATGTGCTTATAACCCCAGCAATTTCACAGACTGAAGTAGGAGGAACATATGAGCCCAGAAGTGTTTGCTTTTTTTGTTGTTGTTGTTATTTTTGTTTTGTTTGTTTGTTTGAGACAGAGTCTTGCTCTGTCACCCAGGCAAAGTGCAGTGAGTGATTTCAGCTAACTGAAACCTCCACCTTCCAGGTTCAAGCGATTCTGCTGCCTCAGCCTTCTGAGTAGCTGGGACTACAGGTGCCTGCCACCATGCCCAGGTTTTGTTTTGTTTTGTTTGTTTTCAGACAGAGTTTGGCTCTTGTTGTCCAGGTTGGAGTTCAGTGGTAGGATCTTGGCTCACTGCAACCTCTGCCTCCTAAGTTCAAGCAATTCTCCTGCCTCAGCCTCCCAAGTAGCTGGGACTACAGGCATGCACCACCATGCCAAGCTAATTTTTGTATTTTTAGTAGAGACGGGGTTTCACTTTGTTAACCAGAATGGTCTCAATCTCTTGACCTCGTGATCCACCCACCTCGGCCTCCCAAAGTGCTGGGATTATAGGCATGAGCCACCCTGCCCAGCCAATATCTTTTTATTAATATGTAAATTGGAGGCTGAGGCAGGTTGATACACTAGAAGTCTAGAGTTCCAGGCTAGCCTGGCCATTATTGTGAAACCCTGTCTCTACTACAATTATAAAAATTAGCAAGGCATGGTGGCCAGTGCCTCTAATACCAGCTACTCAGGAGGCTGAGCCCCAAGAATCACTTGAGTCTGGGAGGCGTAGGTTGCAGAGTGCCAAGATTTTGCCACTGCACTCCCACCTGGGTGAAAGAGTGAGAGTCTGTCAAAAAAACAAAACAAAACAAAACAAAACAAAACTCCAATTGGACTGTTTATTCCCTGCTTTCTGATTTCCCATCATAATTACATTAAAAGGTAAACTGCTCAACTTCCCCCACCTCCTCAAGGCATTCAGGTCATGCCCAAATGGTCCTCCTTCCCTCCTCTCTCTCTTCCTCTCCTCACTCTGCTCCAGTCACAGGAAACTCTGCATTGTTTCTCCGACAGGCCAGACACACTCCTGCCCCAGGGCCTTTACATGGGCTGGGTTCTCTGCCCAGAAAGTGCTTACAACCAAATACATTCCTTCTCACACTTGTTACACTTTTCCATTAAGGTTTTGGTTCAGGTTGAGCATAGTGGCACGTACATACAATCCCAACAATTTTCAGGCTGAGGTAGAAGGATCATATGAATCCAGAAGTGTTTGCTTCTTTTTTGTTTTGTTTTGTTTTGTTTTGTTTTGTTTCAGACATAATCTTGCTCTGTCACCCAGGCAGAAGTGCAGTGGGTGATTTCAGCCCACTGAAACCTCCACCTTCCAGGTTCAAGTGATTCTGCTGCCTAAGCCTTCTGAGTAGCTGGGACTACAGGTGCCTGCCACCATGCTCATGTTTTTTGTTTGTTTTCAGACAGAGTTTGGCTCTTGTTGTCCAGGTTGGAGTTCAGTGGTAGGATCTTGGCTCACTGCAACCTCTGCCTCCCAGGTTCAAGCAATTCTCCTGCCTCAGCCTCCCAAATGGCTGGGATTACAGGCATGCACCACCATGCCCAGCTAATTTTGTATATTTTACAGAAATGGGATTTCTCCATCTTGGTCAGGATGGTCTCGAACTCCCAAACTCAGGTGATCCAACTTCCTCAGCCTCCCAAAATGCTGGGAATACAGGCGTGAGACACCAACACAGACCAATATCTTTTTATTAAAACAAAAATTGGAGACTAAGGCAGGTTTTTTTTTTCTTTTTATTGCATTTTAGGTTTTGGGGCACATGTGTAGAACATGCAAAATAGTTACATAGGTACACACATAGCAGTGCATTTTGTTGCCTTCCTCCCATTCACCCACATTTGGCATTTCTCCCAATGCTATTCCTCCCCAGCTGATCCCCCCCCACTGTCCCTCCCCTATTCCCCCCAACAGACTGCAGTGTGTATTACTCCCTTCCCTGTGTCCATGTGTTCTCATTGTTCAACACCCACCTATGAGTGAGAATATGAGGTATTTCATTTTCTGTTCTTGTGTCAGTTTGCTGAGAATGATGGTCTCCAAATTCATCCATGTCCCTACAAAGGACATGAACTCATCATTTTTGATTGCTGCATAATATTCCATGGTGTATATGTGCCACATTTTGCTTGTCCAGGCTATCATCAATGGGCATTTGGGTTAGTTCCAGGTCTTTGCTATTGTAAACAGTGCTGCAATGAACATTCGTGTGCATGTGTCCTTATAGTAGAATGATTTATAGTCCTTTGGATATATACTCAGTAATAAGATTGCTGGGTCAAATGGAATTTCTATTTCTAGGTCCTTGAGGAATCGCCACACTGTCTTCCACAATGGTTGAACTAATTTACACTCCCACCAGCAGTGTAAAAGTGTTCCTATTTCTCCACATCCTCTCCAGCATCTGTTGTCTCCAGATTTTTTAATGATCGCCATTCTAACTGGCGTGAGATGGTATCTCAATGTGGTTTTGATTTGCATCTCTAATGACCAGTGATGATGAGCATTTTTCATATGTTTGTTGGCCTCATGTATGTCTTCTTTGTAAAGTGTCTGTTCATATCCTTTGCCCATTTTTGAATGGGCTTGTTTTTTTCTTGTAAATCTGTTTGAGTTCTTTGTAAATTCTGGATATCAGCCCTTTGTCAGATGGGTAAACTGCAAAATTTTTTCCCATTCTGTTGGTTGCCGATTCACTCTAGTGACTGTTTCTTTTGCCGTGCAGAAGCTGTGGAGTTTGATTAGGTCCCATTTGTCTATTTTGGCTTTTGTTGCCAATGCTTTTGGTGTTTTGGTCATGAAGTCCTTGCCTACTCCTATGTCCTGAATGGTTTTGCCTAGATTTTCTTCTAGGGTTTTTATGGTGCCAGGTCTTATGTTTAAGTCTTTAATCCATCTGGAGTTAATTTTAGTGTAAGGTGTCAGGAAGGGGTCCAGTTTCTGCTTTCTGCACATGGCTAGCCAGTTTTCCCAACACCATTTATTAAACAGGGAATCCTTTCCCATTGCTTGTTTTTGTCAGGTTTATCAAAGATTGTATGGTTGTAGATATGTTGTGTTGCCTGATGCCTCTGTTCTGTTCCATTGGTCTATATCTCTGTTTTGGTACCAGTACCATGCTGTTTTGACTACTGTAGCCTTGTAGAATAGTTTGAAGTCCAGTAGTGTGATGCCTCCTGCTGTGTTCTTTTTGCTTAGAATTGAATTAACTATGGGGGCTCTCTTTGTGTTCTATATGAAGTTCAAGGTGGTTTTTCCCAGTTCTGTGAATAAAGTCAATGGTAGCTTGATGGGGATAGCATTGACTCTGTAAATTACTTTGGGCAGTATAGCCATTTTCACAATATTGATTCTTCCTAACCATAAACATGGAATGTTTCTGCATCTGTTTGTGTCCTCTCTTATTTCATTGAGCAGTGGTTTGTAGTTTTTTTTAGAGGTCCATTATGTTTCTTGTAAGATGTATTCCTAGGTATTTCATTGTCTATTTAGTTATTGTGAATGGCAGTTTATTCTTTTTTTGGCTCTCTTTAAGTCTGCTATTGGTGTATAGGAACGCTTGTGATTTTTGCACATTGATTTTATATTGAGACTTTGCTGAAGTTGCTTATCAGTTTCAGGAGTTTTTGGGCTGTGGCGATGGGATCTTCTAGATATACTATCATGTCTTCTGCACATAGAGACAATTTGGATTCCTCCTCTCTTATTTGAATACTTTTATTTCTTTTTCTTGCCTGATTGCTCTAGCTAGAAGTTACAGTACTATATTGAATAGGAGTGGTAAGAGGGCATCCTTGTCTAGTGCCGGATTTCAAAGGCAATGCTTCCAGTTTTTGCCCATTCAGTATGATATTGGTTGTTGGTTTGTCATAAATAGCTTTTATTATTTTGAGATACGTTCCATCAATACCACATTTATAGAGGGTTTTTAGCATAAAGGCCTGTTGAATTTTGTCAAAGCCTTTTCTGCATCAATTGAGATAATTATGTGGTTTTTGTTTTTGGTTCTGTTTATGTGGTGATTTATGTTTATAGACTTGTGTATGTTGAACCAGCCTTGCATCCCCAGGATGAATCCTACTTGATCATGATGGAAAAGTTTTTGATGTGCTGTTGCAATCGGCTTGCCAGTATTTTATTGAAGATTTTTGCATCTATGTTCATCATGGATATTGGCCTGAAGTTTTCTTTTTCTTGTTGAGTCTCTGCCGGTTTTGGTATCAGGATGATGTTGGTCTCATAAAATGATTTGGGAAGGATTCTCTTTTGGATTATTTGGAATAGTTTCAGAAGGAATGGTACCAGCTCCTCTTTGTGTGTCTGGTAGAATTGCTGTGAACCCATCTGGACCTGGGCTTTTTTGTGTGGTAGGCTCTTAATTGCTGCCTCAACTTCAGACCTTGTTATTGGTCTATTCATAGTTTTGGCTTCCTCCTGGTTTAGGCTTGGGAGGACACAGGTGTCCAGGAATTTATCCATTTCTTCCAGGTTTACTAGTTTATGTGCATAGAGTTGTTTGTAATATTCTCTGATGATGGTTTGAATTTCTGTGGAATCTGTGGTGATTTCCTTTATTGTTTTTATTGCATCTATTTGGTTGTTCTCTTTTCTTTTTATCAGTCTGGCTAGTGGTCTGTCTATTTTGTTGATCTTTTCAAAAACCAGCTCTTGGATTTATTGATTTTTGAAGGGTTTTTCATGTCTCTATCTCCTTCAGTTCTGCTCTGATCTTAGTTATTTCTTGTCTTCTGCTAGGTTTTGAGTTTTTTGATCTTGCTCCTCTAGCTCTTTCAATTTTGATGATAGGGTGTCAATTTTGGATCTCTCCACTCTTCTCATGTGGGCACTTATTGCTATATATTTTCCTCTACAGACTGCTTTAAATGTGTCCCAGAGATTCTGGTATGTTGTGTCTTCGATCATGATGGATAAGTTTTTGATGTGCTGTTGCAATCGGCTTGCCAGTATTTTATTGAAGATTTTTGCATCTATGTTCATCATGGATATTGGCCTGAAGTTTTCTTTTTCTTGTTGAGTCTCTGCCGGTTTTGGTATCAGGATGATGTTGGTCTCATAAAATGATTTGGGAAGGATTCCCTCTTTTGGATTATTTGGAATAGTTTCAGAAGGAATGGTACCAGCTCCTCTTTGTGTGTCTGGTAGAATTTGGCTGTGAACCCATCTGGACCTGGGCTTTTTTGTGTGGTAGGCTCTTAATTGCTGCCTCAACTTCAGACCTTGTTATTGGTCTATTCATAGTTTTGGCTTCCTCCTGGTTTAGGCTTGGGAGGACACAGGTGTCCAGGAATTTATCCATTTCTTCCAGGTTTACTAGTTTATGTGCATAGAGTTGTTTGTAATATTCTCTGATGATGGTTTGAATTTCTGTGGAATCTGTGGTGATTTCCTTTATTGTTTTTATTGCATCTATTTGGTTGTTCTCTTTTCTTTTTTCATCAGTCTGGCTAGTGGTCTGTCTATTTTGTTGATCTTTTCGAAAAACCAGCTCTTGGATTTATTGATTTTTTGAAGGGTTTTTCATGTCTCTATCTCCTTCAGTTCTGCTCTGATCTTAGTTATTTCTTGTCTTCTGCTAGGTTTTGAGTTTTTTGATCTTGCTCCTCTAGCTCTTTCAATTTTGATGATAGGGTGTCAATTTTGGATCTCTCCACTCTTCTCATGTGGGCACTTATTGCTATATATTTTCCTCTACAGACTGCTTTAAATGTGTCCCAGAGATTCTGGTATGTTGTGTCTTCGTTCTTGTTGGTTTTGAAGAACTTCTTTATTTCTGCCTTCATTTCATTGTTTATCCAATCAACATTCAAGAGCCAGTTGTTCAGTTTCCATGAAGCTGTGGTTCTGAGTTAGTTTCTGAATTCTGAGTTCTAACTTGATTGCACTATGGTCTGAGAGACTGTTTGTTATGATTTCAGTTGTTTTGCATTTGCTGAGGAGTGCTTTACTTCCAATTATGTGGTCAATTTTAGAGTAGGTGTGATGTGGTGCTGAGAAGAATGTATATTCTGTGGATTTGGGGTGGAGAGTTCTGTAAATGTCTATCAGGTTTGCTTGTTCCAGGTCTGAGTTCAAGCCCTGGATATCCTTGTTAATTTTCTGTCTGGTTGATCTGTCTAATATTGACAGTGGAGTGTTAAAGTCTCCCACTATTATTGTGTGGGAGTCTAAGTCTCTTTGTAAGTCATTAAGAACTTGCCTTATATATCTGGGTGCTCCTGTATTGGGTCCATATATATTTAGGATCATTAGCTCTTCTTGTTGTATCGATCCTTTTACCATTATGTAATGTCCTTCTTTGTCTCTTTTGATCTTTGTTGCTTTAAAGTCTATTTTATCAGAGACAAGAATTGCAACTCCTGCTTTTTTTGCTCTCCATTTGCTTGGTAAATCTTCCTCCATCCCTTTATTTTGAGCCTTTGTGTATCCTTGCATGTGAGATGGGTTTCCTGGATACAGCACACCAATGGGTTTTGGCTTTTTATCCAATTTGCCAGTCTGTGTCTTTTGATTGGTGCATTTAGCCCATTTACATTTAGGGTTAATATTGTTATGTGTGAATTTGATACTGCCATTTTGATGCTAGCTGGCTGTTTTGCCCATTAGTTGATGCAGATTCTTCATTTTGTTGATGCTCTTTAGCATTTGGTATGTTTTTGGAATGGCTGGTACTGGTTGTTTCTTTCTATGTATAGTGCCTCTTTCAGGAGCTCTTGTAAAGCAGGCCTGGTGGTGACAAAATCTCTGAGTACTTGCTTGTTTGCAAAGGATTTTATTTTTCCTTCACTTATGAAGCTCAGTTTGGCTGGATATGAAATTCTGGGTTGAAAGTTCTTTTCTTTAAGGATGTTGAATATTGGCCCCCACTCTCTTCTGGCTTGTAGAGTCTCTGCTGAGAGATCTGCTATGAGTCTGATGGGCTTCCCTTTGTGGGTGACCCGACCCTTCTCTGGCTGCACTTAGCATTTTCTCCTTCATTTATATCCTGATGAATCTGACGATTATGTGCCTTGGGGTTGCTCTTCTTGCGGAATATCTTTCAGGTGTTCTCTGTATTTCCTGGACTTGGATATTGGTCTGCCTTGCTAGGTTGGGGAAATTTTCCTGGATAATATCCTGAAGAGTATTTTCCAGCTTGGATTCATTCTCTTAATCACATTCTGGTACACCTATAAAACATAGATTAGGTCTCTTCCCATAGTCCCACTTTCTTGGAGACTTTGTTCATTTGTTTTTTGCTTTTTTCTCTAATCTTAGCTTCTCATTTTATTTCATAGAGCTGTTCTTCGACTTCTGATATTCTTTTTTCTGCTTGGTCAATTCAGCTGTTGAATCTTGTGCATGCTTCACAAAGTTCTCTTGTTGTGTTTTTCAGCTTCTCTAAGTTGTCCATTCTTGTTCTCTAAGTTGTCCATTCTTGTTATCATTTCCTGAAATCTTTTTTCAAATCTTTTTTCAAGGTTCTTAGTTTCTTTGCATTGATTTAGAACATGTTCTTTTAGCTCATGGAAGTTTCTTATTACCCACCTTCTGAAGTCTGATTCCATCATTTCATCACCCTCATTCTCCATCCAGCTTTGTTCCTTGCTGATGAGGAGTTTTGGTTCTTTGTAGGAGGCAAGGTGTTCTGGTTTCAGGTGTTTTTCTCATTTTTGCATTGGTTTCTTTCCATCTTTGTGGATTTATCCAGCTGTCATCTGAGTAGTTGCTGATTTTTTGATTGGGTCTCTGAGTGGAGGCCCAGATTGTTGATAATGAAGTATTTCTGTTTCTTAGTTTTCCTTCTAACAGTCTAGCCCCTCTGCTGTAAGATTCCTGAGGTTAACTCCAGGCCCTGCTTGTCTAGGGTACACCTGTAGCAGCTGCAGAACAGTGAGGCATGCTACCAGTTTCTTCTTCTGCTATCTTTGTCCCAGACTGATGCCTGCCAAATGTCAGTCTGATCAGTCCTTTTTGAGGTGACTCTTTGGATATATGGGGGTCAGGGAGCTGCTTGAGGAGATGGTCTTTACTTTATAGGAGCTCTAGTGCTGAGCTGTGAGCTCCGTTGTTCATTCAGGGCTGCTAGGCAGATACGTTTAAGTCTGCTGCAGCAGAACTGATAAAACCCCTTTTTTCCTCAGATATTCTGTCTCATTGATTTAGAACATGTTCTTTTAGCTCATGGAAGTTTCTCATTACCCACCTTCTGAAGTCTGATTCCATCATTTCATCACACTCATTCTCCATCCAGCTTTGTTCCCTTGCTGGTGAGGAGTTTTGGTCCTTTGTAGGAGGTGAGGTGTTCTGGTTTCAGGTGTTTTTCTCCTTTTTGCATTGGTTTCTTCCCATCTTTGTGGATTTATCCACCTGTCATCTGAGTAGTTGCTGATTTTTCGATTGGGTCTCTGAGTGGAGGCCCAGATTGTTGATGATGAAGTATTTCTGTTTCTTAGTTTTCCTTCTAACAGTCTAGCCCCTCTGCTGTAAGACTGCTGAGGTCCACTCCAGGCCCTGCTTGTCTGGGGTACACCTGTAGCAGCTGCAGAACAGTGAGGGATGCTACCAGTTTCTTCTTCTGCTATCTTTGTCCCAGAATGATGCCTGCCAAATGTCAGTCTGATCAGTCCTTTTTGAGGTGACTCTTTGGATATATGGGGGTCAGGGAGCTGCTTGAGGAGATGGTCTGTACTTTATAGGAGCTCAAGTGCTGAGCTGTGAGCTCCGTTGTTCATTCAGGGCTGCTAGGCAGATACATTTAAGTCTGCTGCAGCAGAACTGATAAAACCCCCTTTTTTCCCTCAGATATTCTGTCTCAGTGAGTTAGGGCTTTCTTTATGAGTATCTGTTGCACTGTCCTGCCCAGCTAGGAGGCAGTGTAGTCACTATTTGCCTGCCAAGGCTCTGCCCTGCTGCCGTGGGATCTGCTCTGTTGTCGTGGGCTCTGCACTGCTGCTGTGGGCTTCGCCCTTTTGACGTGGGCTCCACCCTGCTGTCATGGGCTTCACCCTGTTGCTGCGGGCTCCACCCTTCTGCCGAGTGTAATTCCCTGTAGTCCTGTTTATATCGGTGTGGTTAGAACTGCTGTGGTGATGGTGGCCCACCTCTGTATTGGAGGACTCTCTCTGTTATGGTAGGTTGCCTCAGCAATGACAGGCTGCATCAGCAATGGGAGAGTACCTCAGAAGGGGTTGAATGCCTCGATCATGGTGTTCTTCCCACCGACACTGAGCTGCACCCTCCTGGGTTCAGCTGTGCCCACTGTGAAACTCTCAAACCCAGCGTTTCAAATAGCCATTTTGTTTGCCCCTGTGGGTGTGGGACCCGCCGAGCCTGATCACCTGGCTCCCTGCCTCAGATTCCTTTTCTTTTAAAGTTGAATGGTTGACTCTCTCCCAGGTGTTTCAGTCACCTGTTGAAAGGGCACTTGGATTTGTGTAATTTCCCATGCAGTGACCCACTGCACTGGCTCAAACTTAGCTTCCTGGGAATCTCCTGGCATGGCTCACTGTCCAAGTCCTGTTTAATCAGATGAATATGCTAATCTGCCCTCCCAAATCTCAAATTGCCTGTTTAACAGGGCACTCAGACCAGCACGTTTTGTGTGGAGTGCCACTGCGCTGCGGCACTGGCCAAAATGGCCACGCCAGCTGAAACAGCTGCGCTGGTGTCCCGTTTCTCTTTAACACCTGGGAATTTTCCTGTTCTGTGTACAACAGAGATCTGTCTAGAAATGCGGCATCCACTCACCATCTGCGCCTTCACTGAGAGCTGCAATCCTGAGTTGCTCCTACAGCGCCATCTTCCCCCACTCCCGCTGAGGCAGGTTGATCCACTTAATGTCAGGAGGTCCAGACCAGCCTGGCCATTATGGTGAAACCTTGTCTCTACTACAGTTACAAAAATTAGCCAGGCATGGTGGTCAGTGCCAATAATACCAGCTACTCAGGAGGCTGAGCCACAAGAATCACTTGAATCTGGGAGGTGGAGGTTGCAGTGAGCCGAGATCACCCCTCTGCCCTCCCATCTGAGTGACAGAGTGACACTCCTAAAAAAAAAAATTAAAACCCAAAACACTTAAATTGGATTGTTTCTTCCTTGCTTCCTTATTTCCCATCACACTTACATTAAAAGACAAACTGCTTAACTTCCCTCACCTCCCCAAGGCCTGCAGGGTACTGCCCAACAGGTCTTCCTTCCCTCCTCCCTCTCTCCCCCTCCTCAATCTAATCCAGCCACAGAGACCTCCATGCTGTTCCTCCAACAGCTGAACATTCCATGGCTCCATGAGCTCACTGCCCCACTTTGACCTAGGCCACCCACTAAGGGGCCCTGTCTTGATCTGGTAGCCCAGGGACACCTGCAGATGCAAACAGACACACACACACACACACACACACACACACACACACACACAAAGAATGACACACGGAGACATCCAACCGTCACTGGCAGCTCCTGAGGCTGAGGGGTTCTGCTCTCTCCCAGGAAACTCCTCGGGGAGAGAGCAGCCCCAGGGCATGCAGACTGGCAGTACCTGGAAATACCAGAAGGGACAGCTTTCAAGGAGATGCACCCCCACAGCTTCTGAGCAGGTGTGAAGCATCCTGGGGATCTTTGGGGATTGCCCTGGGCATCTCTGAAGCTCCGCCACAGCTTTTCTCAGGCTGGTCCTACCCTTCCTGACTCCTGAATTTGTGGGATCCTGGCGACTATCTTGGGGAAAGGGGGGCCATTATCAAATGACCAGGCACTGCCATGGAGGGCCACTTCTCTGCCAAGATGCTGAGAGGGTGGTTCCCCAGGCTACAGGGGCTACCACTGTGATGCAAGCCCCACGTGGGAACTCGCGCTTGTGATGTGCCACTTGCACATGTGCATTGGTGTGCCAGGCTGGCCAGTGGCAACATGGGCACTCTATGGAAGGGGGTCTGCAGTGGCACCAGAAAATGCTGGCAGTGGTGTCTGAGTCAGCCCCAGGGAAGGAGGCTGCCTGCCACAAGCTGAGCAGGAGCCTGACCATCCTTACCTCAGTTGATCCCTGAGCTGACTTTCCTGTTGGGGTCGTCTGGATGGGGAGGGTGCTTGAGACCATGTGGTGGGCACCCGGGTCTGCTCTGCCCACAGGATTCTGGATCGAACAACAAGGGCACGGATCAGGTCCCGCAGGGCTGGAGATTCAGTCTGGTGAGGTGTGGAGGGGGTCGGTGGACCCCAGAAAGATGCCTGAGACCCTTCGGGAGGGTGTTAGGAAAACGCTGCCCAGCTTCATGAGCTCACTGCCCTGCTTTAACCTGTGCCACCAACCAAGGGGCCCTGCCTTGGTCTCCAAGCCCACAGACCCCTGCTTCTCAGCGCTGCTGTCCAGAGAATGTGTGAACACAGACAAAGCAGCAAGCACAGCCAGAGGCAGAGGTAGCCACACCCAGAACTGGCCTCCCCTGGGGGCGGATCCAGTGGAGAGAGTATCTCAGAAGCTTTCTTGTGGGAAGCCCAATCCTGAGAAAGATGTCCAGGTATGCCACTGATGACCCCCACTGAAGCCAAGCACAACGTGCTAATGGATCTTAGTCACTTTATTGTTTTCACCGAAAACATCATCATGTTGCTACAAAGTGTTTCCCTCAAATTGTTTTGACGACCTGTACATGGAGACCAGTTGTCAACTTGTCCTGTGGAGAGAAAAACAATTCCGGGTGTGAAAACTGCAGATTATCACTCCTATGGGCTGTGCGCTCTGTGTGCTTACCCTCCAATACCTTACTTCTCACACTGGTTACCACTTTTTATTAACATATTGGCCCACACTGGGCATGGTGTTACTTGCTTATAATCCCAGCAATTTCGCAGGTTGAGGTAGGAGGATCGCATGAGCCCAGAAGTGTTTGCTTTTTGTTTTGTTTGAGACAGAAACTTGCTCTGTCACTAAGGCAGGAGTGCAGTGGATGATTTCAGCCAACTGAAAACTCCACCTTCCAGGTTCAAGCGATTCTGCTTCCTCAGCCTTCTGAGTAGCTGGGAATACAGGTGCCTGCCACCATGCCCAGGTTTTTTTTTTTTTTTTTCTGAGACAGAGTTTTATTATTGTTGCCCAGGTTTTAGTTCAGTGGAACCATCTTGGCTCACTGCAATCTCTGCCTCTCAGGTTCAAGAGATTCTCCTGTCTTAGCCTCTGAAATGCCTGGGATTACAGGCATGCACCACCCTGCCCAGCTAATTTTGTATGTATACTAGAAATGGGATTTCTCCATCTTGGTCAGGCTGGTCTCGAACTCCCAACCTCAGGTGATCCACCTGCCTCAGCCTCCCAAATGGCTGGGATTACAGGCATAGGCAACCAAACCCAACAAATGTCTTTTATTAAAACAGAAACTGGAGGCTGAGGCAGGTTGATCCCCTTGAGGTCAGGAATTCCTGACCAGCCTGGTAATTATTGTGAAACATTGTCTCTACTAAAATAAAAAATTTGGCGGGCATGGTGGCACGTGCTTATAATCCTAGGAATTTTGCAGGCTGAAACAGGAGGATGACATGGGCCCAGAAGTGTTTTGTTTTGTTTTGTTTGAGACAGAAACTTGCTCTGTCACTAAGGCAGGAGTGCAGTGGATGATTTCAGCCAACTGAAAACTCCACCTTCCAGGTTCAAGCGACTGCTGCCTCAGCCTTCTGAGTAACTGGGAATACAGATGCCTGCCACAATGCACAGGTTTTTTTTTTTTTTTTTTTTTTTTTTTCTGAGACAGAGTTTTATTATTGTTGCCCAGGTTTCAGTTCAGTGGAACCATCTCGGCTCACTGCAATCTCTGCCTCTCAGGTTCAAGAGATTCTCCTGTCTTAGCCTCTGAAATGCCTGGGGTTATAGGCATGCACCACCCTGCCCAGCTAATTTTGTATGTATACTAGAAATGGGATTTCTCCATCTTGGTCAGGCTGGTCTCGAACTTCCAACCTCATGTGATCCACCTGCCTCAGTCTCCAAAAATGCTAAGATTACAGGCATAGGCAACCAAACCCAACAAATGTCTTTTTATTAAAACAGAAACTGGAGGCTGAGGCAGGTTGATCCCCTTGAGGTCAGGAATTCCTGACCAGCCTGGTAATTATTGTGAAACATTGTCTCTACTAAAATAAAAAAATTTGGCGGGCATGGTGGCACGTGCTTATAATCCTAGGAATTTTGCAGGCTGAAACAGGAGGATGACATGGGCCCAGAAGTGTTTTGTTTTGTTTGAGACAGAATCTTGCTCTGTCACCCAGGCAGGAGTGCAGTGGATGATTTCAGCTCACTGAAACCTCCACCTTCCAGGTTGAAGCGATTCTGCTGCCTCAGCCTTCTGAGTAGCTGGGACTACAGGTGCCTGCCATTATGCACAAATTTTTTATTATTATTTTATTTTGTTTTCAGACAGAGTTTTAACCTTGTTGCTCACGTTGGAGTACAGTGGCATGATTTTGGCTCACTGCAACCACCGCCTCTGATGTTCAAGCTATTCTCCTTCCTTAGCCTCCCAAATGGCTAGGATTACAGGCATGGGCCACCATGTCCAGCTAATGTTATATATTTAGTAGAAACAGAATTTCTCCAAATTTGTCAGTCTGGTCTTAAACTCCAAACCTCAGGAAATCCACTTGCCTTGGCCTCCCAAAATGCTGGGATTACAAGCATAAGCCACCAACCCCAACCAATATATTTTTATTAAAATGGAAATTGGAGGCTGAGACAGGTTGATATACTAGAGGTCTGGAGTTCCAGGCCAGCCTAGACATTATGGTGAAACCCTGTCTCTACTACAATTACAAAATTAGCCAAGAATGGTGGTGGGTGCCGGTAATACCAGCTACTCAGGAGGCTGAACCTCAAGAATCACTTGAATCTGAGAGGCAGAGGTTGCAGTGAGCCAAGATAAGGACATGGCACTCTCATCTGGGTGACAGAGTGAGAGTGCATCACAGGAAAAAACCCAGAAATGCAAATTGGGCTGTTTCTTCCCTGCTTTCTGATTTCCGATCACACTGATCACACTTACATTAAAAGCTAAAATGCTTATTTTTCCCTTTCCAAGGCCTGCAGGCCCTGCCCAACCTGGCCTCCTTTCCTGCTCCCTCTCTCCCACCCCTCACTCTGCTCAAGCCACAGGAACCTCCTCGCTGTTTCTTCAAGACCCCTGACACAGCCCTGCTCCAGGGCCTTTCTTCTATCGGGAAAGTGCTTACCCCACAATACCTTCCCTCTCACACTGGTTACTCCTTTCCATTAAGATCGTGTCCTAGGCTGGGTATGGTTGTGCCTTCTTGTAATGGCAATTTCACACATTGAGATAGGAGAATCACAAGGGCCCAGATGTGTTTGGTTTTGTTTGCCTTTTTGTTTTGTTTTTGTCAGAATCTTGCACTGTCACATTGGCAGGAGTGCAGTGGGTGATTTAAGTCCACTGAAACCTCCACCTTCCAGGTTCAAGACATTCTGCCGCCTCAGTCTTCTGAGTAGCTAGGACTACAGGTACCTGCCACCATGCCTATAATTTATTTGTTTTTTTGAGACAGTGTTTTACTCTTATTGCCCAGTTTGGAGTTCAGTGGCAGGATCTTGGCCCACTGCAACCATCGCTTCCTAGGTTCAAGCAATTCTCTTGCCTCAGCCTCTGAAATGGCTGGGATTACAGTCATGTGCCACCATGCCCAGCTAATTTTGAATATTTAATAGTAATGGGATTTCTACATCTTGGTCAGGCTGGTCTCGAACTCTCAACCTAAGGTGATCCACCTGCTTCATCCTCCCAAAGTGCTGGGATTACAGGTGGGAGCCACCAACCCCAACCAATATCTTTTCATTAAAACCTAAACTGGAGGTAGAGGCAGGTAGATCCACTTGAGGTCAGGAGTGCCCAACCAGCCTGTCAATCATGGTGAAATCCTTTCTCAACTACAATTACAAAAATTAGGCGGGCATGGTGGTGGTTGACAATAATAGCAGTTACTCAGGAGGCTGAGCCACAAGAATCACTTGAATCTAGGAGGCAGAGGTTGCAGTGAGCCGAGATCATGCCTCTGCACTCCCACCAGGGTTACAGACTGAGACTCCTTCTCAAAATAAATAAATAAATAAATAAAAATCCCAAAAACGTAAATTGGATTGTTTCTTCCATGCTTTCTTATTTCCCATCACACTTACATTAAAAGATAAAATGCTTAACTTCCCTCACCTCCCCAAGGCCTGCAGGGCCCTGCACAACAGGTCTTCCTTCTCTCCTCCCTCTCTCCCCTCCTCACTCTGCTCCAGCCACAGGGGCCTCCTTGCTGTTTCTCCAACAGCTGAAAATTCCCTGGCTCCATCAGCTCACTGCCCCCCTTCCACCTGGGCCATCCACCAAGAGACCCTGTCTTGGTCTTGAAGCCCAGGGACCCCTGCACACCCACACAGATACACACACACACAGAAAGCAAGACACACGGAGACATCCAACAGTGGCAGGCAGCTCCTGAGGCTGCGGGGTTCTGCTTTCTCTCCGGAAGCCCCTTGGGGAGAGTGCATCCCCAGGGCTCACAGGCTGGCGGTACCTGGAAATCCCAGCAGGGACAGCTTTCAAGGAGACGCACCGCCACAGCGTCTGTGCAGGCCTGAAGCATCCTGGGGATTTTTGGGGATTGCCTTGGGCATCCCTGAAGCTTAGCTGTAGCTTTTCTCAGCCTGGTCCCGCCCTGTCGGACTCCTGAAATCGCCGGACCCTGGCGACCATCTCGGGAGAGGCAGCTGTCGCCCATCGCCCAGGCACTGGCACGGAGGGCCTCTTCATTGCCAAGCCGCTGAGACGGCGGTTCCCCAGGCCACGGGGCTGTCACTGTGACGCGAGCCCGGTGGAGCTGCGCCAGACGCGCCGCTTGCGCATGCGCATTGGCGTGCCCCGCTGGCCAGCGGCAATGTGGGCGCTCTGTGGCAGTGGGGCCACAGCGGCACCGGAAAATGCTGGCGGCGGTGACTGAGGCGGCCCCAGGAAGGAGGCTGCCTGCCACAAGCTGAGCAAGAGGCCGATCGTCCTGACCTCAGTGGCTCCCTGAGCCTACTTTTCATTAAAACCTAAACTGGAGGTAGAGGCAGGTAGATCCACTTGAGGTCAGGAGTGCCCAACCAGCCTGTCAATCATGGTGAAATCCTTTCTCAACTACAATTACAAAAATTAGGCGGGCATGGTGGTGGTTGACAATAATAGCAGTTACTCAGGAGGCTGAGGTAGGAGGATCGCATGAGCCCAGAAGTGTTTGCTTTTGTTTTGTTTGAGACAGAATCTTGCTCTGTCACCCAGGCAGGAGTGCAGTGGATGATTTCAGCTCACTGAAACCTCCACCTTCCAGGTTGAAGCGATTCTGCTGCCTCAGCCTTCTGAGTAGCTGGGACTACAGGTGCCTGCCATTATGCACAAATTTTTTATTATTATTTTATTTTGTTTTCAGACAGAGTTTTAACCTTGTTGCTCACGTTGGAGTACAGTGGCATGATTTTGGCTCACTGCAACCACCGCCTCTGATGTTCAAGCTATTCTCCTTCCTTAGCCTCCCAAATGGCTGGGATTACAGGTGGGAGCCACCAACCCCAACCAATATCTTTTCATTAAAACCTAAACTGGAGGTAGAGGCAGGTAGATCCACTTGAGGTCAGGAGTGCCCAACCAGCCTGTCAATCATGGTGAAATCCTTTCTCAACTACAATTACAAAAATTAGGCGGGCATGGTGGTGGTTGACAATAATAGCAGTTACTCAGGAGGCTGAGGTAGGAGGATCGCATGAGCCCAGAAGTGTTTGCTTTTGTTTTGTTTGAGACAGAATCTTGCTCTGTCACCCAGGCAGGAGTGCAGTGGATGATTTCAGCTCACTGAAACCTCCACCTTCCAGGTTGAAGCGATTCTGCTGCCTCAGCCTTCTGAGTAGCTGGGACTACAGGTGCCTGCCATTATGCACAAATTTTTTATTATTATTTTATTTTGTTTTCAGACAGAGTTTTAACCTTGTTGCTCACGTTGGAGTACAGTGGCATGATTTTGGCTCACTGCAACCACCGCCTCTGATGTTCAAGCTATTCTCCTTCCTTAGCCTCCCAAATGGCTGGGATTACAGTCATGTGCCACCATGCCCAGCTAATTTTGAATATTTAATAGTAATGGGATTTCTACATCTTGGTCAGGCTGGTCTCGAACTCTCAACCTAAGGTGATCCACCTGCCTCAGCCTCTGAAATGGCTGGGATTACAGTCATGTGCCACCATGCCCAGCTAATTTTGAATATTTAATAGTAATGGGATTTCTACATCTTGGTCAGGCTGGTCTCGAACTCTCAACCTAAGGTGATCCACCTGCTTCATCCTCCCAAAGTGCTGGGATTACAGTCATGTGCCACCATGCCCAGCTAATTTTGAATATTTAATAGTAATGGGATTTCTACATCTTGGTCAGGCTGGTCTCGAACTCTCAACCTAAGGTGATCCACCTGCTTCATCCTCCCAAAGTGCTGGGATTACAGTCATGTGCCACCATGCCCAGCTAATTTTGAATATTTAATAGTAATGGGATTTCTACATCTTGGTCAGGCTGGTCTCGAACTCTCAACCTAAGGTGATCCACCTGCTTCATCCTCCCAAAGTGCTGGGATTACAGTCATGTGCCACCATGCCCAGCTAATTTTGAATATTTAATAGTAATGGGATTTCTACATCTTGGTCAGGCTGGTCTCGAACTCTCAACCTAAGGTGATCCACCTGCTTCATCCTCCCAAAGTGCTGGGATTACAGTCATGTGCCACCATGCCCAGCTAATTTTGAATATTTAATAGTAATGGGATTTCTACATCTTGGTCAGGCTGGTCTCGAACTCTCAACCTAAGGTGATCCACCTGCTTCATCCTCCCAAAGTGCTGGGATTACAGTCATGTGCCACCATGCCCAGCTAATTTTGAATATTTAATAGTAATGGGATTTCTACATCTTGGTCAGGCTGGTCTCGAACTCTCAACCTAAGGTGATCCACCTGCTTCATCCTCCCAAAGTGCTGGGATTACAGTCATGTGCCACCATGCCCAGCTAATTTTGAATATTTAATAGTAATGGGATTTCTACATCTTGGTCAGGCTGGTCTCGAACTCTCAACCTAAGGTGATCCACCTGCTTCATCCTCCCAAAGTGCTGGGATTACAGTCATGTGCCACCATGCCCAGCTAATTTTGAATATTTAATAGTAATGGGATTTCTACATCTTGGTCAGGCTGGTCTCGAACTCTCAACCTAAGGTGATCCACCTGCTTCATCCTCCCAAAGTGCTGGGATTACAGGCATGGGCCACCATGTCCAGCTAATGTTATATATTTAGTAGAAACAGAATTTCTCCAAATTGGTCAGTCTGGTCTTAAACTCCAAACCTCAGGAAATCCACTTGCCTTGGCCTCCCAAAATGCTGGGATTACAGGTGGGAGCCACCAACCCCAACCAATATCTTTTCATTAAAACCTAAACTGGAGGTAGAGGCAGGTAGATCCACTTGAGGTCAGGAGTGCCCAACCAGCCTGTCAATCATGGTGAAATCCTTTCTCAACTACAATTACAAAAATTAGCTGGGCATGGTGGCAGGTGCCTGTAGTCCCAGCTACTCAGGAGGCTGAGGTAGGAGAATTGCCTGAACCCAGGATGCGGAGGTTGCCTTGAGCCGACATCTCACCATTGCACTCCAGCCTGGGTAACAAGAGCAAAACTCCGTCTCAAAACAAACAACAAACAAACAAACAAACAAACAAAAATACCTTGCAGATTCTCACTCTTATATGCTGTGCTGTCTGTCTGGGAAGGGCTTAACCTCCAATACCTTACTTCTCACACTGGTTACAACTCTCCATTAACATCTTGGTCCAGGCTGGGCATGGTGGCACGTGCTTATAATCCCAGCAATTTTGCAGGCTGAGGTAGGAGGATCGCATGAGCCCAGAAGTGTTTACTTTTGTTTTGCTTTTTGTTTTGTTTGAGACAGAATCTTGCTCTGTCACCCAGGCAGGAGTGCAGTGGGTGTTTTCAGCCCACTGAAACCTCCACCTTCCAGGTTCAAGCGATTCTGCTGCCTCAGCCTTCTCAGTAGCTGGGACTACAGGTGCCTGCCATTGTGCCCAAGTTTTTTATTATTATTTTATTTTGTTTTCAGACAGAGTGTTACTCTTGTTGCCCACCTTGAAGTTCAGTGGCATGATCTTGGCTCACTGCAACCTCTGCCTCCCAAGTTCAAGCTATTCTCCTTCCTCAGTCTCCCAAATGGCTATGATTAGAGGCATGGGCCACCATGACCACCTAATTTTCTACATTTAGTAGAAATGGGATTTCTCCATCTGGTCAGTCTGGTCTCAAACTCCCAACCTCAGGAGATCTAGCTCCCTCAGCCTCCCAAATTTCTGGGATTACAGGTGTGAGCCACCAGCCCAGACCAATATCTTTGTATTAAAACAAATTGGAGGCTGAGGCAGGTTGATCCACTTAAGGTCAGGATTTACAGGCCAGCATGGCCATTATGGTGAAGCTCTGTCTCTACTACAATTACAAAAATTAGCTGGGCATGGTGGCAGGTGCCTGTAATACCAGCTACTCAGGAGGCTGAGCCACAAGAATCACTTGAATCTGGGAGGCAGAGGTTGCAGTGAGCCGAGATCATGCCTCTGCACTCCCACCTGGGTGACAGAGTGAGAGTCCTCAAAAAAAAAAAAACCCAGAAACTCAAATTGGACTGTTTCTTCCTGCTTCCTGATTTCCCATCACACTTACATTAAAAGATAAACTGCTTAACTTCCTCACCTCCCCAAGGCCTGCAGGCCCTGCCCAACCCATCCTCCTTCCTCCTCCTCCTCTCTCCCTCCTCACTCTGCTCAAGCCACAGGGACCTCCTCACTGTTAATTCAAGACCCTGCCATAGTCCTGCCCCAGGAGCCTTTGCACGGGCTGTGCCTCTGTCTGGAAAGTGCTTACCCTCACAATACCTTCTCTCTCACACTGGTTACAACTCTCCATTAACATCTTGGTCCAGGCTGGGCATGGTGGCACTTGCTTATAATCCCAGCAATTTTGCAGGCTGAGGTAGGAGGATCGCATGAGCCCAGAAGTGTTTGGTTTTGTTTTGTTTGTTTTGTTTGAGACAGAATCTTGCTCTGTCACCCAGGCAGGAGTGCAGTGGGTGATTTCAGCCCACTGAAACCTCCATCTTCCAGGTTCAAGCGATTCTGCTGCCTCAGCCTTCTGAGTAGCTGGGACTACAGGTGCCTGCCATTATGGCCAAATTTGTTATTATTATTTTATTTTGTTTTCAGACAGAGGTTTACTCTTGTTGCCCAGTTTGGAGTTCAGTGGCACGATCTTGGCTCACTGCAACCTTCTCTTCCAGGTTCAAGCGATTCTGCTGCCTCAGCCTCCCAAATGGCTGGGATTACAGGCATGTGCCACCATGCCCAGCTAATTTTGTATATTTAATAGTAATGGGATTTCTCCATCTGGTCAGGCTGGTCTCGAACTCCCAACCTCAGGTGATCCACCTGCTTCATCCTCCCAAAGTGCTGGGATTACAGGTGTGAGCCACCAACCCCGACCAATATCTTTTATTAAAACATAAATTGGAGGCTGAGGCAGGTTGATCCACTTGAGGTCAGGAGTTCCAGACCAGCCTGGCCATTATGGTGAAACCTTGTCTCTACTACAATTACAAAAATTAGCTGGGCATGGTGGCACTTGCTTATAATCCCAGCAATTTTGCAGGCTGAGGTAGGAGGATCGCATGAGCCCAGAAATGTTTGCTTTTGTTTTGTTTGAGACAGAATCTTGCTCTGTCACCCAGGCAGGAGTGCAGTGGGTGATTTCAGCCCACTGAAACCTCCACCTTCCAGGTTCAAGCGATTCTGCTGCCTCAGCCTTCTGAGTAGCTGGGACTACAGGTGCCTGCCATTATGGCCAAATTTGTTATTATTATTTTATTTTGTTTTCAGACAGAGGTTTACTCTTGTTGCCCACCTTGGAGTTCAGTGGCAGGATCTTGGCTCACTGCAACTGCCAACTCCCACGTTCAAGCTATTCTCCTTCCTCAGCCTCCCAAAAGGCTGGGATTGCCGGCATGGGCCACCATGTCCAGCTAAATTTGTATATTTAGTAGAAACAGAATTTCTCCAAATTGGTCAGTGTGGTCTCGAACTCCCGCCCTGTCGGACTCCTGAAATCGCCGGACCCTGGCGACCATCTCGGGAGAGGCAGCTGTCGCCCATCGCCCAGGCACTGGCACGGAGGGCCTCTTCATTGCTGCCGCTGAGACGGCGGTTCCCCAGGCCACGGGCTGTCACTGTGACGCGAGCCCGCGTGGAGCTAGCGCCAGACGCGCCGCTTGCGCATGCGCATTGGCGTGCCCCGCTGGCCAGCGGCAATGTGGGCGCCTGGCAGTGGGGCCACAGCACCGAAAATGCTGGCGGCGGTGACTGAGGCGGCCCCAGGAAGGAGGCTGCCTGCCACAAGCTGAGCAAGAGGCCGATCGTCCTGACCTCAGCGGCTCCCTGAGCCTACTTTCCTGTTTGGGTCGGCTGGATGGGAGGCGCTTGAGACCGTGAGGTGGGCACCGGGTCTGCTCTGCCCACTGGATTTTGGATCAAACGGGTGGGCGGGATCGGGTCCGGGCTGGAGATTCAGTTTGGTGAGGTGTGGCGGGGTCGGTGGACTCCAGAAAGATGCCTGAGACGCCCGAGGAGGATGTAAGCAGAACGCTGCCCTGCTCCATGAGCTCACTGCCCCTTCCACCTGGGCCATCCACCAAGAGACCCTGTCTTGGTCTTGAAGCCCAGGGACCCCTGCACACCCACACAGATACACACACACACAGAAAGCAAGACACACGGAGACATCCAACAGTGGCAGGCAGCTCCTGAGGCTGCGGGGTTCTGCTTTCTCTCCGAAGCCCCTTGGGAGAGTGCATCCCAGGGCTCACAGGCTGGCGGTACCTGGAAATCCCAGCAGGGACAGCTTTCAAGGAGACGCACCGCCTCAGCCTTCTCAGTAGCTGGGACTACAGGTGCTTGCCACCATGCTCAGGTTTTATTTTTATTCTTTTTGTTTGTTTGTTTTCAAACAGAGTTTGGCTCTTGTTGTCCAGGTTGGAGTTCAGTGGCAGGATCTTGGCTCACTGCAACCTCTGCCTCTGAGGTTCAAGCAATTCTGCTTCCTCAGCCTTCTGAGCAGCTGGGACTACAGGTGCCTGCCATTATGGCCAAATTTGTTATTATTATTTTATTTTGTTTTCAGACAGAGGTTTACTCTTGTTGCCCACCTTGGAGTTCAGTGGCAGGATCTTGGCTCACTGCAACCTCTGCCTCTGAGGTTCAAGCAATTCTGCTTCCTCAGCCTTCTCAGTAGCTGGGACTACAGGTGCCTGCCATTATGGCCAAATTTGTTATTATTATTTTATTTTGTTTTCAGACAGAGGTTTACTCTTGTTGCCCACCTTGGAGTTCAGTGGCAGGATCTTGGCTCACTGCAACCTCTGCCTCTGAGGTTCAAGCAATTCTGCTTCCTCAGCCTTCTGAGCAGCTGGGACTACAGGTGCCTGCCATTATGGCCAAATTTGTTATTATTATTTTATTTTGTTTTCAGACAGAGGTTTACTCTTGTTGCCCACCTTGGAGTTCAGTGGCACGATCTTGGCTCACTGCAACCTCTGCCTCTGAGGTTCAAGCAATTCTGCTTCCTCAGCCTTCTGAGCAGCTGGGACTACAGGTGCTTGCCACCATGCTCAGGTTTTATTTTTATTCTTTTTGTTTGTTTGTTTTCAAACAGAGTTTGGCTCTTGTTGTCCAGGTTGGAGTTCAGTGGCACGATCTTGGCTCACTGCAACCTCTGCCTCTGAGGTTCAAGCAATTCTGCTTCCTCAGCCTTCTCAGTAGCTGGGACTACAGGTGCCTGCCATTATGGCCAAATTTGTTATTATTATTTTATTTTGTTTTCAGACAGAGGTTTACTCTTGTTGCCCACCTTGGAGTTCAGTGGCACGATCTTGGCTCACTGCAACCTCTGCCTCTGAGGTTCAAGCAATTCTGCTTCCTCAGCCTTCTCAGTAGCTGGGACTACAGGTGCCTGCCATTATGGCCAAATTTGTTATTATTATTTTATTTTGTTTTCAGACAGAGGTTTACTCTTGTTGCCCACCTTGGAGTTCAGTGGCAGGATCTTGGCTCACTGCAACCTCTGCCTCTGAGGTTCAAGCAATTCTGCTTCCTCAGCCTTCTCAGTAGCTGGGACTACAGGTGCCTGCCATTATGGCCAAATTTGTTATTATTATTTTATTTTGTTTTCAGACAGAGGTTTACTCTTGTTGCCCACCTTGGAGTTCAGTGGCAGGATCTTGGCTCACTGCAACCTCTGCCTCTGAGGTTCAAGCAATTCTGCTTCCTCAGCCTTCTCAGTAGCTGGGACTACAGGTGCCTGCCATTATGGCCAAATTTGTTATTATTATTTTATTTTGTTTTCAGACAGAGGTTTACTCTTGTTGCCCACCTTGGAGTTCAGTGGCAGGATCTTGGCTCACTGCAACCTCTGCCTCTGAGGTTCAAGCAATTCTCCTGCCTCAGCCTCCCAAAAGGCTGGGATTACAGGCATGAGCCACCAACCCAGACCAATATCTTGGTATTAAAACATAAATTGGCAGCTGAGGCAGGTTGATCCACTTAAGGTCAGGAGTTGCAGACCAGCCTGGCCATTATGGTGAAACTCTGTCTCTACTGCAATTACAAAATCTAGTGGGGCATGGTGGCTGGTGCCTCTAATACCAGCTACTCAGGAGGCTGAGCCACAAGAATCACTTGAATCTGAGAGGCAGAGGTTGCAGTGAGCCAAGATCAGGCCACAGCACTCCCACCTGGGTGACAGAGTGAGAGTCCTCAAAAAAAAAAAAACCCCAAAACTCAAATTGGGCTGTTTCTTCCTGCTTCCTGATTTCCCATCACACCTACATTACCAGATAAACTGCAACATTTTCCCCACCTCCCCAAGACCTGCAGGCCCTTCCCAACCAGTCTTCCTTCCTCCTCTCTCCCTCCTCACTCTGCTCCAGCCACAGGGGCCTCCTTGCTGTTTCTCCAACAGCTGAAAATTCCCTGGCTCCATCAGCTCACTGCCCCCCTTCCACCTGGGCCATCCACCAAGAGACCCTGTCTTGGTCTTGAAGCCCAGGGACCCCTGCACACCCACACAGATACACACACACACAGAAAGCAAGACACACGGAGACATCCAACAGTGGCAGGCAGCTCCTGAGGCTGCGGGGTTCTGCTTTCTCTCCGGAAGCCCCTTGGGGAGAGTGCATCCCCAGGGCTCACAGGCTGGCGGTACCTGGAAATCCCAGCAGGGACAGCTTTCAAGGAGACGCACCGCCACAGCGTCTGTGCAGGCCTGAAGCATCCTGGGGATTTTTGGGGATTGCCTTGGGCATCCCTGAAGCTTAGCTGTAGCTTTTCTCAGCCTGGTCCCGCCCTGTCGGACTCCTGAAATCGCCGGACCCTGGCGACCATCTCGGGGAGAGGGCAGCTGTCGCCCATCGCCCAGGCACTGGCACGGAGGGCCTCTTCATTGCCAAGCCGCTGAGACGGCGGTTCCCCAGGCCACGGGGGCTGTCACTGTGACGCGAGCCCCGCGTGGGAGCTAGCGCTTGTGACGCGCCGCTTGCGCATGCGCATTGGCGTGCCCCGCTGGCCAGCGGCAATGTGGGCGCTCTGTGGCAGTGGGGCCACAGCGGCACCGGAAAATGCTGGCGGCGGTGACTGAGGCGGCCCCAGGGAAGGAGGCTGCCTGCCACAAGCTGAGCAAGAGGCCGATCGTCCTGACCTCAGCGGCTCCCTGAGCCTACTTTCCTGTTTGGGTCGGCTGGATGGGGAGGGCGCTTGAGACCGTGAGGTGGGCACCCGGGTCTGCTCTGCCCACTGGATTTTGGATCAAACGGCGTGGGCGGGGATCGGGTCCCTCGGGGCTGGAGATTCAGTTTGGTGAGGTGTGGCGGGGGTCGGTGGACTCCAGAAAGATGCCTGAGACGCTCCGGGAGGATGTAAGCAGAACGTTGCCCGGCTCCATGAGCTCACTGCCCCGCTTCGACCTGGGACACACACCAAGTGGCCCTGCCTTGGTCTCCAAGCACAGGGACCCTTGCTTCTCAGTGCTGCTGGCCGGAGAACGTGTGAAGAAAGACAAAGTGGTCAGCGCTGCCAGCGGCAGAGGTGGCCACACCCGGAACTGGCCTCCCCTGGGGTCGGATCTGGTGGAGAGAGCCTCTCAGAAGCTTTCTGGGGCGATGCCCAATCCCGAGATGGATGTCCAGGCATGCCGCTGAGGACCCCCATGGAAGCCAAGCACAACATGCTAACGATCTTAGTCACTTTATTGTTTTCACGGAAAACATCTTAATCTTGCTACAAAGTGTTTCCCTCAAATTGCTTTCACGGCCTGTACACGGAGACCTGTTGTCAACTTGTCCTGTGGAGAGAAAAACAATTCCAGGTGTTAAAAATGCAGATTATCGGCCAGGCGCGGTGTCTCAAGCCTGTAATCCCAGCACTTTGGGAGGTCGAGGTGGGTGGATCACGAGGTCAAGAGATGGAGACTATCCTGGTCAACATGGTGAAACGACGTCTCTACTAAAAATACAAAAAATTAGCTGGGCATGGTGGCAGGTGCCTGTAGTCCCAGCTACTCAGGAGGCTGAGGTAGGAGAATTGCCTGAACCCAGGATGCGGAGGTTGCCTTGAGCCGACATCTCACCATTGCACTCCAGCCTGGGTAACAAGAGCAAAACTCCGTCTCAAAAACAAACAACAAACAAACAAACAAACAAACAAAAAATACCTTGCAGATTCTCACTCTTATATGCTGTGCTGTCTGTCTGGGAAGGGCTTAACCTCCAATACCTTACTTCTCACACTGGTTACAACTCTCCATTAACATCTTGGTCCAGGCTGGGCATGGTGGCACTTGCTTATGACCCTAGCAATTTGGCACGCTGAGGTAGTAGGATCGCATGAGCCCAGAAATGTTTGCTTTTGTTTTGCTTTTTGTCTCCTTTGACACAGAATCTTGCTCTGTTACCAAGGCAGGAGTGCAGTGAGTGATTTCAGCCGACTGAAACCTCCACCTTCAAAGTTCAAGCGATTCTGCTTCCTCAGCCTTCTGAGCAGCTGGGACTACAGGTGCCTGCCATTATGGCCAAATTTGTTATTATTATTTTATTTTGTTTTCAGACAGAGGTTTACTCTTGTTGCCCACCTTGGAGTTCAGTGGCACGATCTTGGCTCACTGCAACTGCCAACTCCCACGTTCAAGCTATTCTCCTTCCTCAGCCTCCCAAAAGGCTGGGATTGCCGGCATGGGCCACCATGTCCAGCTAAATTTGTATATTTAGTAGAAACAGAATTTCTCCAAATTGGTCAGTGTGGTCTCGAACTCCCAACCTCAGGAGATCTACCTGCCTCAGCCTCCCAAAATGCTGGGAGTACAAGTGTAAGCCACCAACCCCGACCAATAACTTTTTATTAAAATGGAAATTGGAGGCTGAGGCAGGTTGATACACTAGAGGTCTGGAGTTCTAGGCCAGCCTGGACATTATGGTGAAACTCTGTCTCTACTGCAATTACAAAATCTAGTGGGGCATGGTGGCTGGTGCCTCTAATACCAGCTACTCAGAAGGCTGAGCCACAATAGTCACTTGAATTTGAAAGGCGGAGGTTGCAGTGTGCCAAGGTTATGCCACTGCATTTATACCTGGGTGACAGAGTGAGAGTCCCTCAAAAAAAAAAAACCCCAAAACTCAAATTGGACTGTTTACTCCCTGCTTCCTGATTTCCCATCACACCTACATTACCAGATAAACTGCAACATTTTCCCCACCTCCCCAAGACCTGCAGGCCCTTCCCAACCAGTCTTCCTTCCCTCCTCTCTCTCTTCCCCTCCTCCCTCTGCTCCTGCCACAGGGAACTCCTCATCATTCCTCCAACAGGACAGACAGACTCCTGTGCCATGGCCTTTGCATGGGCTGTGTTCTCTGCCTGGAAAGTGCTTACCCCCAATACATTCCTTCTCACACTTGTTACCCTTTTCCATTAAGATTTTGGCCTAGGCTGGGAATGGTGGCATGTGCTTACAATCCCAGCCATTTTGCAGGCTGAGGTAGGAGGATCACATGAGTCAATAGTGTTTGCTTTTGTTGTTTTTTTTGTTTGTTTTGTTTGAGACAGTATCCTGCTCTGTTACCCAGGCAGGAGTGCAGTGGGTGATTTCAGCCCACTGAAACCTCCACCTTCCAGGTTCAAGCAATTCTGCTTCCTCAGCCTTCTCAGTAGCTGGGACTACAGGTGCTTGCCACCATGCTCAGGTTTTATTTTTATTCTTTTTTGTTTGTTTGTTTTCAAACAGAGTTTGGCTCTTGTTGTCCAGGTTGGAGTTCAGTGGCAGGATCTTGGCTCACTGCAACCTCTGCCTCTGAGGTTCAAGCAATTCTCCTGCCTCAGCCTCCTAAATGCCTGGGATTACAGGCATGTGCCACCATACTCAGCTAATTTTACATATTTAGTAGAAATGGGATTTCTCCATCTGGTCAGGCTGGTCTCGAAGTCCCAACCTCAAGTGATCCAATTGCCTCGGCCTCACAAATTTCTGGGTTTACAGGCATGAGCCACCAACCCAGACCAATATCTTGGTATTAAAACATAAATTGGCAGCTGAGGCAGGTTGATCCACTTAAGGTCAGGAGTTGCAGACCAGCCTGGCCATTATGGTGAAACCTTGTCACTACTACAATTACAAAAATTAGCCGGGAATGGTGGCAGGTGCCTGTAATGCCAGCTACTCACGAGGCTGAGCCTCAAGGATCACTTGAATCTGAGAGGCAGAGGTTGCAGTGAGCCAAGATCAGGCCACAGCACTCCCACCTGGGTGACAGAGTGAGAGTCCATCACAGGGAAAAAAAAAACCCAGAAACTCAAATTGGGCTGTTTCTTCCCTGCTACCTGATTTCTGATCACACTTACATTAAAAGATAAAATGCTTATCTTTCCCCCCTACAAAGCCTGCAGGCCCTGCCCAACCCATCCTCCTTCCCTGCTCCCTCTCTCCCACTCCTCACTCTGCTCAAGCCACAGGGACCTTCTTGCTGTTCCTTCAAGACCCTTGATATAGTCCTGCCCCAGGGCCTTTGCATGAGCTGTGCCCTCTGTGTGGAATGTGCTTACCCAACATTACCTTCCCTGACACACTGGTTACCCATTTCCATTAAGATGGTGTCCTAGGCTGGGCATGGGGGCATGTGCTTATAATCCCAGCAATTTCACAGACTGAGGTAGGAGAATCACAAGGGCCCAGAAGTGTTTGGTTTTGTTTGTTTGTTTGTTTTGTATTTGACAGGGTTTTGCACTGTCACCCCGGCAGGAGTGCAGTGGGTGATTTCAGCCCACTGAAACCTCCATGTTCCAGGTTCAAGCAATTCTGCTGCCTCAGCCTTCTGAGTAGCTGGGACTACAGGTGCCTGCCACCATGCCCATAATTTTTTTGTTTTGTTTTTGAGACAGTGTTTTACTCTTGTTGCCCAATTTGGAGTTCAGAGGCACGATTTTGGCTCACTGCAACCTTCGCTTTCCAGGTTTAAGTGATTATCCTGCCTCACCCTCCCAAATGGCTGGGATTACAGGCATGTGCCACCATGCCCAGCTAATTTTGTATATTTAATAGTAACGGGATTTCTCCATATTGGTCAGGCTGCTTACAAACTCTCAATGTGAGGTGATCCACCTGCCTCGGCCTCCCAAAGTGCTGGGATTACAGACATAAGCCACTAACTCTGACCAACATCTTTTCATTAAAATCTAAATTCGAGGCAGGGGCGGGTTGATCCACTCGAGGTCAGTAGTTCCCACCCTGCCTGTCCATCATGGTGAAACCTTTTCTCTACTACAATTACAAAAATTAGCCGGGCATGGTGGCGGGTGCCAATAATAGCAGCTACTCAGGAGGCTGAGCCACAAGAATCACTTGAATCCAGGAGGCAGAGGTTGCAGTGAGCCGAGATCATGCCTCTGCACTCCCACCAGGGTTACAGACTGAGACTCCTTCTCAAAAAAAAAAAAAATCCCAAAAACTTAAATTGGATTGTTTCTTCCATGCTTCCTTATTTCCCATCACACTTACATTAAAAGATAAAATGCTTTACTTCCCTCACCTCCCCAAGGCCTGCAGGGCCCTGCCCAACATGTCTTCATTCCCTCCTTTCCCTCTCCCCTCCTTACTCTGCTCCAACCACAGGGACCTCGTTGCTGTTCCTCCAACAGCTGAACATTCCCTGACTCTATCAGCTCACTGCCCCAATTCGACCTGGGTTTCCCACTAAGGGTCCCTTTCTGGTCTGGAAACTTAGTGACCCCTGCAGATGCACACAGATACACACACAGACACACACACACACACACACACACACACACACACACACAATGACTCCATTAAAGAGTTCTTGTAATAACCCCCAAAATTCACCAGCTCACTCATGCTCTTCCTTGATTGTAGTCTCCCTTGTGCTGCTTTGGAGCATGCAGTTGGTCA
>CM038402.1:26350878-26413631 GCA_021498475.1 Saguinus midas | reverse complement strand
TAAATATTCATATCACCATATGTTCAAACCTAGAATCTAAAATTAATGGTTTGCTACATTTCTACTTTTTCCAAAACTTAGCTGGGCATGGTAGCAAGCACCTACCACTCCACACAGAAAACTGGTTTCTTGGCAATACAGTCTGTCAGTGGTGTATTAGTCCATTGTCACACTGGTATAAAGACATACCTGAGACTGGGTATAAAGAAAAAGGTTTAATTGGTTTATGGTTCTGTGGGCTGTACAGGCTTCTGCTTCTGGGAAGGCCTCAGGATATTTACAGTCATGGCAAAGGGTAAAAAGGAAGGAAAGCACATCTTCACATGGCCAGGGAGAGAGGAGAGAGAGAGAGAGAGAGAAGGAGTTGTTCTTTCAAACAACCAGATCTTGTGAAAACTCTATCACAAGAACAGCAAGGGGATGTCTGCCCCCATGATGCATCTCCCACCAAGCCCCTCCTCCAATACTGGGAACTGCAGTTTGATGTCAGATTTGGGTGGGAACACACAGCCAAACCATATCAGGGGTTTACAAAGGTAAAGCAATTTTCTCATAACAATAGAGAGAATACATTCCAGTAAGTAGGACTTGATCCAAATCAGAGACACACTCAAACTCGTGGTTTTTTTTTTTAATTTTTATTGCATTTTAGGTTCTGGGGTACACGTGCAGAACGTGCAAGATAGTTGCATAGGTACACACATGGCAGTGTATTTTGCTGCCTTCCTCCCCTTAACCCACATTTGGCATTTCTCCCCAGGCTATCCATCCCCAGCTCCCCCCATGCTATCCCTCCCCTATTCCCCCCAATAGACCCCAGTGTGTAGTAGACCCCCTCCCTGTGTTCATGTGTTCTCATTTTCTCACCCGCCTATGAGTGAGAATATATCATATTTTCTTTTCTGTTCATGTGTCAGTTTGCTGAGAATGATGTTTTCCAGATTCATTCATGTCCTTACAAAGGACATAAACTCATCATTTTTGATTGCTGCATAATATTCCATGGTGTATATGTGCCACATTTTCCCAGTCCAGTCTATCATCGATGGGCATTTGGGTTGGTTCAGGTCTTTGCTATTGTAAACAGTGCTGCAATGAACATTCATGTGTATATGTCACTTATAGTAGAATGATTTATAGTCCTTTGGATATATACCCAGTAATGGGATTGCTGGGTCAAATGAATTTCTATTTCAAGGTCCTCGAGAATCGCCACTGTCTTCCACAATGGTTGAACTAATTTACACTCCACCAACAGTGTAAGAGTGTTCCTATTTCTCCACATCCTCTTCAGCATCTGTTGTCTCCAGATTTTTTTTTAATTTTTATTGCATTATAGGTTTGGGGTACATGTGCAGAACGTGCAAGATAGTTGCATAGGTACACATATGGCAGTGCTTTGCTGCCTTCCTCCCTTCACCACACTTGGTATTCATCCCCAGGTCATCCCCCAGACCCCCTGCTGTCCCTCCCCATTCCCCCAACAGTCCCCAGTGTATAGTAGACCGCCTCTCTGTGTCCATGTGTTCTCATTTTCTCACCCACCTATGAGTGAGTATATGCGGTATTTCTTTTCTGTTCTTGTGTCAGTTTGCTGAGAATGATGTTCTCAGATTCATCCATGTCCCTACAAAGGACACAAACTCATCATTTTGATTGCTGCATAATATTCCATGGTGTATATGTGCCACATTTTCCCAGTCAGTCTATCATCGTTGGGCATTTGGGTTGGTTCAGGTCCTTGCTATTGTAAACAGTGCTGCAATGAACATTCGTGTGCATGTGTCCTTATAGTAGAACGATTTATAGTCCTTTGGATAGATACCCAGTAATGGGATTGCTGGGTCAAATGGAATTTCTATTTCTAGGTCCCTGAGGAATCGCCACACTGTCTTCCACAATGGTTGAACTAATTTACACTCCACCAACAGTGTAAGAGTGTTCCTATTTCTCCACATCCTCTCCAGCATCTGCTGTCTCCAGATTTTTAATGATCGCCATTCTAACTGGTGTGAGATGGTATCTCAATGTGGTTTTGATTTGCATCTCTCTAATGACCAATGATGATGAGCACTTTTTCATATGTTTGTTGGCCTCATGTATGTCTTCTTTTGTAAGTTTCTGTTCATATCCTTTGCCCATTTTGAATGGGCTTGTTTATTTTTCCTGTAAATCTGTTTGAGTTCTTTGTAAATTCTGGATATCAGCCCTTTGTCAGATGTGTAAACTGCAAAGATTTTTCCCATTCTGATGGTTGCCGATTCACTCTAGTGACTGTCTCTTTTGCCGTGCAGAAGCTGTGGAGTTTGATTAGGTCCCATTTGTCTATTTTGGCTTTTGTTGCCAATGCTTTTGGTGTTTTGGTCATGAAGTCCTTGCCTACTCCTATGTCCTGAATGGTTTTGCCCAGATTTTCTTCTAGGGTTTTTATGGTGTCAGGTCTTACGTTTAAGTCTTTAATCCATCTGGAGTTAATTTTAGTGTAAGGTGTCAGGAAGGGGTCCAGTTCTGCTTTCTGCACATGGCTAGCCAGTTTCTCCAGATTTTTAATGATCACCTTTCTAACTGACCTGAGATGGTATCTCAATGTGGTTTTGATTTGCATCTCTCTAATGACCAGTGATGATGAGCATTTTTTCATGTGTTTGTTGGCCTCATGTATGTCTTCTTTTGTAAAGTTGCTGTTCATGTCCTTTGCCCATTTTTGAATGGGCTTGTTTGTTTTTTTTCTGTAAATCTGTTTGAGTTATTTGTAAATTCTGGATATCAGCCCTTTGTCAGTTGCGTAAACTGCAAAGATTTTTTCCTAATCTATTGGTTCATGATTCACTCTAGTGACTGTTTTCTTTTGCCGTGCAAAACCTGTGGAGTTTGATTAGGTTTCATTTGTCTATTTTGGCTTTTGTTGCCAATGTTTTTGGTGTTTATGTCATGAAGTCCTTGCCTACTCCTATGTCCTGAATGGTTTTGCCTAGATTTTCTTCTAGGGTTTTTATGGTGTCAGGTCTTATGTTTAAGTCTTTAATCCATCTGGAGTTAATTTTAGTGTAAGGTATCAGAAAGGGGTCCAGTTCTGCTTTCTGCACATGACTAAGCAGTTTTCCCAACACCATTTTTTAAACAGGGAATCCTTTCCCCATTGCTTGTTTTTGTCTGGTTTATCAAAGATTATATGGTTGTAGATATGTTGATTTGCCTCCGATGCCTCTGTTCTGTTCCATTGGTCTATATCTCTGTTTTGGTACCAGTACCATGCTGTTTTGATTACTGTAGCCTTGTAGTATAGTTTGAAGTCTGGTAGTGTGATGCCTCCCTGTGTTCTTTTGCTTAGAATTGACTTGGCTATGCAGGCTCTCTTTGGGTTCCATATGAAGTTCATGGTGTTTTTTTCCAGTTCTGTGAGGAAATTCAATGGTAGCTTGATGGGGATAGCATTGATTGTGTAAATTACTTTGTGCAGTATAGCTATTTTCACAATATTGATTCTTCCTAACCACGAACATGGAATGTTTCTTCATCTGTTTGTGTCCTCTCTTATTTCATTGAGCAGTGGTTTGTAGTTTTCCTTGAAGAGGTCCTTTAGGTTCCTTGTAAGTTGTATTCCTAGGTATTTTATTATCTTTGTAGCAATTGTGAGTGGCAGTTCATTCTTTATTTGGTTCTCTTTAAGTCTGTTATTGGTGTATAGGAATGCTTGTGATTTTTGAACATTGATTTTATATCCTGAGACTTTGCTGAAGTTGCTTATCAGTTTCAGGAGTTATTGGGCTGAGGTGATGGGGTCTTCTCAGTGTACTATCATGTCGTCTACAAATAGAAACACCAAAGGCTTTGGCAACAAAAGCCAAAATAGACAAATGGGACCTAATCCACCTCCACAGCTTTTCCATGCAAAAGAAACAGTCACTAGAGTGAATCGGCAACCAACAGAATGGGAAAAAGGTTTTGCAGTTTACCGAACTGACAAAGGGCTGATATCCAGAATTTACAAATAACTCAAACAGATTTACAGGAAAAAAAAACAAATAAGCTAATTAAAAAATGGGTAAAGGATATGAACAGACAGTTTATAAAAGAAGACATACATGAGGCCAACAAACGCATGAAAAAATGTCATCATCACTGGTCATTAGAGAGATGCAAATCAAAACCACATTGAGATACCATCTCATGCCAGTTAGAATGACGATCATTAAAAAATCTGGAGACAGCAGATGCTGGAGAGGATGTGGAGAATTAGGAACACTCTTACACTGTTGGTAGGAGTGTAAATTAGTTCAACCATTGTGGGAGACAGTGTGGTGATTCCTCAAGGACCTAGAAATAGAAATTTCATTTGACCCAGCAATCCCTTTACTGGGTATATATCCAAAGGACTATAAATCGTTCTAATATAAGGACACATGCACACGAATGTTCATTGCAGCACTGTTCACAATAGCAAAGACCTGGAACCAACCCAAATGCCCATTGATGATAGAGTGAACTGGGAAAATGTGGCACATATACACCATGGAATATTATGCAGCAATCAAAAATGATGAGTTTATGTCCTTTGTAAGGATATGGATGAATCTGGAGAACATCATTCTCAGCAAACTGACACAAGAACAGAAAAGGAAATACCACATATACTCACTCATAGGCAGGTGAGGAAAATGAGAACACATGGACACAGGGAGGGGGGTACTACACATTGGGGTATATTGGGGTTAATAGGGGAGGGACTGCTGGGTAGGAGCTGGGGAGGGATAGCCTGTGGAGAAATGCCAAATGTGGGTTAAGGGGAGGAAGGCAGCAAAACACACTGCCATTTTTGTACCTTTGCAACTATCTTGCACGTTCTGCACGTGTACCCCAAAACCTAAAATGCAATAAAAATTTTTTTAAAAAAGAAAAAAGAATTAGACATATCTTTCATGGGGACACAGTTTAACTCACTGCCATTTTATTATCACCTATTCTTTCAGGGAGAAACATTTCAATTTAACTTGGACCATCCAACAACAAAAAGTTAACATTTTCTGTGGACGATTATTGTGTACCAGATATCGTGCTAATTGATAATGGGCATTATGTTTTAAAGTTTTGTCTTAACAATCCTATGAGGCGGGGATTATTGTCTTCCGTGATTTATTGATGAGAAAATTGAGCCTCGGGAGTAAAAGACCATTTTTCTTAAAGTCACCCAGCTAAGAAGGTGGCACAGTTCATTTCCTAATCCAGATTTTTTCACTTCTGTTGTTTATACTTTGAACCATTATGCTAGAAGTTCTCAAATTTTGTCATGCATAAGAATCTTCTGGGGTTATTAAAATTACACCTTCTTCCAAGCTCCCATCTCCACAAAGATTCTGTAGGTATGGGGGAGGGGCAAGAATATGCATTTAAAATAACTGCATCGTGTAATTCTTCCCCCTCTCTCCTCCCACTGAACCCAACTTTAAGGGAATTGCAACCTCAGCACAGGTTCTAGCAGACATATTCAGATCATCCCCAAAAACAGAAATCCTCAAAAGTAAAAAAAAAAAAAAAACACTAAAAGGAAGCCCAAGTTGCTTTTCTTCAATTTAATTTTATAGCAAAACTACCTTGTCCCACAGCTTTCCCTCTCCTGGTTCCTTCCAAACATATCCCTTTCCTCATTGTTCAGGAACACATTTGGATTGTCATCTACCTGCAAGAAGAAATTTGGAAATTGGTGGTATTGCTCCTATCCCCTTCCTAAATTTGAGTTTGCTCATTCTTCAACCATTTTGAGGTTTCCACTTGGACGATGTCCACAGAGCTAGGAGAGGGAAAATTCTTCTGCAAAGCTCAGTGGATGAACCACCAGTCTGCAATAATCCAGTCAATTAAAAAATGAATTTCAGCTGGGCACAGTGGCTCATGCCTGTAATCTCAGCACTTTGAGAGGCTGAGGTGAGTCGATCATGACATCAGGAGCTTGATACCAGGCTGGCCAACATAGTGAAACCCTGTCTCTACTAAAAATACAAAAATCAGCTAGGCATTGTGGTAGGTGCCTGTAGTCCCAGCTACTTGGGAGGCTGAGGAAAGAAAACCGCTTGAACCCAGGAGGTGGAGGCTGCAGTGAGCTGAGATTATGCCACTGCATTCCAGCCTGGGTGACAGAGTGAGTCTCCATCTCAAAAAAATAATGAAAAGGGGAAAAGGAAGAAAGAAATAAGGAAAAGAAAGGAAGGGAGGGAGGGAAGAAGGAAGGGAGGGAAGGAGGGAGAAAGGAAGGAGGAAGGCCAAAGAAAAGAGAAAGACGAAGGAAATATGTAAAATAAATGTAAATGAAGGAGCATTCCTCCACATTAAAAAAATGGATTTCTGTTCCCAGCAGCATGGTGGTGATGTTAGGGAGTCAGGGTCCACAGTGCTGTTGGTGTACTTGTTCTTTAAGTGATATTTAGGGGATCTTCTGCCATAGCAGAAAGGACTGAAGGTGATGATCCTTGCCTCTGAAAAAGCAAAATTAAAGTGTCACGCACCACCACTGCATTTTATTTTTAATATGTTACCCTGCCAACCCTGGAGCCATGCATGAAACCCAGGAATGTGAAGAGACAGCAGTATGAAATCTTGCCGGATGCAGCTGATTTGAGAGGGTTTATCCAACATACAGTTCCAAGACATCCAGAAGAATTTGCTTAAAGAGAGGGAACACATAATGGAATTAGAAAATCCAGAAGAGCTAAGCTGCCTGATGAAGCTATTTTTAAAAATTTTACCTATTTTGCATTTATTTTTAATCACACAGAAGTTGGCATAAAACCATTCTCTCTGTGAAGTAAGTCAAACTACATGTAACTGTGCAAAAATATATATAGAAAAAGGTGAAGATTTTCACATTTTAAATAGTATCTGAATTGCATTGCGTCTTTCAAGGGGGCAACCTTTGTTGACTATTTAGCAGTTGTTCCGACTTTGATAAACTTTCAACCTTAACATAAAATAATGATAGGTGTTTTAGGAAACCATAGATGGGATGGATGGATTGACAGCTAGATGGTCAAATATACTGAGAGACAGGCAAGCAGATTATGTAGTAAAAATAACAACAAAAAAATATATATAGAAAAATAGTTTGCAATGCGAACTTCTGGGCAGGGAAATTTTAACCTGTGTTGTTTATGCTCATCGTGATTTTGGCAGTTGGTACATTCACTGATTAGCTTCTTTGGACCCACTTTTCATTATCTGTAAAGTAGAAGAAAACTGTATCTTTGTTGCTTGCCTCCAGAATTGAGGATGACAGTGAGGTAATGATGAAATATATTTGAAAATGCTATGGACTCAGCAGACATATTGTCACAACTCAGGAGATGTCACAGGCCCAGCTTCTTGAAGATGTTATAGCCTAGCACAGAAGGCCAGAAGAAAATTGCATAAAGGAAACTGGATTGTCCTGTAAAAATGGCTCTGGAGAAATTTTATACCCAGACTCATATCATCTCTCAATGAGGTTAAACTTAAAAAAATATATATATCATGGGTTAGTAATACATCAAGCATGCAACAGGTAGATGTTCTTTTTCTTCCCTTTAAAAAAAGCTATTTTTATTTTGGAAGTACATTTTAATGATGCAGAGTGTCAGGTTCCACATGGTCAGACTGTATCATAAAGTAATGATTTGGTTAAAATATAGAATGGATTTTTGCCCAATTGAAAAATATATATGTTCTCATTTTAAAACTTGAGCTGTGATGAGCAACTCTTTGAAAATATGTTTAAAAATTCACCTGAGGAGGATCAACTAAGTTATTCAGTCCCAGACATTGTTAAGTGCCCTCAAAGTGGTGGTTAATAATTTCCTTTTGAAGTGAAAAGTAGTAAGCATGTTTCTGAACTCCATTATCAATCTTTAATAATTTCAGATTAAGGCATTGTACCTTCATACAAAGGAATATCATCTTTAAAAAGTGGTCTTAAATAAAATTTCACAAATAATAATATCCCATCCTCTTGCATTTGAGAATTTCTTCCAAGATATAGGAGAAAATACAGACTCCTCGCTGCTCTTAGGAGGTCATTGTTGGCAACAGACTTCAAAGTACGTGAACTTTGGTAGCGGAAAGATTGTTACTCATTGGTTTCCAGATCTTTATGTATAATTCGAATATGAGTGGCTTTCAATGCTAAGTATATGTGACTCCCCTCTGTTAATTATGCTATTTCAGATGAGCCTAATTGGACAGCCACTGGCAAATAATATGGTAAAGATTTTATATAACGTGACTTTGAGAGGAAGGGTGCCCCTCTCCTTAATCCCATCGAATAGGATGGTGGAACCTCCACAGCAGGGATAGCTTAACTCTAGAAAGAGTTGTTATTTATCTGAGGGCACCTGTAAGAGGGATGTCACCTTTTTCAGTCCTAGACATTGCTACCTAAGGTACAAACTGTAATCTATAGAACTAGGAAGGCTTGGAGGCAATTCTAGAAACATTCCAGAAAATTTGCAATTTCTCCTCCTCCAATCTGATTTTGAAGGAGGAGGTGAACCTGGAACTTCCCATTTATGACGCAATTGTGAAATAAAATGGGGCTTGATTTCTCTTGGACTATCTGACCACTTCTTTTTATTCCTCCCACCCTTACTCTATGGGGGTATAATTAGCAAATAGAAATTATATACATTTAAGGTATACCACTTGATGAATAAAATGGGGCTTGATTTCTCTTGGACTATCTGACCACTTCTTTTATTCCTCCCACCCTTACTCTATGGTATAATTAGCAAATAGAAATTATATCGTTTAAGGTATACCAATTGTAGTCACCATGCTGTAGAGTAGACCTCTAGAATTCATTCATCTGGGATAAATGAAATTTTATAGTATTTGGCTAACCTCTCCCCATTCCCACCTCCCCTCAGATTCTGGCAACCACTGTTCTACAACCCTCCATTTCTATGAGTTTAACTGTTTTAGATCCTGCATATAAGTGAGATTATACAGCATTTGTCTTTCTGTGTCTCACCTGCTTCTCTTAGCATAATGTCCTCCAGATTCACCCATATTACTGCAGATGACAGGATTTTCCTTTCCTTTTCTTTCTTTCTTTTTTTTGAGATGGAGTTTCACTCTTTTTTTCCCAGACTGGAGTACAATGATGTGATCTCAGCTCACTGCAACCTCTGCCTCCCAAGTTCAGCCAATTCTCCTGCCTCCACCTTCTGAATAGGTGGGATGGTAGGCACTTGCTGCCACCCCTCCGTGCTAATTTTGTATTTTTAGTAGAGACAGGGTTTCACCATGTTGACCAGGCTGGTCTTGAACTCCTGACCTCAGGTGATCCACCTGCCTTGGCCTCTAAAATGCTGGGATTACAGGCATGAGCCACCATGACTGGCCTCCTTTTTTAATAAACTATATACACACACACATGCATACATATCATATACATAAATGTGTATATATATGTAGTTTCATCTATTAAAAAGATATATATATATATATATATATATATATATATATATATATATATTGTATGTATATAAACCCTTTCTTATTCATTCATCTGTCAATGAAAGCTTAGGTTGTTTTCTTTATTGTGAATAATGATGCAATAAATATGGGAGTGCAGATACTGATTTATTTTATTTTTTTGAGATGGAATCTCACTCTGTCACCCAGGCTAGAGGGCAGTGACATAATCTCAGCTCACTGCTACCTTTGCCTCCCAAGTTCAAGTGATTCTCCTGCTTCAGTCTCCTGAGTAGCTGGGATTACAGGTGTAAGCCACCATATCTGGCTCATTTTTGTGTTTTCAGTAGAGACAGCGTTTCACCATGTTGGCCAGGCTGCTCTCCAACTTCTAAATTCAGGCGATCTGCCCACCTCAGACACCCAAAGTGCTGGGAATATAGGCCTGAGCCACCATGCCCAGCTGAGATAGAAATTTATTTAATGTTACCTTGTAGGTCACGGACCTATCAGGGACAGGCCTCCAAACTTCTTATATCCAGTGATAGCCTCTTAGAGGTGAATGATGAAGCACGTGGCATGAAAGACCTCCATAGATAGGTGCTGTTATCATTTATGCCTTACAGTTGAAGAAGTAAATGTTTAAAGAATGTAAATAATTTACACATGAGGGACGAGGACCTAAACCTCAGAAAAGAGCCTATCTCCCAGTCATGCTCTGCTGCCAGCCTTGGAAATAGATAACATGTCTGTGGATATTAAAAAAAATGCTTTTAATAGCAATGGGATTTCTCCATCTTGGTCAGGCTGGTTTCGAACTCTCAACCTCAGGTGATCCACCTGCCTCGGCCTCCCAAAGTGCTGGGATTACAGGCATGAGCCACCAACCCCGACCAATATCTTTTCATTAAAACCTAAATTGGAGGCAGAGGCAGGTAGATCCACTTGAGGTCAGAAGTTCCAGACCAGCCTGGCCATCATGGTGAAACATTTTCTCTACTACAATTACAAAAATTAGCTGGGCATGGTGGCGGGTGCCAATAATACCAGCTACTCAGGAGGCTGAGCCACAAGAATCACTTGAATCTGGGAGGCAGAGGTTGCAGTGAGCTGAGATCACGCCTCTGCACTCCCACCTGGGTGACAGAGTGAGACTCCTTCTCAAAAAAAAAAAAAAAAAAACTTAAATTGGATTGTTTCTTCCCTGCTTCCTTATTTCCCATCACACTTACATTAAAAGATAAACTGCTTAACTTCCCTCACCTCCCCAAGGCCTGCAGGCCCTGCCCAACAGGTCTTCCTTCCCTCCTCCCTCTCTCCCCCTCCTCACTCTGCTCCAGCCACAGGGACCTCCTTGCTGTTCCTCCAACAGCTGAACATTCCCTGGCTCCATGAGCTCACTGCCCCACTTCGACCTGGGCCACCCACCAAGGGGCCCTGCCTTGGTCTGGAAGCCCAGGGACCCCTGCAGACGCACACAGATACACACACACACACACACACACACACAGAAACCAAGACACACAAAGACATCCAACAGTCGCAGGCAGCTCCTGAGGCTGAGGGGTCTGCTCTCTCCTGGGAAGCCCCTCGGGGAGAGAGCAGCCCTGGGACACACAGGCTGGCGGTACCTGGAAATCCCAGCAGGGACAGCTTTCAAGGAGACGCACCCCCCACAGCGTCTGAGCAGGCCTGAAGTATCGTGGGGATCCTTGGGGATCGCCCTGGGCATCCCTGAAGCTCCGCTGCAGCTTTTCTCAGCCTGGTCCCGCCCTGCCCGACTCCTGAAATCGCGGGACCCTGGCGACGATCTCGGGGAGAGGGGGCCGTTGCCCAAGGTCCAGGCACTTCCACAGAGGGCCCCTGATCTGCCAAGCCTCTGAGACGGCGGTTCCCTAGGCCACGGGGTCTGTCACTGTGACGCGAGCCCCGGTGGGAGCTCGCGCTTGGACGCCGCCACTTGCGCATGCGCATGCGCATTAGCGTGCCGGGCTGGCCAGCTGCAACGTGGAAGCTGTGTGGCAGGGGGCCGCAGCGGCACCGGAAAATGCTGGCGGCGGTGTCCGAGGTGGCCCCAGGGAAGGAGGCTGCCTGCCACAAGCTGAGCAGGAGCCCGACCGTCCTGACCTCAGTGGCTCCCTGAGCCGACTTTCCTGTTCGGGTCGGCTGGATGGGAAGGGCGCTTGAGACAGTGAGGTGAGCACCCAGGTCTGCTCTGCCCACTGGATTCCGGATCGGATGGCATGGGCAGGGATCGGGTCCCGGGGCTGGAGATTCAGTCTGGTGAGGTGTGGCGGGGTCGGTGGACCCCAGAAAGATGCCTGAGACCCTCCGGGAGGGTGTCAGCAGAACGTTGCCCGGCTCCATGAGCTCACTGCCCCGCTTCGACCTGGGCCACCCACCAAGGGGCCCTGCCTTGGTCTCCAAGCCCAGGGACCCCTGCTTCTCAGCGCTGCTGTCCGGAGAAGGTGTGAACAAAGACAAAGCGGCAAGCGCAGCCAGCGGCAGAGGCGGCCACACCCGGAACTGGCCTCCCCTGGGGGCGGATCCGGTGGAGAGAGCATCTCAGAAGCTTTCTGGGGCGAAGCCCAATCCCGAGACGGATGTCCAGGCATGCCGCTGAGGACCCCCACGGAAGCCAAGCACAACATGCTAACGGATCTTAGTCACTTTATTGTTTTCAGGGAAAACATCATCATCTTGCTACAAAGTGTTTCCCTCAAATTGCTTTGACGGCCTGTACACGGAGACCCATTGTCAACTTGTCCTGTGGAGAGAAAAACAATTCGGGTGTTAAAAATGCAGATTCTCACTCTTATGTGCTGTGCCCTCTGTCTGGAAAGTGCTTACCCCCAATACCTTACTTCTCACACTGGTTACCACTTTCCATTAACATCTTGGCCCAGGCTGGGCATGGTGGCACTTGCTTATAATCCCAGCAATTTCGCAGGCTGAGGTAGGAGGATCGCATGAGCCCAGAAGTGTTTGCTTTTGTTTTGCTTTTGTTTTGTTTGAGACAGAATCTTGCTCTGTCACCAAGGCAGGAGTGCAGTGGGTGATTTCAGCCAACTGAAACCTCCACCTTCCAGGTTCAAGCGATTCTGCTGCCTCAGCCTTCTGAGTAGCTGGGACTACAGGTGCCTGCCACCATGCCCAGGTTTTTTTTTTTTTTTTTTGTTTTCAGACAGAGTTTTACTCTCGTTGCCGAGGTTGGAGTTCAGTGGCAGGATCTTGGCTCACTGCAACCTCTGCCTCCCAGGTTCAAGCGATTCTCCTGCCTCAGCCTCCCAAATGGCTGGGATTACAGGCATGGCCACCATGCCCAGCTAATTTTGTATATTTAGTAGAAATGGATTTTTCCATCTTGGTCAGGCTGGTCTCAAACTCCCAACCTCAGGTGATCCACCTGCCTCAGTCACCAAAAGTGCTGGAATTACAGGTGTGAGCCACCAACCCCGACCAATATCTTTTATTAAAACATAAATTGGAGGCTGAGGCAGGTTGATCCACTAGAGGTCTGTATTTCCAGGCCAGCCTGGCCATTATGGTGAAATCCTGTCTCTACTACAATTACAAAAATTAGCCAGGCATGGTGGCTGGTGCCTGTAATACCAGCTACTCAGGAGGCTGAGCCACAAGAGTCACTTGAGTCTGGGAGGCGGAGGTTGCAGTGAGCCGAGATCACACCACTGCACTCCCTCCTGGGTGCCAGAGTGAAACTCCATCTCAAAAAAAAAAAAAAAAAAACCAAAACTCAAATTGGACTGTTTATTCCCTGCTTCCTGATTTCCCATGACACTTACATTAAAAGATAAACTGCTTAACTTCCCCACCTCCCAAGGCCACCAGGCCCTGTCCCAACCATTGTCCTTCCCTCCTCCTCTCTCTCTCCTCACTCTGCTCAAGCCACAGGGACCTCCTCGCTGTTCCTCCAACAGGCCACACACAGTCCTGCCCCAGGGCCTTTGCATGGGCTGTGCCTCTGTCTGAAAGTGCTTACCCCCAATACCTTCCTTCTCACACTGGTTACCCTTTCCATTAAGATCTTGTCCCAGGCTGGGCATGGTGGCACGTGCTTATAATCCCAGCAATTTCACAGGCTGAGGTAGGAGGATCACATGAGCCCAGAAGTGTTTTGTTTTGTTTTGTTTGTTTGAGACAGAATCTTGCTCTGTCACCCAGGCAGGAGTGCAGTGGGTGATTTCAGCCAACTGAAACCTCCACCTTCCAGGTTCAAGTGATTCTGCTGCCTCAGCCTTCTGAGTAGCTGGGACTACAGGTGCCTGCCATTATGCCCAAATTTTTTTTTTTTTTGTTTTCAGACAGAGTTTTACTCTTGTTCCCCAGGTTGGAGTTCAATGGCACGATCTTGGCTCACTGCGACCTCCGCCTCCCAGGTTCAAGCGATTCTCCTTTCTCAGCCTCCCAAATGGCGGGGATTACAGGCATGGGCCACCATGCCCAGCTAATTTTGTATATTTAGTAGAAACGGATTTCTCCATCTTGGTCAGTCTGGTCTCGAACTCCCAACCTCAGGTGATCCACTTGCCTTGGCCTCCCAAAGTGCTGGGATTACAGGTGTGAGCCACCAACCCCAACCAATATCTTTTAATTAAAAGCCATAAATTGGAGACTGAGGCAGGTTGATCCACTAGAGGTCTGTAGTTCCAGGCCAGCCTGGCCATTATGGTGAAATCCTGTCTCTACTACAATTAGAGAAATTAGCCAGGCATGGTGGTGGGTGCCTGTAAAACCAGTTACTCAAGAGGCTGAGCCCCAAGTGTCACTGGAGTCTGGGAGGCAGAGGTTGCACTGAGTCGAGATCATGCCACTGCACTCCCACCTGGGTGACAGAGTGAGAGTCCATCTCAAAAAAAAAAAAATCTCAAATTTGACTGCTTATTCCCTCCTTCCTGATTTCCCATCACACTTACATTAAAAGATAAACTGCTTAACTTCCCCCACCTCCACAAGGACCACAGGCCCTGCCAAACCGGTCCTCCTTTCCTCCTCTCTCTCTTGCCCTCCTCACTCTGCTCCAGCCACAGGGACCTCCTCGCTGTTCCTGCAACCCGCCAGAAACAGTCCTGCCCCAGGGCCTTTGCATGGGCTGTGCCCTCTGTCTGGAAAGTGCTTACCCCCCAATACCTTCCTTCTCACACTGATTACCCCTTTCCATTAAGATCTTGTCCCAGGCTGGGCATGGTGGCACGTACTTATAATCCCAGCATTCTTGCAGGCTGAGGTAGGAGGATCATATGAGCCCAGAAGTGTTTGCTTTTGTTTTGGTTTGTTTTGTTTGAGACAGAATATTGCTCTGTCACCCAGGCATGAGTACAGTGGGTGATTTCAGCTAACTAAAACCTCCACCTTCCAGGTTCAAGTGATTTTGCTGCCTCAGCTGAGTATCTGGGACTACAGGTGCCTGCCATTATGCCCAAATTTTTTATTTTTTTTTGTTTTTAGAAAGAGTTTTACTCTTGTTGTCCAGGTTGGAGTTCGGTGGCACAATCTTGGCTCACTGCAAACTCTGCCTCCCATGCTCAAGCTATTCTCCTGCCTCAGCCTCCCAAATGGCTGGGATTACAGGCATTGGCCACCATATTCAGCTAGTTTTGTATATCGAGTAGAAATGGAATTTCTTTATCTTGGTCAGTCTGGTATCGAACTCCCAACCTCAGGTGATCCACTTGCCTCAGCCTCCCAAAATGCTGGGATTACAGGCGTGAGTCCCCAACCCGACCAATATATTTTTGTTAAAAAGTAAATTGGAGGCTGGGGCAGGTTGACACACTAGAGGTCTGGAGTTCCAGGCCAGCCTGGACATTATGGTGAAAACCTGTCTCTACTACAATTAGAAAAATTAGCCAGGCATGGTGGCTGGTGCCTCTAATACCAGCTACTCAGGAGGCTGAGCCCCAAGAGTCACTTGAGTCTGGGGTGCAGAGGTTGAAGTGTGCCAAGATTATGCCACTGCACTCCCACCTGGGTGATAGAGTGAGTCCCTCAAAAGAAAAAAAAAAATAAACTCAAATTGGACTGTTTATTCACTACTTTCTGATTTTCCATCACACTTACATTAAAAGATAAACTGCTTAACTTCCTTCACCTCCCCAAGGCCTTCAGGCCCTGCCCAACCAGTCCTTCTTTCCTCCTCTCTCTCTTCCCCTCCTCACTCTGCTCCAGGCACAGGGAACTCCTCATTGTTCCTCCAACAGGCCAGACACACTCCTGCCCCAGGACCTTTGCATGGGCTGTGTTTTCTGCCTGGAAAGTGCTTAACCCTAAATACATTCCTTCTCACACTGATTACCCCTTTCCATTAAGATCTTGTCCCAGGCTGGGCATGGTGGCATGTGCTTACAATCCCAGAAATTTCGCAGGCTGAGGTAGGAGGATCATATGAGTTCAGAAGTGTTTGCTTTTGTTTTATTTTTTGTTTTGTTTGAGACAGAATCTTGCTCTATCACCCAGGCAGGAGTGCAGTGGGTTATTTTAGCCCATTGACACCTCTACCTTCCAGGTTCAAGCAATTGTTCTGCCTCAGCTTTGAGTAGCTGGGACTATGTGTGCCTGCCACCATGCCCAAATTTTTTTTTTTTTTTTTTTGTTTTCAGACAGAGTTTTACTCTTGTTGCCAGGTTGGAGTTCAGTGGCAGATCTTGGCTCACTGCAACCTCCACCTCCCAGGTTCAAGCTATTCTCCTGCCTCAGCCTCCCAAATGGCTGGGATTACAGGCACCACCATGCCCAGCTAATTTTGTATATTTAATAGTAAGGATTTCTTTATCTTGGTCAGGCTGATCTCGAACTCTAACCTCAGGTGATTCAACTGCCTTGGCCTCCCAAATTGCTGGGATTACAGGTGTGAGCCACCCACCCAGAAAGATATTTTGTTGTAAAACATAAATTGGAGGCTGAGGCAAGTTGATCCACTTAAGGTCAGGAGGATTGGTCTAGCCTGGCCATTATGGTGAAACCTTGTCTCTACTACAATTACAAAAATTAGCAGCGAATGGTGGCAGGTGCCAATAATACCAGCTACTCAGGAGGCTGAGTCACACTCACTTTTTAAAATGCCGAAATAAGTCACAGAAGATCTGAAGTAATTGTAAGCTGTCAATTTTTCAAGGATAAAAATACTTCATACTAAGATAACAACACTTTACAGATTAATCTACAGATTCAATGTAATACCTTCCAATTTCCAGGGTTTTTTTTGGTAAAAATTCACAAGTTCACTCTCAAAAAACAAAACAAAATAATATGAATATCCAAGGGCAACCAAATACGTAGAACAATCTTAAAAAAGAAAAGTGAAATTGAATGACTCACACTTCCCAAGATTAATTTTTGCTAGCAAGGATAACATTGATTCCCCCGTTTGCCCTCATTTTTTCTCTGTCCTGATTGAGAATTGCAGAGTAACTTGACCACTCTGTGAGGTGGCCAGCTGCATGTTTCCCCCTGATGGTTTAAACCCAAACTGGGACCTTGAACATTCTCAGGCACTGATAAAGTTGTTTAGGTTGTTGCTCAAAACCCTGAAAGATACCAGCCCTGGTCCTAAGCCAAATTTCTTAAGCCCTCATATAAACTCCAAAACCAGACTCCTCATTGTGAACATACCCAGGAAGAACATCTCCAGCTCATTGTCCCTTGGGAGGATTCACTGTAGCCCCCTGTGTGTTGGTTCTTGTAATACATACTTTGAACTTACCACCCTGAGGTTTAGTGCTTCTTTCTTTTCTCACCTGGTGGCTGAGAGCAAGGTCTCAATTACAGAAGGAATTGCAACTACAGAGAGATCTGTACTCTGCCACCGTGGGCCACTCTGTTAGCTGCCCATGTGGAGGATAAGATGAAAAAAGGGGGCTCTGCAAAGAGGCATTTGGGGAGCCCATGGCCTCCGGTCCTGGCAGTAGGGGGAGCGTTGGGCAGCAGGGGCTCTGGGTCCCAACTGTTGGAAGCAAAGAATCAGAGAGTTAAAAAAGTACTGCAGCCCCAGATGTGACATAAAGTCCAAGGTTCCCCTCAATGTAGGGCCACTGAGGGAGATCAGAGGTCCATGTGGAAAGAGTGATTCATTTGTCTGTTTGGAACATAGCAAAGAGTTTGGCTCTGGTGAGCCCCAGTCCCACAGCACCTGTTGGGTATTGAAACGCTCCTGGGAGCTGCCCTTGAAGCAGGCTTAGGCAAGTTCTGTCTCCAGGTGAGGATGCTTTGAGGGGAATCCATATGGAAGCTGGCGATGTTACTCCACCCAAGAAAGTTGGTGTGTATCAAACAATAATTCCTCCCAGGGCACACAAGAGGATAGCTACTATTCAGAAACAAGAGAGGGTGGGATTTGTGTGTCTGCACAGAGCCCATAATACAGCCCAGTGTCATTGGTGCCAAAAAAATGAAAGCAACTGGAGAATGAAAGCTGATTATCAGGAACTGAATAAGGTGACTGGCCGTATGTGCTGCCATCCCAAATATGGCTCAAAGATTTGAAAAACTGAATACTTGTTTAGGGCCATGACATACTGTCCTGAATTTCTCAAATGTTCTGCAGCATACCCTTAGGCCCAGAATCATAGGACCTCTTTTTCTTCACCTGGAATGGCCAATAATGTACCATTTAGAGCTTTTTCCATTTTGTTTTATGTATAATGTCCAGGGATTTTAAGTTGTACTTATCGGGAAGAGTAGAGACTGGTACGTCTAGTCTTGTCTTTCCCAGAGCAGAAATGCTTAGTTGTGAATGAATTAAACTGAGCGATCTCTAGCTTGCCCATTATCCAAGCAGACATACCAAATTACTGATATAAGTCTCCATGTGAGACTCTACTCCAGGTGGTGGCATCTCTTCTGGGCACTGGGGCCTTGGCTGTGGTAGCAGGGAGAGATGCTGCCACTCAGGTCTTGAGCTTCCCTCTAGCACAGTGATGGGCCCTGTCTGTGGTGGAGAATATGTCTACAACAAACTCTCCTGCAAACCCAGGAAATCTCTCTAGAGTGACAGAAGAGAAAGAAAACAGTTTCACTGAAGAACCATTAAACCATATTCTGATGCACAAAAGAGGCAATAACTTAGTGCTTTGCAAAAAAGAAGGAAATCCCACACTTGTGCATAGCCAGGCAGTTACAATCAGTGCATGCATGTTCCCGAGATAAACAGTCACCAGTCCTCAAGGAAGCGACTTGACAGCACTGTTTTCACATGTCCCTCAAGTGTAGCCACTGTCCTCGCTAATAGCATTTACGACAAGATCAGTGTCTCCTAGTTTATGGCAGGAGTAGGTTAGTAAGTTAGAGACGGGCACTGGCGGAAGTTGGGCTCCTACGCTCTCGTGGGAACTCTCCCCCTTAATGATTCCATCTCAGTAAGATGGCTCGCAGCCTTTGGAAAAGATAGTCCTGCTTGGATGCTGGCAAGAGGCTACTAAACTTTTGAAGAGATTTCCATACATCACAAAGGGACAGAGAAGAAACTCATAGGGATAATTTTTCTTTAAAAAAAAAATGCTCTGAAAGAAAAAGGCAGGGTTCCTTTCCCGTTTTCACTGGGACACATTTGTTTAATTGGTAATTACCCTTGTACCTGCCAATGGTTCAATGACCCCCAATCTTCTACTCTCCAGTCTTACCTCTAGTTCAGTCACTCCCTCCTCCTCTTGGGTACTCAGCCCTGTGTCTCCTAGCCGCATTTCTCCTAATATTCTCAACCCTGTTTCCTTAACTCGGAGCTCTGCCTGGATCCCCCCTCCCTTCACTGCCTCCTGGACACTCTCTACAGACTCTGAACTGGGGCATCCAGGGGATCGCCTCCCTTGGATTCAGCCTCCAGGTCATTGTCCTGTGCTCCTATCAGATACTTTCCAGGGTCTGGGCACATTTGGGTCTCATAGTAGATTTGGATTTCTACTTGTTTAATGCCAGAGGGAGTCTGGACTTTGTTCTTCCACGTATACAGAAAGCAAAGCTCTAAATTGACTTTGAAATTTTTCATTATTAATTTTGGACTGAGATAATTCTGTATTACTTTATAGTGACACAAATATTGTAGTTCATTTCCTGGTAGTTGGAGTTTTAGATAATTATTTTCACTACCATGATTTTCCATATTTAATCAACTCGTAGGCAAGGAGATGGTCTCATGTTATAATACTTTTTAATTTAATTTTCTGAATTAGCTCTCTTCTCTCACCAACCCAGAATCTTTCGGTTCTAGCCTCAGTCACTCTTGAGTGAGTTTTTATTCTGCCCCGAGTTTTTATTCTGGGGAACAAATGCAGATCTATAGATGATGGTTATATGACTCATTATATGTGGAACTTTTGTCAAGCAATCCCTGATGACCAGGTGACCCAAGGTCTTTTCTCAGGGAAGATCACTATGCCTGAAACAAAGAAAGAACCCTTCCAGGACAGAAATAAGAAATACTCAGCCTGAAGTTCCTTTCACTCATTCACTTTTCAGGTGCCTTTATCCATTATTGAGCATGATAAATATCCAGACGTGCTTTCAAACATGTCCACGAGTTCAAGGATTAGGTGTTACTTCTCCTACCGAACCTAGTTCTTGCCCTTCTTGTTTAAGGTTTCTTCATCTCCCACCAACAGATACAAGAGCATACTTAGGGCTTGGAGGCATAGAGGGCATCTTTGAAAACCACTCAAACATACACTGTGAATAGTTTCAAGGTGCACTCACATTTCTCTGTCCCTTCCAGGCCAGTCCTTGGAGACATCAGGAAATCCAGACCTTCCTACAAGAATGGGGATTCCTTGGAAGAGAGTTTAACTTTGAGTCAAGAAAGAGGAACCATGGTGTCAAGGGCAATTGTCCAGGGTCCAAGAACAGAAGCACAAAGAAGAGCTGGGCTGAAAGAAGTGTGGCTGTCTTGGCTCCCACTTCACATGCTACCGCTGCCTCTAGACCCTCTCAAGATGGTGACTTTTCTTGGTCCCAATACCTAAAAATATGCAAAACTGGGGAGATGCAAACTTCTCTGTTCTATGTCAGACATGTCTTGGAGAAAACCCACATATCTGAATGACCAAATAAAAGTATGAGACAAAAATCTATTCCAGGCCATTCACAGTGTTTTGCTGGTATCCTGGGATCCACATGCATTTCAAGAAGACTGAAGTGTGCCAAGCCTGCAGGGCATTGAAGAACATCTGCCAGGTCTGCCCCTTAGTCCTAGAGTATGGCCTGTCCATTCAGGTTCATGATACAGTATTGTCTTTAAAAGATCAGATGCCGAATGTTCATTGCAGCACTGTTTACAATAGCAAAGACCTGGAACCAACCCAAATGCTCAACGATGATAGACTGGACTGGGAAAATGTGACACATATACACCATGGAATATTATGCAGCAATCAAAAATGATGAGTTTGTGTCCTTTGTAAGGACATGGATGAATCTGGAGAACATCATTCTCAGCAAACTGACACAAGAACAGAAAAATAAATACTGCATATACTGACTCATAGGTGGGTGAGAAAAATGAGAACACATGGATACAGAGAGGCGGTCTACTATACATTGGGGACTGTTGGGGGAAATGGAATTGGGACAGCGGGGGTTCTGGGGGGGATAGCCTGGGGATGAATACCAAGTGTGGGTGAAGGGGAGGAAGGCAACAAAACACACTGCCATGTGTGTACCTATGCAACTATCTTGCACGTTCTGCACATGTACCCCAAAACCTATAATGCAATAAAAATTAAAAAAAAAAAGATCAGATGCCAAGACTCATGCATGTAATCTCAGCAATTTGGGAGAACAAGGTGAATGGACCATGAGGTCAAGAGATCGAGACCATCTTGGCCAACATGTTGAAAGCCCATCTCTACTAAAAATACAAAAATTAGCTGGGCATGGTGGTGTGCGCTTGTAGTCCCAGCTACTCTGGAGGCTGAGGCAGGAGAATCACTTGAACCTCGGGGTTGGAGGTTGCAGTGGGCCAAGATCATGCCACTGTACACTAGCCTGGGTGGCAGTCTAAAAAAAAAGAAAGAAAGAAGAAAGAAAGAAAGAAAGAAAGAAAAAGAAAGAAAGAAAGAAAGAAAGAAAGAAAGAAAGAAAGAAAGAAAGAAAGAAAAAAAGAAAAGAACAGAAAAAGAACTTAAGAGCTTCATTGTAGTTTGCAGTTGCATTAAATGTGTTGCCCTCTGTGCAGGGTGCACTGTGACTTGGGTGTCTCACATGGACTGAACCCCAAGAACAATTCATCTATATGACTTTTCTGGCAGCTTACAGGAATCCAGTAATACATTCCAGAGGGCCCTGGACCAAAGGTGTCTACTTGAGTGTAAGACAGAAAACTTCCCACCCTTCATGTACCTTCTGGAGCAGGACATGGAGCACCCTGCTGCAGGCAAAGAGAAGAGCTAGTCTCAGAGGACTTCAATTTTATTGCAGATCATTTTCAGTCCAACCATCACACTTGGTGGCTAGAGAAACTTCACTTTCCATTTCTATTAACATATATATAATATATATGTAACATATATAATATATATATTAACATATATATAATATATATGTAACATATATAATATATAAACATATATATATTAATCTATATATAAACATATATTAATATATATATAAACACATATATATTAATATATAAACACATATATATTAATATATATATTAACATATATATATACACACACACATATTTATTTATTTACTTTACACGTGATGTGTGCTTAAACAACCAGATGCTGGATTTAAAGAGGAACATATCTGGGATTCATTCTATTCTTTTAAGTGTCACTTAGTCCTGTGTAAGGACAGCTTTGCCCTATGGGTAACAGCAACATTATAAAAATTATAAAATTGTCCTTAATTTTGCAATAGACTATTTAAAATTGAACAATGTATGCAAAGATTGTTATGCTTTTTTCTTCTCCCTGCACCAAGCCTTAAGGACCATTATTTTGTTGTTGTTAAAGTCCTGAAATACAGAGTAAAGAGGTAAGTGAGTGTCTCCTGGTGGAGAAAAGGAGTCTTTTTTTTCCAGAATCAGTGTTTTCCCTTGCCTGGTGTCCATTGGAAATCACTCAAAACAAACCGCTGGTCATTCAGTACAATCAAGCATGCAAACAAACAAAATCATCAGTATGCTTGTGCAGCTACACTCTATAATTGATGTACAGTAAAGGAACAAGGAAGGGGAAAGTGAAGAATAGAGAAAGGGATACTGGACCGGTGGCCGTGGTGGAACCATACTGTAGTTTTCCACATTAGAATGTCTGCTTGCTCTGTAGGAACAGTCCTGGAGTAAAGCACATCAACTGTATCTTTGTCCTTTATTTGATCAGCATCCTGGACAAACTCTGCCTTTCATTCAGCTTCAGTTTCATGAAAGATGCCCAGAGTATGCAGCAAACTTGATGCTGCAGGTGGAGGAGGCAGCAAAGTCTTCCTTGATGTTTTTATCACCATCTTTATAGCAACAGCAGCAGCAGCAGCAACAGCAACTATTATTTTTAATTGTGGTAATAATAATGATCACACCTAGAAAAATGATGTATAACAATAATTGTAATTGTGTGTAGCAGCTCATGCCTCTAATCCCATCACTTTGGGAGGCTGAGGCAGGTGGATCATTTGAGGTCAGGATTTTGAGACCAGCCTGGCCAACATGGTGAAACCCTGTCTCTATTAAAAATACAAAAATTTGCTAGACATGGTGGTGCATGCCTGTAATCCCAGTTAGGAGGCTAAGGCAGGAGAATTGCTTGAACCCAGGAGGTGGAGATTGCAGTGGGCTGAGATCCCACCACTGCACTCCAGCCTGGGTGACACAGTGAGACTCCAGCTAAAAAAAAATTGTAATTGCTGATATATTCAGTTAATATATTAATTATTATTTTTAATGTTCTATAATTTACTTTTAGTAATATGCACATTAATTGTGTCAAAAATATTAGGACCCCAAACACCCCACCTAAAGAATGACTCTCACCTATGGATCTATGACTGCCCACCTGCTAGTGCAGATCATCTCACCACCACACCCAGAGCTTCCATCTCTCTGGTCAACCTTCTGGGATGACGAAATAGCTGAAGTACTCATGTGACCCGATTGGGGTCTTGACAAACAGCTTGATTTGTTAGAAATCAAAGGCTGACTTTAAGATGTACTCAGATGTTGAGCTAAATTGAAGCAGAGGAAACATCTTCTTGGCAGGTCTACCTTTGTGTCTTATTTTCAGAGTAAAAAGTTGTTTCAGCAACAGTAGTTTGATTTAGTCTGTGTTAAAAATCATAAGCAGCCTACACATACCAAACAGGGATGAAAATAATTTGCAGACATGTTCAGTGCATTATATGTGCTTTAAAATCTCTCCTATGATAAAAAATGAAGTTATACCTTGATTTTTTAAACTCAGTTGTCAGCCATTCTGCCAAAATATTCGATATGTTTCCAAGACATTTCACAAGCATTCTCTGTTGGAGATTATTTTCAATTGTTCTAGAAGGATGAGCATCTCGAAAGAACCTTTATCCTACTACAGAAGAGTCACTTTTCAGGATCTCAATGGCCTAGGGAAGCTGCTTGAATTGTCAGGTCTATGGAGGTGCCTGGGCTTTGGAGTCAGGTAAAGTTGATCCTGATACCAAGTCCAGCCACTCAGTAGCTGTAGCACTTTGGATGAGTTCCTTCACTTCTTATATCAACCTTGTTGTAAGAAAAGGTAGAAAGGATGTAGTTTTTCCAAGATGGCGGCGTAGAAACAACTCAGGATTGCAGCTCTCAGTGAAGGCTCAGAGGGTGAGTCCTAGCCGCATTCTCAGACAGACCTTTGCTGCCTACAGAAAGGGGCAATTCCCAGGTGTAGGTGAGACACGGGACACCAGCCCATCTGGGGTTATGGCTTGTGTGGCCCATTTGGCCGGCACCGCAGTGCAGCGGCAAACAGCACAAAACTCAGCTGGTCTGGGTGCCCTGCTAAACTGGTAATCTGAGATCTGGAAGGGCAGATTGACATGTCCACCTGATTAAATGGGACTTGGATAGTGAGAGAGAGCAGGGGATTCCTGGGAAGCGTGATTTGAGCCGGTGTAGTGGACAGTGGCATGGGAGATCACACAAATCCCAGTGCCCTATCGGCAGGCTACTGGGGCACCTGTGAGAGAGTTGACCGTTCAGCTTGGAGAGAGGAAGAGAAAGAGAGAGGATGGACTCTGAGGCAGTACCTGGGTGATCGGTCTCAGCGGGTCCCACCCTCATGGGGACAAGCAGGGCGGCGATTGGAGGCACTCGGGGCTGAGAGTTTTGCTGCCAGCACAGTTGAAACTTGGATGGTGCAGCCCACTGGGGGAGGGGCGTCCACTACGAATGATGCAATCTGCCACTACTGAAGTACCACCAGTGCTGGCGCAGCCTGTCGTTGCCGAGGCAACCCGCCATAACAGAGAGACTCTGCCAGCAGGGTGGAGCACCACACAGCAGAAGGAGCCCCAGGCAACAGGGCGACCCGTGCTAGCAGGGCAGCCCCAGGCAGGCAAATAGTAAATAGACTACCTCCTAGCTGGGAAGGACAGTGCAACAGATATTCATAAAGAAAGCCCCAACTCCCTGAGACAGAGCATCTAAGTGGGAAAAAAAGAGGGGGGTTTGTGAGTTCTGTTGCAGCAGACATAAACACATACTCACAACAACTCTGAATGAACAACGGAGCTCAGAGCTCAGCACTGGAGCTCCTATAAAGCACAGACCATCCTCTCAAGCAGCTCTCTGACCCTAGTATATACAAATAGTCAACCCAAAAAAGGACTAATCAGACTGACATTTGGCGGGAATCATTCTGGAACAACGATAGCAGAAGAAGAAACTGGTAGCATCCCTCACTGTCCTGCAGCTGCTACAGGTGTACCCCAGGCAAGCAGGGCCTGGAGCGAACCTCAGCACACATACAGCAGAGGGGCTAGAACATTAGAAGGAAAACTAAGTAACAGAAATATTTCATCATCAACAATTTGGGCATCCACTCAGAGACCCAATCGAAAATCAGCAACTACTAAGACGACAGGTGGATAAATCCACAAAGATGGAAAGAAACCAGTGCAAAAAGGAGGAAAACACCCAAAACCAAAACACCTCACCTCCTACAAAGGATCAAAACTCCTCACCAGCAAGGGAACAAAGCTGGACGGAGAATGAGTGTGATGAAATGACGGAATCAGACTTCAGAAAGTGGATAATGAGAAACTTCAGTGAGCTAAAAGAACATGTTCTAAATCAATGCAAAGAAACTAAGAACCTTGAAAAAGATTTGAAAAAAGATTCGAGGAAATGATAACAAGAATGGACAACTTAGAGAGGAATATGAATGAATTGAAGGAGCTGAAAACACAACAGAGAACTTCATAAGCATGCACAAGTTTCAACAGCCGAATTGACCAAGCAGAAGAAAGAATATCAGAAGTCAAGATCAACTCAATGAAATAAAATGAGAAACCAAGATTAAAGAAAAAAGCAAAAAAGGAATGAACAAAATTTCCAAGATGGCGGCGTAGAAACAACTCAGGATTGCAGCTCTCAGTGAAGGCGCAGAGGGTGAGTCTAGCTGCATTCTCAGATGGACCTTTGTTGCCCACAGAACAGAAATTCCCAGGTGTGGGAGAGACACAGGACACCAGCACAGCCATTTTTGGCTTGCATGGCCGGCAACCGCACCACAGCAGCACAAAACTCACTGGTCTGGGTGCCCTGTTAAACTGGCAATCTGAGATTTGGAAGGGCAGATTGGCATGTCCATCTGATTGAAGGACTTGGACAATGAGCCAGACCAGGAGATTCCTGGGAAGCGTGATCTGAGCCGGTGCAGTGGGCAGTGGCATGGGAGATCACACAGATCCCAGTGCCCTATCAGCAGGCTACTGGGGCAGTGAGAGAGTCAACCTTTCAGCTTGGAGAGAGGAGAGAGAGAGGATGGACTCTGAGGCAGGAGCTGGGTGATCGGGCTCGGTGGGTCCCACCCTCATGGGGACAAGCAGGGCGGCGATTGGAGGCACTGGGGCTGAGAGTTTTGCTGCCAGCACAGCATCGGATGGTGCAGCCCGGTGGGGGAGGGGCCCACTATTGATGCAATCGCCCCTACTGAAGTACCGCCCAGGGCTGACGCAGCCTGCCATTGCCGAGGCAACCTGCCATAACAGAGAGACTCCGCCAGCAGGGGGAGCAGCACCACAGCAGAGCCCAGGCCCCAGCAACAGGTGGACCCGGCTAGCAGTGAATAGACTGCCTCCTAGCTGGGCAGGACAGTGCAACAGATACTCATAAAAGCCCCAACTCCCTGAGACAGAGCATCTAAGGGGAAAAAAGGTGGTGTTTATGAGTTCTGTTGCAGCAGACATAAACAACCTCCCAACAACCCTGAATGAACAACAGAGCTCACAGCTCAGCACTGGAGCTCCTATAAAGCACAGACCATCTCCTCAAGCAGCTCCTGACCCCTGTATATCCAAGAGTCACCCCAAAAAGGACTAATCAGACTGACATTTGGCGGGCATCATTCTGGAACAAAGATAGCAGAAGAAGAAACTGGTAGCATCCCTCACTGTTCCTGCAGCTGCTACAGGTGTACCCCAGACAAGCAGGGCCTGGGTGGACCTCAGCACTCATACAGCAGAGGGCTAGACCATTAGAAGGAAAACTAAGTAACAGAAATACTTCATCATCAACAATCTGGGCATCCACACAGAGACCCAATTGAAAAATCAGCAACTACTAAGATGACAGGTGGATAAATCCATAAAGATGGGAAGAAACCAGTGCAAAAAGGAGGAAAACACCCAAACCAAAACACCTCACCTCCTACAAAGGACCAAAACTCCTCACCAGCAAGGGAACAAAGCTGGATGGAGAATGAGTGTGACGAAATGATGGAATCAGACTTCAGAAAGTGGATAATGAGAAACTTCAGTGAGCTAAAAGAACATGTTCTAAATCAAGTGCAAAGAAACTAAGAACCTTGAAAAAGATTTGAAAAAGATTAGAAATTGATAACAAGAATGGACAACTTAGAGAGGAATATGAATGAATTGAAGGAGCTGAAAACACAACACGAGAACTTCATGAAGCATGCACAAGTTTCAACAGCCGAATTGACCAAGCAGAAAAGAATATCAGAAGTTGAAGATCAACTCAATGAAATAAAATGAGAAACCAAGATTAAAGAAAAAGCACAAAAGGAATGAACAAAATCTCCAAGAAATGTGGGACTATGTGAAGAGACCCAACCTACGTTTGATAGGTGTACCAGAATGTGATGAAGAGAATGAATCCAAGCTGGAAAACACTCTTCAGGATATTATCCAGGAAAATTTCCCCAACCTAGCAAGACAGGTCAATACTCAACTCCAGGAAATACAGAGAACACCACAAAGATACTCCACAAGAAGAGCAACCCCAAGGCACATAATCGTCAGATTCACCAGGGTTGAAATGAAGGAGAAAATACTAAGGGCAGCCAGAGAGAAAGGTCAGGTCACCCACAAGGGAAGCCCATCAGACTCACAGCAGATCTCTCGGCAGAGACTCTACAAGCCAGAAGAGAGTGGGGCCAATATTCAACATCCTTAAAGAAAAGAACTTTCAACCCAGAATTTCATATCCAGCCAAACTGAGCTTCATAAGTGAAGGAAAAATAAAATCCTTCATGAACAAGCAAGTACTCAGAGATTTTGTCACCACTAGGCCTGCTTTACAAGAGCTCCTGAAAGAGGCACTACACATAGAAAGAAACAACCAGTACCAGCCATCCTAAAAGCATACCAAATGCTAAAGAGCATCAACAAAATGAAGAATCTACATGAACCAATGGGCAAAACAGCCAGCTAGCATCAAAATGGCAGTATCAAATTCACACATAACAATATTAACCCTAAATGTAAATGGGCTAAATGCACCAATCAAAAGACACAGACTGGCAAATTGATAAAAACCAAAACCCATCGGTGTGCTGTATCCAGGAAACCCACCTCACATGCAAGGATACACAAAGGCTCAAAATAAAGGATGGAGGAAGATTTACCAAGCAAATGGAGAGCAAAAGCAGGAGTTGCAATACTCATCTCTGATAAAATAGACTTTAAAGCAACAAAGATCAAAAGGGACAAAGAAGGTCATTACATAATGGTAAAAGGATCGATACAACAAGAAGAGCTAACGATTCTAAATATATATGGACCCAATGCAGGAGCACCCAGATATATAAGGCAAGTTCTTAATGACTTAAAGAGACTTAGACTCCCACACAATAATAGTGGAGACTTTAACACTCCACTGTCAATATCAGACAGATCAACCAGACAGAAAATTAACAAGGATATCCAGGACTTGAACTCAGACCTGGAACAAGCAAACCTGATAGACATTTACAGAACTCTCCACCCCAAATCCACAGAATATACATTCTTCTCAGCACCACATCACACCTACTCCAAAATTGACCACATAATTGGAAGTAAAGCACTCCTCAGCAAATGCAAAACAACTGAAATCATAACAAACAGTCTCTCAGACCATAGTGCAATCAAGTTGGAACTCAGAATTCAGAAAATAACTCAGAACGCACAGCTTCATGGAAACTGAACAACTGGCTCTTGAATGTTGATTGGATAAACAATGAAATGAAGGCAGAAATAAAAGTTCTTTGAAACCAATGAGAATGAAGACACAACGTACCAGAATCTCTGGGACACATTTAAAGCAGTCTGTAGAGGAAAATATATAGCAATAAGTGCCCACATGAGAAGAGTGGAGAGATCCAAAATTGACACCCTATCATCAAAATTGAAAGAGCTAGAGGAGCAAGATCAAAAAACTCAAAACCTAGCGAAGACAAGAAATAACTAAGATCAGAGCAGAACTGAAGGAGATAGAGACAAGAAAAACCCTTCAAAAATCAATAAATCCAAGAGCTGGTTTTTAAAAGATCAACAAAATAGACAGACCACTAGCCAGACTGATAAAAAGAAAAGAGAACAACCAAATAGATGCAATAAAAAAGCGATAAAGGAAATCACCACAGATTCCACAGAAATTCAAACCATCATCAGAGAATACTACAAACAACTCTATGCACATAAACTAGTAAACCAGGAAGAAATGGATAAATTCCTGGACACCTGTGTCCTCCCAAGCCTAAACCAGGAGGAAGCCAAAACTATGAATAGACCAATAACAAGGTCTGAAGTTGAGGCAGCAATTAAGCCTACCACACAAAAAAGCCCAGGTCCAGATGGGTTCACAGCAAATTCTACCAGACACACAAAGAGGATCTGGTACCATTCCTTCTGAAACTATTCCAAATAATTCAAAAGAGAACCCTTCCCAAATCATTTTATGAGACCAACATCATCCTGATACCAAAACCTGGCAGAGACTCAACAAGAAAAGAAAACTTCAGGCCAATATCCATGATGAACATAGATGCAAAAATCTTCAATAAAATACTGGCAAACCGATTGCAACAGCACATTAAAAACTTATCCATCATGATCAAGTAGGATTCATCCGGGGATGCAAGGCTGGTTCAACATGCAAGTCTATAAATGTAATTCACCACATAAACAGAAGCAAAAACAAAAACCACATGATTATCTCAATTGACCAGAGAAGGCATTTGACAAAATTCAACAGCCCTTTATGCTAAAACCCTCAATAAACTTGGTATTGATGGAACATATCTCAAAGTAATAAAAGCTATTTATGACAAACCAACAGCCAATATCATACTTAATGGGCAAAACTGGAAGCATTCCCTTTGAAATCCGGCACTGAACAAGGATGCCTCTCTCACCACTCCTATTCAACATAGTACTGGAAGTTCTAGCCAGAGCAATCAGGCAAGAAAAAGAAATAAAGGGTATTCAAATAGGAAAAGTGGATGCCAAATTGTCTCTATTTGTAGAGGACATGATAATATACCTAGAAGACCCCATCACCTCAGCCCAAAAGCTCCTGAAACTGATAAGCAATTTCAGCAAAGTCTCAGGATATAAAATCAATGTGCAAAAATCACAAGCATTCCTATACACCAATAACAGACTTAAAGAGAACCAAATCAAGAATGAACTGCCATTCACAATTGGTACAAAGAAAATAAAATATCTAGGAATACAACTCACAAGGAATGTAAGGGACCTCTTTAAGGAAAACTACAAACCACTGCTCAACGAAATAAGAGAGGACACAAACAGATGGAGAAACATTCCATGTTCGTGGTTAGGAAGAATCAATATCGTGAAAATGGCTATACTGCCCAAAGTAATTTACACAATCAATGCTATCCCCATCAAACTACCATTGAATTTCTTCACAGAACTGGAAAAACCACCATGAACTTCATATGGAACCAAAAAAAAGAGCCCCATAGCCAAGTCAATTCTAAGCAAAAAGAACACAGCGGAGGCATCACTACCAGACTTCAAACTATACTACAAGGCTACAGTAATCAAAACAGCATGGTACTGGTACCAAAACAGAGATATAGACCAATGGAACAGAACAGAGCATCGGAGGCAACACAACATATCTACAACCATAATCTTTGATAAACCAGACAAAAACAAGCAATGGGAAAGGATTCCCTGTTTAATAAATGGTGTTGGGAAAACTGGCTAGCCATGTGCAGAAAGCAGAAACTGGACCCCTTCCTGACACCTTACACTAAAATTAACTCCAGATGGATTAAAGACTTAAACATAAGACCTGACACCATAAAAACCCTAGAAGAAAATCTAGGCAAAACCATTCAGGACATAGGAGTAGGCAAGGACTTCATGACCAAAACACCAAAAGCATTGGCAACAAAAGCCAAAATAGACAAATGGGACCTAATCAAACTCCACAGCTTCTGCACGGCAAAAGAAACAGTCACTAGAGTGAATCGGCAACCATCAGAATGGGAAAAAATCTTTGCAGTTTACACATCTGACAAAGGGCTGATATCCAGAATTTACAAAGAACTCAAACAGATTTACAGGAAAAAACAAACAAGCCCATTCAAAAATGGGCAAAGGATATGAACAGACACTTTACAAAAGAAGACATACATGAGGCCAACAAACACATGAAAAATGCTCATCATCACTGGTCATTAGAGATGCAAATCAAAACCACATTGAGATACCATCTCACGCCAGTTAGAATGGCGATCATTAAAAATCTGGAGACAGCAGATGCTGGAGAGGATGTGGAGAAATAGGAACACTCTTACACTGTTGGTGGGAGTGTAAATTAGTTCAACCATTGTGGAAGACAGTGTGGCGATTCCTCAAGGACCTAGAAATAGAAATTCCATTTGACCCAGCAATCCCATTACTGGGTATATATCAAGGACTATAAATCGTTCTACTATAAGGACACATGCACACGAATGTTCATTGCAGCACTGTTTACAATAGCAAAGACCTGGAACCAAATCAAGAATGAACTGCCATTCACAATTGCTACAAAGAAAATAAAATACCTAGGAATACAACTCACAAGGAATGTAAGGGACCTCTTTAAGGAAAACTACAAACCACTGCTCAACGAAATAAGAGAGGACACAAACAGATGGAGAAACATTCCATGTTCGTGGTTAGGAAGAATCAATATCGTGAAAATGGCTATACTGCCCAAAGTAATTTACACAATCAATGCTATCCCCATCAAACTACCATTGAATTTCTTCACAGAACTGGAAAACCACCATGAACTTCATATGGAACCAAAAGAGAGCCCATAGCCAAGTCAATTCTAAGCAAAAGAACACAGCGGAGGCATCACACTACCAGACTTCAAACTATACTACAAGGCTACAGTAATCAAAACAGCATGGTACTGGTACCAAAACAGAGATATAGACCAATGGAACAGAACAGAGGCATCGGAGGCAACACAACATATCTACAACCATATAATCTTTGATAAACCAGACAAAAACAAGCAATGGGGAAAGGATTCCTGTTTAATAAATGGTGTTGGGAAAACTGGCTAGCCATGTGCAGAAAGCAGAAACTGGACCCCTTCCTGACACCTTACACTAAAATTAACTCCAGATGGATTAAAGACTTAAACATAAGACCTGACACCATAAAACCCTAGAAGAAAATCTAGGCAAAACCATTCAGGACATAGGAGTAGGCAAGGACTTCATGACCAAAACACCAAAAGCATTGGCAACAAAAGCCAAAATAGACAAATGGGACCTAATCAAACTCCACAGCTTCTGCACGGCAAAAGAAACAGTCACTAGAGTGAATTGGCAACCATCAGAATGGGAAAAAATCTTTGCAGTTTATGCATCTGACAAAGGGCTGATATCCAGAATTTACAAAGAACTCAAACAGATTTACAGGAAAAATAAACAAGCCCATTCAAAATGGGCAAAGGATATGAACAGACACTTTACAAAAGAAGACATACATGAGGCCAACAAACACATGAAAAAATGCTCATCATCACTGGTCATTAGAGAGATGCAAATCAAAACCACATTGAGATACCATCTCACGCCAGTTAGAATGGCGATCATTAAAAAATCTGGAGACAGCAGATGCTGGAGAGGATGTGGAGAAATAGGAACACTCTTACACTGTTGGTGGGAGTGTAAATTAGTTCAACCATTGTGGAAGACAGTGTGGCGATTCCTCAAGGACCTAGAAATAGAAATTCCATTTGACCCAGCAATCCCATTACTGGGTATATATCCAAAGGACTATAAATCGTTCTACTATAAGGACACATGCACACGAATGTTCATTGCAGCACTGTTTACAATAGCAAAGACCTGGAACCAACCCAAATGCCCATCGATGATAGACTGGACTAAGAAAATGTGGCACATATAAACCATGGAATATTACACAGCAATCAAAAATGATGAGTTTGTGTCCTTTGTAAGGACATGGATGAATCTGAGAACATCATTCTCAGCAAACTGACACAAGAACAGAAAAAGAACATATTCTCACTCATAGGTGGGTGAGAAAATGAGAACACATGGACACAGAGGGGGTCTACTACACACTGGGGTCTATTGGGGGAATGGGGAGGGACAGTGGGGGCTGGGGAGGGATAGCCTGGGGTTAAATGCCAAGTGTGTGTGAAGGGTAGGAAGGCAGCAAAACACACTGCCATATGTGTACCTATGCAACTATCTTGCACATTCTGCACATGTACTTCAAGACCTATAATGCAATAAAAATTAAAAAATGCAGATTCTCACTCTTATGGACACCTAAGACCAGTGTGTAACCATCTGTGTGTGTGTGTGTGTGTGTGTGTGTGTGTGTGTGTGTGGTTAATCAGTGGATGAAATCTGTTTCTGAATGACTCTTTCCACTAAATCATAGTTGAAGGAAGGTCTTACCCTGCCATTTGGTTTTTCATTTTTCCTGTGATGAGCAAATCCTAAACATGGAACCTTCATCCCCTCCAGACAAGCTTTTAGCATCCAACTTACCTGACAGGAGTTTCATTGTCTCCAGTTCCCTTGCAGTTTGCACATTCAGTTCTCCAGTCTTGAGCCTGGGGCTTCTTCTGCAATACAGACCGTCTTTGTCTTCTCTCTCTAGGAACTCTTTCCTGCCATACAATGGCTGGAAATAGAAGAAAACAGGATAAGAATATAAATGAAACAATTTGAAGAATGAAAACTGCTCAAAGGTCAGGCTGTGGAAAGGTGCATAAGTTCTTTTAACCTCATGTTTTCCTCCCTCAGGAAGAAAGCTTTCTTTTCTTCCTCTGGTTCTCTGGGAAAACAACAACAAAAATAACAAAACCACAACAACAACAAAATTCCAGACCATACCGAATGTGTTACTAAGGATAAAAATAAGTTTCCTCTGTCAAACATGGTTGCTTTTGTTAGGCTCTTGAAGAGATATCTATTTATCATTCATACTTTATGGGACCACTATATGTGGTGACCATTGATGCCATGGGAAATAAAAAGTAACAAATTAAATGTACTTTATATATACTTCATAAATATCTGTGATTAGCATTTACTCAGAGTGTGTCAGGTTTCCTAACTTGTCAGGTGTGACTTGTGTAGCTGAAATGCTTAACCTGGGATGGCCGTACACACATTGTTTGCCCAAATGTAGGCAGGTGCATTCATCTTTATGGAAAGAGATGAGTTTTCAGCAGCAGAAAAATAGCAGAATGAAAAGGTCTCACAGCTCCTAAGTCCTAGTTCAGGTAAAACCAGTCAGTACTCCATAGAAAAAATCCTTTTAAAGAGTTCAGCTAAAATTCACATCCCATTTACCATTTCAAGGAAGGCATACAGATGATTAAAGGAAATGTACATACCTGCGTATTTGCAGCCAATCTGTTAGAAATCTCCACCAATCACAGCACAGCCTCTGTGTAGATGTTGCCATTCCCACATGCAGACCACTGTTCCTTAGACACTGGAAGAGAAAGCAGGCACTGCTCCCCAGAATTACTCGGACAGCTGAGATCAAGGATCATTCCCAAGCTAGAGTAGGTCCCAAATCATTCTCAACAGAATGACATGAAACCATAAATCTATTAATGTTTCCTTACTTTACCATGATTTCAAATCTTTGTGCTCCCAAGCCCATTGTAACGTCATCCCATGGCTACTTGCAAACCATTTAATCTGTCTCTAGGTAAGCAAATAGCTAAATGAGTCATTCAAAAAATGCAATTTAAAAACTGTCTCTGTGTTTCCCTCTATGTTGCCAATCAGTGTGTTTGAATTATCTTCCAAAGAAATTAGGAAGAAAATTTAAGAGTATATCCAGAAGAGGCCTTTAAATGCAGACCCTACATCTACAATTCATACTTCCAAAGAACAATACAGAGACTTGCTCCTGGAAATATCAATCATGACCCAAAACAATGTCATCCCCTGAGGGCCTACTCCAAATACACAATCTCAGACTCACTCTGACACAGGAATGACAATCACAATCTGGTATTTTAACAAGAATCTGAAGTAGGTCAACTACACACCATTGTAGTCCCTAAAGGGGTCTTGAAGGCAGTACCTGCCCTGCATGTGCCACAGGACCAAGAGCCCATGGAAAGTTTGGTTTTGTGTGTGCTGTGCTTGTCTTCTTTCTGGAGGAGTGACCACTTTGAGATCTACAGTGATTAGTAGGCTTTCCTGTGGGGGACCAGTTCCCCAGCACACTGAGGCCTTAGAAACAAGGAGCAACACAAAGAAGGCAAAGCCCCACAGCTCCTAAGCTGAGCCAAAGACAGACATGCAGCAGAAGGTAGAGGGACTACAGAGAAATCACGCTGGAGGGCACTGGCCACACTGAAATGAACACACACAGAAAGGTAGACACACACACACACACACACACACACACAGAGAGAGAGAGAAAGGAAAACACACGGAGACATCCAACAGTTGCAGGCAGCTCCTGATGCTGTGTGTGGGGTTCTGCTCTGTGCAGGAAGCCCTGGCGGATAGAGCAGCCCCAAGGCATACATGCTGGTGGTACCTAGAAATCCCAGCAGGGACACCTTTCAAGGATATGCACCCCCACAGCATCTGGGTAGACCTGAAACATCGTGGGGATCCTTGGGGATCGCCCTGGGCATCCCTGAAGCTCTGCTGCAGCTTTTCTCTTCCTGGTTCCAATCAGCCCAACTATTGAAATCATGGGTCCGTGGCGACAATCCTTGAAACACATGGGGCCGCTGCCCAACACTGAGGGACTGCCATGGAGGGCCCCTGCTTTGCCAAGCCGCTCAGACGGTGGTTTCCCAGGTAACGAGGATGGTCACTGTGATGCGAGACATGGATGGTCGCTGGTGGTTGTCACACACCGCTTGCGCATGCACATTTACATGTCTCGGCTGGCCTTATGCAATGTCAGCGCCCTCCCGCTGGCCGCTGCAGTAAAGGTAAATGCTGAAAGTGGTGTCTGAGGAGGCCCCGTAGAAGGAGGCTGTGTGCCGCAAGCCGCACAGGAGCCCAAGGGTCCTGACCTCAGTGGCTCCCTGAGTGGACTTTCCTGTTCAGGTAGGCTGGAGGAGAAGGGCTCTTCAGATTGTGAGGTGGGCATTCCAGACTCCTCTCCCAGGGATTCCAGATCAGATGGTGTGGGCAGGGATCGGGTCCCACGGGCTGGAGATTCAGTTTGGTGAGGTGTGGTGGGCGGGGGTCACTGGACCCCAAAAACATGCCTGAGACCCTCAGGGAGGGTGTAGGCAGAACGTTCCCTGGCTCCATAAGCTCACTGCCTCCCTTCGAACTTGGCCACCCACAAAGGGGTCTTACCTTGGTCTCCAAGCCCAGAGATCCCTGCTTCTCAGCACTGCTGTCCGGAGAAGGTTTGAAGAAAGACAAAGAGGCAAGCGCAGCCAGTGGCAGAGACAGCAATACCCGGAACTGGCCTCCCTGGTGGAAGACAAGGTGGAGAGAGCATCTCATAAGTTTTCAGGGCCAAGCCAAGCCCGAGATGCATGTCCAGGCATGTCGCTGAGGACCCCCCAAAAAGCCAAGCACAACATGCTAATGGAGCTTAATCACTGTATTGTTTTGACAGAAAACATCATCATCTTGCTAAAAGTGTTTCAATCAAATTGCTTTGATGGCCTGTACACAGAGACCCATTGTTAACTTGTCCTGTTGAGAGAAAAATAATTTCTGGTGTTAAAAATGCAGATTCTCACTCTTTTTTTTTTTTGAGATGGAGTTTTGCTCTTGTTACCCAGGCTGGAGGGCAATGGTGCGATCTCGGCTCACTGCAACCTCTGCCTCCTGGGTTCAGGCAATTCTCCTGCCTCAGCCTCCTGAGTAGCTGGGATTACAGGCATGCACCACCATGCCCAGCTAATTGTTTTGTATTTTTTGTAGAGACAGTGTTTCACCATGTTGACCAGGATGGTCTCAATCTCTTGACCTCATGACTCACCCACCTCAGCCTCCCAAAGTGCTGGGATTACAGGCTTGAGCCACTGCAACTGGCCAGATTCTCACTCTTATGGAAGCCTATGTCTAGAGTGCAACCATGTGTGGGAGGTTAATCAGTGGATGAAATCTGTTTCTGAAGGACTGTTTCCAGTCTTGAGCCTGGGGTTTCTTTTGCAACACAGACCGTATTTGTCTTCTCTCTCTAGTAACTCTTTCCTGATATACAAGGGCTAATAAAAGAAAACTGTATTGTTTTGACAGAAACAGAAAAGAAAACAGAATAAGTTTATGAGGGAAACAACTTTAAGAAGAAAATTTCTCAAAGGTAAAGCTGTAAAAAGGTGCGTAACTTCTTCCAACCTCATGCTTTTCTCCCTTAACAGTGAAGCTTTATTTTCTTCCTCTGGTTCTCTGGGAAATATTAAAAAAATCTAGACTATATTATGACCCACAAACACTGGCATCCGCTAAGTGCCTACTCAAAATGTTGCACATTCCCAAGGCTGAAGAACTGAATGTGCAACTTGCAAGGGAACTGGAGACAATGAAAATTGTGTCAGGTAAGTTGGGTGCTAAAAGCTTGTCTGGAGAGAATGAAGGTCCCATGTTTAGGATTTGCTCATCACAGGAAAAATGGAAAACCAAATGGCAGGGTAGGACCTTTCTTGGCTGGGCACAGTGGCTCATGCCTGTAATCCCAGCACTTTGGGAGGCCGAGGTGGGTGGATCACAAGGTCAAGAGATCGAGACCATCCTGGTCAACAAAGTGAAACCCCATCTCTACTAAAAATACAAAAAATTAGCTGGGCATGGTGGCACATGCCTGTAATCCCAGCTACTCAGGAGACTGAGGCAGGAGAATTGCCTGAGCCCAGGAGGCAGAGGTTGCGGTGAGCCGAGATCGTGCCATTGCACTTCAGCCTGGGTAATGAGTGAAACTCCATCTCAAAAAAAAAAACTATGATTTAGTGAAAAGAGTCCTTCAGAAACAGATTTCATCCACTGATTAACCACACACACACACACACACACACACACGGTTACACACTGGACTTAGGTGTCCATAAGAGTGAGAATCTGCATTATTATTTTCTCAACAGGACAAGTTGACAAGGGGTCTCCCTGTACAGGCCGTCAAAGCTATTTGAGGGAAACACTTTGTAGCAAGATGATGATGTTTTCCGTGAAAACAATAAAGTGACTAAGATCCATTAGCATGTTGTGCTTGGCTTCCGTGGGGATTCTCAGCGGCATGCCCTGACATGGGTCTCGGGATTGGGCTTCTCCCTAGAAAGCCTCTGAGAGGTTCTCTCCACCAGATCCGCCCCCAGGGAAGGCCAGTTCTAGCTGTGGCCGCCTCTGCCGCTGGCAGCTCTTGCCGCTTTGTCTTTGTTCACACATTCTACGAACAGCAGCGCTGAGAAGCAGGGGTCCCTGGGCTTGGAGACCAAGGCAGGGCCCCTTGGTGGGTGGCCCAGGTCGAAGCGGGGCAGTGAGCTCATGGAGCCGGGCAACGTGTTGCTGACACCATCCCGGAGGGTCTCAGGAATCTTTCTGGGGTCCACCGACCCCCGCCACACCTCACCAGACTGAATCTCCAGCCCCGCAGGACCTGATCCCTGCCCACGCTGTCCGATCCAGAATCCAGTGGGCAGAGAAGACCCGGTGCCCACCTCACGGTCTCAAGCGCCCTCCCCATCCAGCCAACCTGAACAGGAAAGTCTGCTCAGGGAGCCACTGAGGTCAGGACGGTCGGGCTCCTGCTCAGCTTGTGGCAGGCAGCCTCCTTCCCTGGGGCCGCCTCGGACACCGCCGCCAGCATTTTCCGGTGCCGCTGCGGCCCCACTGCTACAGAGTGCCCAAGTTGCCGCTGCCCAGCCGGGCATGCCAATGCGCATGCGCAAGCAGCACGTCAGACGCGCGAGCTCCCACCTGGGGCTCACGTCACAGTGACAGCCCCCGTGGCCTGGGGAACCACTGTCTCAGTGGCTTGGCAGAGCAGTGGCCCTCCCTGGCAGTACCTGGGCATTGGGCGATGGCCCCCTCTCCCCGAGATTGTTGCCAGGGTCTGGCAATTTCAGGAGTCGAGCAGGGTGGGACCAGGCTGAGAAAAGCTGCAGCGGAGCTTCAGGGATGCCCAGGGCGATCCCCAAAATCCCCACTATGCTTCAGGCCTGCTCAGACGCTGTGGGGGGGTGCGTCTCTTTGAAAGCTGTCCCAGCTGGTATTTCCAGGTACCACCAGCCTGTGTGCGTGGGCTGCTCTCTCCTCGAGGGGCTTCCTGGGAGAGAGCAGAACCCCGCAGCCTCAGGAGCTGCCTGCGACTGTTGGATATCTCCGTATGTCTTGCTTTCTTCGTGTGTGTGTGTGTGTCTGTAACTGTGTGCATCTGCAGGGGTCCCTGGGCTTCCAGACCAAGGCAGGGCCCCTTGGTGGGTGGCTCAGCTTGAAGTGGGGTAGTGAGCTCATGGAGCCACAGAATGTTCAGCTGTTGGAGGAACAGCAAGGAGGTCCCTGTGGCTGGAGCAGAGTGAGGAAGGGTTCAGGCAATTCTCCTGCCTCAGCCTCCTGAGTAGCTGGGATTACAGGCACGCGCCACCATGCCCAGCTAATTTTTTGTATTTTTAGTAGAGACGGGGTATCACCATTTGACCAGGATGGTCTTGATCTCTTGACCTCGTGAGGCCTTGGCCTCCCAAAGTGCTGGGATTACAGGCTTGAGCCACCACACCCAGCCTCATATGATTTTATTAAAATAAGCCTTAGTGTTAATAATACACTGTAAAAGTAAAAGCTAGTTTTCTATTTGGAATAAAATATTTCTGTAAAATTAAGTGACATTAAAGATTTTTATTTGCTTTTGGAATAAACTGAAGAAAAAAGAGGAGAGTGAGAGAGAGACAAATGGAGTTGGATTTATGCTGCTTGTATTAGGTCTTATTGTTTTGCAAATTGAGTGTCCTATTTACCAAATAATAAAGCTTTTTGTTTTTCAGAAATCTTTGAATTATCATTGTGACTAAATGAATCACTATTTTACACTGACCTGGGTGCTTATTCTGTGATATCAAGTGTTTTAAACTTTTGATACTTGACAAACATTCTAAAATCAAACTCTAAATTCAGTCTTTTTTACCTCATTACTTTTAGACTAGTAGGTGCCCTAAAGTCCAAATGAAACCTATATGGCAGATTTAATATCTGTTAAAATCATATAGGAAGCATCATGAATTATAAGATTATTTTATTGTTTTGATAGACAAATGGGACCTAATCAAACTCCACAGCTTCTGCACGGCAAAAGAGACAGTCACTAGAGTGAATCAGCAACCATCAGAATGGGAAAAAATCTTTGCAGTTTACACATCTGACAAAGGGCTGATATCCAGAATTTACAAAGAACTCAAACAGATTTACAGGAAAAAAACAAACAAGCCCATTCAAAAATGGGCAAAGGATATGAACAGAAACTTTACAAAAGAAGACATACATGAGGCCAACAAACATATGAAAAAGTGCTCATCATCATTGGTCATTAGAGATGCAAATCAAAACCACATTGAGATACCATCTCACGCCAGTTAGAATGGTGATCATTAAAAATCTGGAGACAGCAGATGCTGGAGGATGTGGAGAAATAGGAACACTCTTACACTGTTGGTGGGAGTGTAAATTAGTTCAACCATTGTGGAAGACAGTGTGGCGATTCCTCAGGGACCTAGAAATAGAAATTCCATTTGACCCAGCAATCCCATTACTGGTATCTATCAAGGACTATAAATCGTTCTACTATAAGGACACATGCACACGAATGTTCATTGCAGCACTGTTTACAATAGCAAAGACCTGGAACCAACCCAAATGCCCATCGATGATAGACTGGACTGGGAAAATGTGGCACATATACACCATGGAATATTATGCAGCAATCAAAAATGATGAGTTTGTGTCCTTTGTAAGGACATGGATGAATCTGGAGAACATCATTCTCAGCAAACTGACACAAGAACAGAAAAGGATATACCGCATATACTCACTCATAGGTGGGTGAGAAAATGAGAACACATGGACACAGAGAGGCGGTCTACTATACACTGGGGACTGTTGGGGAATGGGAGGACAGCAGGGGGTCTGGGGATGACCTGGGGATGAATACCAAGTGTGGGTGAAGGGAGGAAGGCAGCAAAGCACACTGCCATGTGTGTACCTATGCAACTATCTTGCATGTTCTGCACATGTACCCCAAACCTATAATGCAATAAAAATTAAAAAAACAAAACAAAAACAAAACAAAACAAAACAAAATTGTATGAGATTTCTGTTATCCTGATGTGTAAGTATATGTTATCAATATTGACACAGGATTTTTCTTGGTCACTTTGCCAGCTCAGGACCTCCTTGGCTGGTGACATTCACATCTGGGCTTTGTTCAGCCCTTGGCCTGCCTTAGGAGATGCCTTGTCTACTCAACCCACCAGGTCACACTTTGCCCTGTCCTCCAGCTTCGATCCCACAACTGCTGAGACTGTGTACTCAGTCTTCAGTTGGAGGGCCTGTGTGGGTGAATGAGTGTGGGGTACATCCAGCCATTCTAAGTATAGGCACAGAAGCAGGCTTTGTATGATGCTTATGGCTGGACCAAGTGTGTTGCAAGCCACTCCCATGGTGGACTCTGATGTCCAGAGGAGGAGAACATGGTGGTACTCATGCAGGGGTGCCCAGGACCCTGAAGCCCCAGAGGGGGTGTTACAGCATGCTAATTAGCTCTTTTAGTCCCACTGTCCACAGCCCACCAGACAGTGGCATGTTAACAGCTCTGTCAGCCCCTTGTCCCACTCTGGTCTGCAGCTCTGGGGCTGCCTCAGACCCACCACTGCTTCCTGTCATGCAGGGTGGCTGCCCTCCACTGGTAGAGGGCAGAGGGCCATAATGTTACAGCCTTCTGTGTACCCACATTCAGTGGGTACCAAGTTCTCATTCTGTGTCCAAGATGAATGAGATAATGCTGACAATCAAAGGGTGAGGAGGGTAAAGAAGAATTTCATTGAACAACAAAACAGCTCTCAGCAAACAGGGGACACGAGGGTGGTTCCCACACCCAAAGTTGGGTGGTTTCTCTTTCAGTGTGGCTGGGTGGGGGCTTTTATGGGCTCAGAATGGGAGAGTGTAGGCTGATTGGTTTGTGAGCATGTAGAAAAGGTTAAAACAAAGGCCCTATTCAAAGGTGGACATGCCAGTGTGAAAAACATTCAGGGAAGAATAGGTTAAATAGGTGAAAGGTAGAGACAAGTCAGAGGAAAGCACACCAAATTGGAAGACAGGTTCTCAGTCTCATCCATGGATTTGACTTGTAGGTTGGCTTTCAGGCTTTAAATTATCTTTGACTTGAAGGTGGGATTTCACTGGGGACCCACTCCTGTCTGCCTAGAAATTGTCTGCCTTCTACTACTATCAATATTAATTATGATTATTATGTTAAATTGTTGTATGCCAAAGAAATAATCAAATTTTCTTGCCATGTATCTTTAACCATTGCAATCCCAAGACTTTTGTCATTCACAATTATTTTTTTATTTTGATTCTTCTCAAAATCTGGTTTATAAAAATTACAGTTCAAAGCTTGCTTCTTTAGAGGACTTAATGAAAGAAACTCTGACACATGCTGTTTGAATACAAGTTTCTTATAACTGTGGAAACTGTGTCATTGGATTAGAGAAAATCAAAACCAAAAGCCACAACTACTTCCTGGACTCTTATTAAAAAGCTAATGTGTTTATGAGGATTACTAACTCCAGTATCAAATGCATCAAATTGACTATATGGGACTGAAGTAACAGAAAACTGAAATAATTTTTATAACATTTTTTAAAACTGCTGATTCCTTTTAAACAACTGTGTAAAATATACTCTTGTGAGCAAAATTTAAAGCACATTTCTTTCTCTGTACCTAATTTATCCAGAATTTGGAAACTATTTTTGAGTATTTTCATTTTATGGCAGTATAGTTATTTGCATAAGCTCAATAGAAATCTGTTTTCTTTTGTTACAGGACACAATTGGAGACATAGGTTATTTTACCGAGGCTTGGACTGAACTAGAATGTTTACAGACATGAGTAGGTGGCTTTGAAGAATCGAAGTTGACTCATAGAGTGGATAAAAGCCCTTTGAAGAAACTGGCCTCATACCTTGTCTATTTGGTTCCTTTACAGGGTTCCTGACCTGTGTAATTAAACAATATCAGTTTCTGACACACCCAGGAACCCCCAGTAATCTTGGGATTTTGGGAAGAGAATAATTTGCCCAAATTCATATAAGTCCCTGCAGGCATAGATATATTCTTTGTTGGGATCAAGAGGCTTTTAAAAAGTAAAATCTGAGATCCCTTATAAAAGATTCCAACAAAGCCAATGTAAAAGCAGTCTATATGGCATATAATTGTTTTTGCTCCACTTTATGCAAAGAATTGGACCAGGTATAATAAGACTAAAGTTTATTTTGCAAATAAATTTGTCCTATTATGATTTTGTCCTTGATTACAATGAAGGACTGGAGAGAGAAAAGTTATCTTTCAAAGGATACTCTAGTACTCCTGTCAGTAGACTCTGGCCCTGTGCATGTTTTTTTTTTTTTTTTTTTTTTTTTTTTATTTGTCTACAGTTTAACTGGATTGGGTCCTGAATTCTTTCCTAGCTACAGGTCTCCAAACTAATGTTTTAAAGTGTATCTTTCATTTTATTTATTTATTTATTTTTGAGATGGAGTTTTGCTCTTGTTACCCAGGCTGGAGTGCAATGGCACGATCTCGGCTCACCGCAACCTCTGCCTCCTGGGTTCAGGCAATTCTCCTGCCTCAGCCTTGGTGGATAATGATTATACACACACACACACACACACACACACACAATTTTTTCCTGCCTTTTAGTAGAGACAGGGTTTCACCATGTTGACCAGGATGATCTCGATCTCTTGACCTCGTGATCCACCCGCCTCGACCTCCCAAAGTGCTGGGATTACAGGCGTGAGCCACTGCACCCGGCTCTCAACATTTTTATTATAGTACTTGTCAAACACTTGGTCTCACTCACAGCAATTATAGAAGACCCACTGCACACTCCTAGAAATTATTGAAGACCCAAATAGATATTGTTTATGTGGGTTTTATTTATTATGTAAAATGTTGATCTACCAAACACAAGACAAATGCATAGTTAACTTAATTCACATTGTTAGGAAGATTTTAAATGAAAGAAGTGAGAAAGAAGGCAACTCAATGATGAACAAACAGGTTTATTTACAAGAATAAGCCTACAAAGGGTCCTAGTCAGGAATCTGGCTGAGACCCTGATTGCTTGCAAGCTGAGGTTTTTAATAATAAAATTTGTATAGAGGAGGTGTTGGGAAAGTGCTGGCAGGTTGGAACTGTAGGGGGCTGGGGAGAGATGTGGTAAGGGCCAGTCAGGCTTTGTTGTGGTCAGGGTTGTTATGCTCTCTTTAAGCTATGGGAAAACTTGAACTTAGCTTTGTTTTAGGGAACACCAACACCAAGGTAGGAACACACAGTCACCAGGATAGAAAAATGGCATCACTATCATTAATTCTCACACACTTTTTTTTTTTTTAATTTTTACAAAAGTATTTTTTGTCTGTTTGTTAGTTTGTTTGTTTGAGTTGGAGTCTCTCCCTGTTGCCCAGGCTGGAGTGCAATGGTGCGATCTCGGCTCACTGCAACCTCTGCCTCCTGGGTTCAGGCAATTCTCCTGCCTCAGCCTCCTGAGTAGCTGGGACTACAGGCATGGGATTACAGGTATGTGCCACCATGCCTGGCTAATTTTTGTATTTTTAGTAGAGATGGGGTTTCTCCGTGTTGGTCATGCTGTTCTTGAACTACCCACCTCAGATGATCCACCTGCCTGACCTCCCAAAGTGCTGGGATTATAGGCATGAGCTGAAGCACCTGGCCTGTTTGTTTTACTTAACAGATATCTTGTATATTTTATCACATACAATAATAAATTAATAATATGTTAATACAAATTACATACTGATATAACATAATTATATTTTAAAAATCAAAATAAATTAGTAATAAGAATGGCTTTGCTTTACATTTTTGAAAAACTGCAATATCAACTTTAATGACAAACTCCTGGGTTCTTATATTTGCTTTTGCATTCAGTTTAATGTGATATGTTGTTGTGTTTGTGGTACACAAGACATTCTGGCCTCAGTCAAATATTTGAAAAGAAGGGAAAGAAGTATGTTAATATTCTTTCTAAGAATTGTGGATATTCTTCTTAGATACTTTTAGGTGTTGTATCTAATAAGAGTATCCACAATTCTTTATCAGTTTCTTGATTTAATAGTAACATTATGATTATTTTAACACAAATCTAAAAGCAAATCAATCAACTTCTGTGCACTATTTTATTAAAATATGTTGGCCTACTTTTTACTTTTAATCAACTTACGTTGCTTTACTGATATTTATATATACAAATATTTTAACTTTTTGACAGTTTTCATTACACAAAATTTAATGATTACATTCACAGGTATGTGCCACCATGCCTGGCTAATCTTTATGTATTAGGGAGATGTCAAGTTTCTGTTATCACATGTGAGTTTTACCAGACTCTTTTACACATAAAACAGGTATATATTTTCATAATATTATTGATTATTGAACTGTTTAAGTCAATACTATAGTGAGTGTTTTACATGTATTATCTAATTAAATCTTCAAACTCACTTCATTCCATTAGAAAATATGTTAATGACATTACATGTGTCCTTATAGTAGAATGATTTATATTTGATATATAAAATGGGATTAGTAATAAAATGGAATTGATTTCTTTTTGAAATACACTGTCTTCCACAATGGTTGAACTAATTTCTTTAACAATAGGACCTGGAACCAACCCAAATGCCCAACGATGACAGACTGGACTGGGAAAATGTGGCACATATACACCATGGAATATTATGCAGCAATCAAAAATGATGAGTTTGTGTCTTTGTAGGGACATGGATGAATCTGGAGAACATCATTCTCAGCAAACTGACACAAGAACAGAAAATATATAGTCAACTTATGGTGGCTGAATAAAATGAGAACACATGGACACAGAGGTGGTCTACTATACACTGGGGACTGTTGGGAAAGGGGAGGGACAGCGTGGGGGCTGGGGGATAGCCTGGGGATGAATGCCAAGTGTGGGTGAGGGGAGGAAGGCAGCAAAGCACACTGCCATGTGTGTCCTAATACTATCTCATGTCTTTACATGCACCCCAAAACCTATAATGCAATAAAAATTTTAAAAAATTTAAAAAAAAGAAAAAATGTCTGCTAATATCAAATTTGAATGACCGTATCTTGTTTACTACTTCCTTTCTAAAGTAGAAACCAGGTTGTATGATTTAAAAAAAGGCTCATTTCACTAAAAATGTAAACCATTGTATGACTTTTTCTCAAGATAATTCTCATATTTGAAATGCAGAAGTGCATTGTAGGTACTCATTTATCAAAGAGAAGATTAGAATGATGTATTCAAGGCCATATCTGAATAATATTGTAAATCTTTAGTGCTTCATCAAGGACCATTTTAAATGAAATAGCACAGCCCCCTTTTTGGTGACTGAGAATGCATTGAATTGAAGAATGCAATAATGGTAGTTTGTTGCCACTTCTTTTATTTCAGCTAAGACTCTAGCATATTTAACCTATCATTTCTTTCAGGCCATTGTTGCCAATTTCAATACCTTAAGCAAGTGAATAAAAGCTTAATATTCTTATGAAAATAGTTCCAATCTCAAGGAGCCAATGTTTGCATCTATGAATACCTCATCATAGAATGAACTTGGAGAAATGCTGTTTTAGAAGGTCACTGAGGCTTGAAGATCAAGGTGTGTGTATTGGTTCCCTCACATACTAAGTGGTAGGATCCATCTGATTCAAAAGTCGGCTACTTCTGTTCCACTGCTGACTCCCTACATTTATTGCTGAAAAAAAATTGAAAACAAATTCACCAGAATATATGCTTTTCACTTTATCAAAAATCAATTCATACTATTTTATTTTTTGAAGTCTGTTTTCTTCAATAACTACAATGATCAGTATAAATTATATAATAAAACAGATTTTTTTTGCTAGAAAAATGTAGTGACTTATTTTATGTCAGAAAATATAACCATAAATGTTTCAATAGACTAACATATCTATTTTAGTTAAGTTATCACAAAATGAATTTGGTATATGCAATAAGATACTGAAAATAAAATTTTACTGTAGAAGTGATGGAAAGGTAATATTAAATACCAAAGGAGATCACACACACACACACACACACACACACACACACACACACATATTGTTAGAATGCCAGAAGGGTTTTAAGTTACTTCCATAGCAACAAAAACTACAGACAGAAAAGGAAGGAAGGAAGGAAGGAAGGAAGGAAGGAAGGAAGGAAGGAAGGAAGGAAGGAAGGAAGGAAGAAAGGAAGGAAGGAAGGAAGGAGGATAAAAAAAGAGAAATTTTAGTTATCTCAAATTTAAAATGATATTGCTTAGTCACTCATCCAGTTCATTATTCACAGTCACCAATAATCTCACAATTTCCATGTTCATCCCCATTCTACCATCAGTAATTATAAACTTGATTGAGTTTAAATTGTGTGCAGACTAAGGAAGTAGGGTTAAAAATCTTTGGAGATTTTGAGCTTTTTGATCTTGCTCCTCTAGCTCTTTCAATTTTGACGATAGGGTGTCAATTTTGGATCTCTCCACTCTTCTCATGTGGGCACTTATTGCTATATATTTTCCTCTACAGACTGCTTTAAATGTGTCCCAGAGATTCTGGTACGTTGTGTCTTCATTCTCGTTGGTTTCAAAGAACTTCTTTATTTCTGCCTTCATTTCATTGTTTATCCAATCAACATTCAAGAGCCAGTTGTTCAATATCCATGATGAACATAGATGCAAAAATCTTCAATAAAATACTGGCAAACCCATTGCAACAGCACATTAAAAAACTTATCCATCATGATCAAGTAGGATTCATCCCGGGGATGCAAGGCTGGTTCAACATACGCAAGTCTATAAATGTAATTCACCACATAAACAGAAGCAAAAACAAAAACCACATGATTATCTCAATTGATGCAGAGAAGGCATTTGACAAAATTCAACAGCTCTTTATGCTAAAAACCCTCAATAAACTTGGTATTGATGGAACATATCTCAAAGTAATAAAAGCTATTTATGACAAACCAACAGCCAATATCATACTTAATGGGCAAAAACTGGAAGCATTCCCTTTGAAATCCGGCACTAGACAAGGATGCCCTCTCTCACCACTTCTATTCAACATAGTACTGGAAGTTCTAGCCAGAGCAATCAGGCAAGAAAAAGAAATAAAGGGTATTCAAATAGGAAAGGTGGAAGCCAAATTGTCTCTATTTGCAGACGACATGATAGTATATCTAGAAGACCCCATCACCTCAGCCCAAAAGCTCCTGCAACTGATAAGCAACTTCAGCAAAGTCTCAGGATATAAAATCAATGTTCAAAAATCACAAGCATTCCTATACACCAATAACAGACTTAAAGAGCACCAAATTAAGAACGAACTGCCATTCACAATTGCTACAAAGAAAATAAAATACCTAGGAATACAACTCACTAGGAATGTAAGGGACCTCTTTAAGGAAAACTACAAACAACTGCTCAATGAAATAAGAGAAGACACAAACAGATGGAGAAACATTCCATGTTCGTGGTTAGGAAGAATCAATATCGTGAAAATGGCTATACTGCCCAAAGTAATTTACAAATTCAATGCTATCCCCATCAAACTACCATTGAATTTCTTCACAGAACTGGAAAACCACCATGAATTTCATATGGAACCAAAAAGAGCCCGCATAGCCAAGTCAATTCTAAGCAAAAGAACACAGCAGGAGGCATCACGCTTCCAGACTTCAAACTATACTACAAGGCTACAGTAATCAAAACAGCATGGTACTGGTACCAAAACAGAGATATAGACCAATGGAACAGAACAGAGGCATCGGAGGCAACACAACACATCTACAACCATATTATCTTTGATAAACCAGACAAAAACAGGCAATGGGGAAAGGATTCCTATTTAATAAATGGTGTTGGGAAAACTGGCTAGCCATGTGCAGAAAGCAGAAACTGGAACCCTTCCTGACACCTTACACTAAAATTAACTCCAGATGGATTAAAGACTTAAACGTAAGACCTGACACCATAAAAACCCTAGAAGAAAATCTAGGCAAAACCATTCAGGACATAGGAGTAGGCAAGGACTTCATGGAGAAATCCCATTACTATTAAATATACAAAATTAGCTGGGCATGGTGGCCCATGCCTGTAATCCCAGCAATTTGGAAGGCTGAGGCAGCAGAATCACTTGAACCTGGAAAGCGAAGGTTGCAGTGAGCCAAGATCGTGCCACTGAACTCCAAACTGGGCAACAAGAGTAAAACAGTGTCTCAAAAAAAAAAAAACCTGGGCATGGTGGCCCATGCCTGTAATCCAGCACTTTGGGAGGCCGAGGCAAGTGGATCACCTGAGGTTGAGAGTTTGAGACCAGCCTGACCAAGATGGAGAAATCCAGTTTCTACTAAATATACAAAATTAGCTGGGCATGGTGGCTCATGCCTGTAATCCCAGCACTTTGGGAGGCCGAGGCAAGTGGATCACCTGAGGTTGAAAATTCGAGACCAGACTGACCAAGATGGAGAAATCCCATTACTATTAAATATACAAAATTAGCTGGGCATGGTGGCAGGAACCTGTAGTCCCAGTTACTCAGAAGGCTGAGGCAGTAGAATCACTTGAACCTGGAAAGCGAAGGTTGCAGTGAGCCAAGATCGTGCCACTGAACTCCAAACTGGGCAACAAGAGTAAAACAGTGTCTCAAAAAAAAAAAAACCTGGGCATGGTGGCCCATGCCTGTAATCCCAGCAATTTGGAAGGCTGAGGCAGTAGAATCACTTGAACCTGGAAAGCGAAGGTTGCAGTGAGCCAAGATCCTGCCACTGAACACCAACCTGGGCAACAAGAGTAAAACAGTGTCTCAAAAAAAAAAAAAAAAAAAAAACCTGGGCATGGTGGCAGGAACCTGTAGTCCCAGCTACTCAGAAGGCTGAGGCAGCAGAATCACTTGAACCTGGAAAGCGAAGGTTGCAGTGAGCCAAGATCGTGCCACTGAACTCCAAACTGGGCAACAAGAGTAAAACAGTGTCTCAAAAAAAAAAAAACCTGGGCATGGTGGCTCATGCCTGTAATCCCAGCAATTTGGAAGGCTGAGGCAGTAGAATCACTTGAACCTGGAAAGCGAAGGTTGCAGTGAGCCAAGATCGTGCCACTGAACTCCAAACTGGGCAACAAGAGTAAAACAGTGTCTCAAAAAAAAAAAAACCTGGGCATGGTGGCCCATGCCTGTAATCCCAGCAATTTGGAAGGCTGAGGCAGCAGAATCACTTGAACCTGGAAAGCGAAGGTTGCAGTGAGCCAAGATCCTGCCACTGAACACCAACCTGGGCAACAAGAGTAAAACAGTGTCTCAAAAAAAAAAAAATCATGGGCATGGTGGCTCATGCCTGTAATCCAGCACTTTGGGAGGCCGAGGCAAGTGGATCACCTGAGGTTGAAAATTCGAGACCAGACTGACCAAGATGGAGAAATCCCATTACTATTAAATATACAAAATTAGCTGGGCATGGTGGCCCATGCCTGTAATCCAGCACTTTGGGAGGCCGAGGCAAGTGGATCACCTGAGGTTGAGAGTTTGAGACCAGCCTGACCAAGATGGAGAAATCCAGTTTCTACTAAATATACAAAATTAGCTGGGCATGGTGGCCCATGCCTGTAATCCAGCACTTTGGGAGGCCGAGGCAAGTGGATCACCTGAGGTTGAGAGTTTGAGACCAGCCTGACCAAGATGGAGAAATCCCATTACTATTAAATATACAAAATTAGCTGGGCATGGTGGCCCATGCCTGTAATCCCAGCACTTTGGGAGGCCGAGGCAAGTGGATCACCTGAGGTTGAAAATTCGAGACCAGACTGACCAAGATGGAGAAATCCAGTTTCTACTAAATATACAAAATTAGCTGGGCATGGTGGCCCATGCCTGTAATCCAGCACTTTGGGAGGCCGAGGCAAGTGGATCACCTGAGGTTGAGAGTTTGAGACCAGCCTGACCAAGATGGAGAAATCCCATTTCTACTAAATATACAAAATTAGCTGGGCATGGTGGCAGGAACCTGTAGTCCCAGCTACTCAGAAGGCTGAGGCAGCAGAATCACTTGAACCTGGAAAGCGAAGGTTGCAGTGAGCCAAGATCCTGCCACTGAACACCAACCTGGGCAACAAGAGTAAAACAGTGTCTCAAAAAAAAAAAAAAAAAAAAAAAAAAAACCTGGGCATGGTGGCAGGCACCTGTAGTCCCAGTTACTCAGAAGGCTGAGGCAGCAGAATCACTTGAACCTGGAAGGTGGAGGTTTCAGTTGCCTGAAATCACCCACTGCACTCCTGCCTGGGTGACAGAGCAAGATTATGTCTCAAACAAAACAAAAGCAAAACAAAAGCAAACACTTCTGGGTTCATGTGATCCTCCTACCTCAGCCTTCAAAATTGCTGGGATTATAAACACAGGTCACCATGCCCAGCCTGGGCCAAGATCTTAATGGAATGGGGTAACCAGTGTGAGAAGGAAGGTATTTGGGGGTAAGCACTTTCCAGACAGAGGGCACAGCCCATGCAAAGGCCCTGGGGCAGGAGTGTGTGTGGCATGTTGGAGGAACAGCAAGGAGGTCCGTGTGGCTTGAGCAGAGCAAGGAGTGAGAGAGAGGGAGCAGGGAAGGACAACAGGATGGGCAGGGCCTGTGGGCCTTGGGAAGGTGGGGGAAGTTAAAAAGTTTATCTTTTAATGTAGATGTGATGGTAAATCAGGAAGCAGGAAATAAACTGTCCAATTTGAGTATTGGGTTTTTTGTTTGTTTGTTTGTTTTTGTTTTTTTTTGAGATGGAGTCTCACTCTGGCACCCAGAAGGGAGTGCAATGGCATGATCTCGGCTCACTGCAACCTCTGCCTTCCAGATTCAAGTGACCCTTCGAGCTCAGCCTCCTGAGTAGCTGGTATTACAGGCACCTGCCACCATTCCCGGCTAATTTTTGGAATTGTAGTAGAGACAGGGTTTCACCACGATGACCAGGCTGGTCTGGAATTTCTGACCTCTAGTGGGTCAACCTGCCCCAGCCTCCAATTTACATTTTATTTAAAAGATATTGTTCTGGGTTGGTGGCTCATGCCTGTAATTCCAGCACTTTGTGTGGCCGAGGTAGGTGGATCACCTGAGGTTGGGAGCTCGAGACCAACCTGACTAAGATGGAGAAATCCCATTTCTACTAAATATACAAAATTAGCTGGGCATGGTGTCACATGCCTGTAATCACAACCATTTGTGAGGCTGGGGCAGTAGAATCACTTGAACATGGGTGGCGGAGGTAGCAGTGAGCCTAGATCCTGCCACTGAACACCAACCTGGGCAACAAGAGTAAAACCCTGTCTCAAAAAAAAAAAAAAAAAACCTGGGCATGGTGGCAGGAACCTGTAGTCCCAGCTACTCAGAAGGCTAAGGCACAAGAACCACTTAAATCTGGAAGGTGGAGGTTTCCATCTTTATGATTTGCTAATCACACCACACATATAAAATCAAATGGCAGGGTAGGACCTTCCTTGAAACATGATTTAGTGGAAACAGTCCTTCAGAAACAGATTTCCTCCACTGATTAACCTCCCCCACACTGTTCCACTCTGGACTTAGGTGTCCCTAAGAGTGAGAATCTGCATTTTTAACACCGGGAATTAGTTTTCTCTCACAGGACAAGTTGACAATGGGTCTCCGTGCATAGGCCATCAAAGCAATTTGATGGAAACACTTGGTAGCAAGAAGATGATGTTTTCTGTCAAAACAGTAAAGTGACTAAGATCCGTTAGCATGTTGTGCTTGTCTTTCGTGGGCCTCAGCGGCATGCCTGGACATCCGTCTCGGGATTTGGCTTTGCCCCAGAAAGCTTCTGAGAAGCTGTCTCCACCGGATCCGCCCCCAGGGGAAGCCAGACGCAGCTGTTGCCTCCTCTGCTGCAGGCTGCGCTCGCCACCGCTTTGTCTTCTCCCCCCCCCCATTCTCTGGACCGCAGTGATGAGAAGCAGGGGTCCCTGGGTTTTAGAGCAAGGCTGGGCCCCTTGGTGGATGGCCCAGTTCTAAGGCGGGGCGGGGGTGGCAGTGAGCTCAGGGAGCTGCGGAACGTTCGCCGGCATTCTCCTGGAGGGTCTCCGGTATCTGTCTGGGTTCCAGCGACCCCCGCCACAACTCACCAGACTGAATCTCCAGCCCCGTGGGACCCGATCCCTGCCCACGCTGTCTGATCCGGAATCTACTGGGGAGAGCAGTCCCGAATGCCCTCATCGAGGTCTGAAGCGCCCTCCACCTATAGGGGACTGGAAAAGGAAGGTCGGTTCAGGGAGCCAGTGGAGTCAGGACGGTCAGGCTCCTGCACTGCTAGTGGCAGGCAGCCTCCTTCCCAGGGGCCGCCTCGGACACCGCCGCCAGCATTTTCCGGCGCCGCTGCAGCCGGCCGGTGAGGGAGCGCGGACATTGCGGCTGGCCAGCCGGGCACGCCAGTGCGCATGCGCAAGCGGCGGGTGACAAGCGCGAGCGCCCACCCGGGGCTCGCGTCACAGTGACCGCCCCGTGGCCAGGGTAACCGCCGTCTCAGCGGCTTGGAAAGGCACGGGCCCTCCGTGGCAGTGCATCGGCGTTGGTCCATGGCCCCGCCTCTCCTAGGGATCATCGCCAGGGTCCCGCGGTTTCAGGAGTGGGGCATGGCGGAGCCAGGTGGAGAAAAGCTGCAATGGAGCTTCAGGGATGCCCAGGGCGATCTTCAAGGATCCCCGCGATGCTTCAGGCCTGCTCAGATGCCGTGGGGGTGCGTCTCCTTGAGAGCTGACCCTGCTGGGATTTCCAGGTACCGCCAGCCTGTGCGTCGCGGAGCTGCTCTCTCCCCTAGGAGCTTCTCGGCAGAGAGCAGGACCCCGCAGCCTCAGGAGCTGTCTGCGACTGTTGGATGTCTCCGTGTGTCTTTCTTTCTGTTCGTGTGTGTGTGTCTGTGTGTGCGTGTATGTCTTTGTGTGTCTGTATATGTGTGTCCGTGTGTATCTTTCTGCGTGTGGAGCGCTCTGTATATGTGTATTAGGTCCACTTGGTCCAGCTCTGCATTCAAGTCCAGCATATCCTTGTTAATTTTCTGTCTCATTGATCTGTCTAATATTGACAGTGGAGTGTTGAAGTTTCCCACTATTATTTTGTGGGAGTCTAAATCTCATTTTCGGTCATTAAGAACTTGCTTTATTTATCTGGGTGCTCCTGTGTTGGGGCGTATATATTTAGGATACTTACCTCTTCCTGTTGGATTGATCCTTTTACCATTATGTAGTGTCCTTCTTTGTCTCTTTTGATCTTTGTTGGTTTGAAGTCCATTTTATCAGAGACTAATATTGCAACCCCTGCTTTTTTTTTTTTTGTTCTCCATTTGCTTGGTAAATCTTCTTCCATCCCTTTGTTTTTGTCTATGTGTGTATTTGTATGTGAGATGGGTTTCCTGAATACAGCACACTGATGGGTTCTGACTTTTTATCCAGTTTGCCAGTCTTTGTCTGTTGATTGGGGCATTTAGGCCATTTACATTCAACATTAATATGGTTATGTGTGGATTTGATTCTGCCATTTTGTTACTGGCTGGTTTTCTTTCCCATTAGTTGACTTATTTTCTTCATTGCATTTTTGGTCTTTGCCAACTGGTTTACTTTTGCAGTGACTGGTACTTGTTCCTTTCCATGCTTAGTGTTTCTTTCAGGAGCTCTTGTAGGGCAGGTCTGGTGTTGACAAAATCTCTCAATAATTGCTTGTCTGTAAAGGATTTTATTTCTCCTTCACTTATGAAGCTTAGTTTGACTGGATATGAGATTGTGGGTTGAAAGTTTTTTTCTTTAAGTATGTTAAATATTGGCCCCCAATCTCCTCTGATTTGTAGGGTTTCTGCAGAGAGATCTGCTGTGAGTCTGATTGGCTTCCCTCTGTGGGTGACCTGGCCTTTCTCTCTGGCTGCCCTTAGCATTTTTTCCTTCATTTTAACCTTGGTGAATCAGGCAATTATGTGCCTTGGGGTTGCTCTTCTTGAGGAATATCTTTGTGGAGTTCTCTGTATTTCTTGAATTTGAAATTCGGACTGCCTTGCTAGGCTTGGGAAGTTCTCCTGGATAATATCCTGGAACATGTTTTCCAGCTTGGATTCATTCTCCCCTCATATTCAGGTACACTGATGAAGTGTAGATTAGGTCTTTTCACATAATCCTATACTTCTTGGAGGCTTTGCTCATTTCTTTTCACTGTTTTTTATCTTGTCTTGCCTTCTCTTTTTATTTCATTGAGTTGATCTTCAATCTCTGATATCCTTTCTTCTCCTTGATCAGTCTGGCTACTAAAATTTGTGTTTGCTTCATGTAGTTCTTGTGCTGTGTTTTTTAACTCCATCAAGTAATTTATATTCTTCTCTATGCTGGTTATTCCAATTAGCATTTTGTCTAACTTTTTTTCCAAGGTTTTTGGTTTCTTTGCATTGAGTTAGAACATGTTCCTTTAGCTCAGAAATGTTTGTTATTAGCCACCTTCTGAAGGCTGTATCTGTCAATTTGCCACACTCCTCGGACAAGTTGTGATCCTGTGTTGTTGAGGAGTTGTGATGCCTTGAAGGAGAAGAGGTGTTCTGGTCTTTATGGTTTCATCTTTTTTTGTGCTGTTTCTTTCCCATCTTTGTGGATTTACCTGGCTGTGGTGTCAAGGAGCTGCTTGATGAGGTTGCTTGTCTGCCCAAAAAGGCCAGGTTTCTGTAGTTCTCTAACATCACATTCCTATATAAATTATGCTGTGCAGTGTCCAGGCACTGCCACTCCTCCAGAGAGAATTCTATGGCCACATCCCTAAATGTCAACGGTTCCATTTCTAGGCTTCCAGGGGATCCTGGCATCTTAGCTGTGGATCTCCAATACCTGCAGGTCACAGGGCCACACAAGCTAGGCATCTAGAAAAACAGGACACAGAGAAGCAAAGACGAGACCCAGAGCTGCGGCTACATGGAAAGAGGAAGGCCTATTTATTTATTTTTGAGATGGAGTCTCACTTTGTTGCCCAGGCTGGAGTGCAGTGGTGCCATCTTGGCTCATTATAACCTGTGCTTCCCTGGTTCAAGCGATTTTGGTGCCTCAGCCTCCTGAGTAACTGGGATTACATGCATGTGCCACCTCGCCTGGGTAATTATTTTTTTTGTATTTTTAGTAGAGATGGGGTTTCCCCATGTTGGCTGGGTTGATCTCAAACTCCTGGCCTCAAGTGATCTTCCTGCCTTGACCTCGCAAAGTGCTGGGATTACAGACGTGAGACACTGCACCTGCCAGATTTTATTTCTTTTAGGTATATACTTAAAAATGGGAATGAAGTTTCACATGGTACTTCTATTTTTAATTTTTTGAGGAGCCTTCATCCTTTTATCCATAATGGCTAGATCAATGTACATTACCAACAACAGTGTATGAGGTTTCCTTTTCTCCACAGTCACCAACATTTTTGATCTCTTGTGTCTTTGTCTTTGATGATAGCCATTCTCACAGTATGAGGTGATATCTCATGATATGATATCTCATTGAGGTATCTCTGTAAATGTGAGGTGATGTCTCATTGAGGTTTGATATGCATTTCCCTGATGATTAATTATGTTGAGCACCTTTTTATCTTTTTTTTTGAGACGGAGTTTCGCTCTTGTTACCCAGGCTGGAGTGCAATGGTGCGATCTCGGCTCACTACAACCTCCGCCTCCTGGGTTCAGGCAATTCTCCTGCCTCAGCCTCCTGAGTAGCTGGGATTACAGGCACATGCCACCGTGCCCAGCTAATTTTGTGCATTTTTAGTAGGGATGGGGTTTCACCATGTTGACCAGGATGGTCTCGATCTCTTGACCTTGTGATCCACCCGCCTTGGCCTCCCAAAGTGCTGGTATTACAGGCTTGAGCTAAGGTTGAGATGATTTTATTTTTCTTGTTCAACATTCTTGAGGATTAGAGTTAGAGTGCTTATTCAACACCTTTTTTTTCCTTACTGTGGGACTTTATTATTATAAACTTCTCTATTAGAACTGTTTTTGTTGCATCTCAGAAGTGTTGCTTTCTTGTGTTTCCAATTTCATTTGTCTCAGGATATGCTTGATTTTTCTTTTTGATTTCTTCTTTAACCCATTGATTTTTCAGGAGTGTGTTGTTTAATATTCACATATTTGTGAGTTTCCAGTTTTGTTCCTGCTATTGATTTTTAGGTTTATATCAGTGCAATCAGAAAAAATAATTGATAGAATTTAATTTTTATTTTGAATTTGAAAATACATACTGATTTTTACTTTTGATTTAACATGTGCTCTGTCCTGGAGAATGTTTTGTGTATTCTTAGAAGAATGTGTATTTTCATATTGTTGGATGGGATATTATATGTATATTTAGTCTGGAATGTTATAGGAGTGCACTGTTTTTATCTTGTCTTGCCTTCTCTTTTTATTTCATTGAGTTGATCTTCAATCTCTGATATCCTTTCTTCTCCTTGATCAGTCTGGCTACTAAAATTTGTGTTTGCTTCATGTAGTTCTTGTGCTGTGTTTTTAACTCCATCAAGTCATTTATGTTCTTCTCTATGCTGGTTATTCCAATTAGCATTTTGTCTAACTTTTTTTCCAAGGTTTTTGGTTTCTTTGCATTGAGTTAGAACATGTTCCTTTAGCTCAGAAATGTTTGATATTAGCCACCTTCTGAAGGCTGTATCTGTCAATTTGCCACACTCCTCGGACAAGTTGTGATCCTGTGTTGTTGAGGAGTTGTGATGCCTTGAAGGGAAGAGGTGTTCTGGTCTTTATGATTTCATCTTTTTTTGTGCTGTTTTTTTCCCATCTTTGTGGATTTACCTGGCTGTGGTGTCAAGGAGCTGCTTGATGAGGTTGCTTGTCTGCCCAAAAGGGCCAGGTTTCTGTAGTTCTCTAACATCACATTCCTATATAAATTATGCTGTGCAGTGTTCAGGCACTGCCACTCCTCCAGAGAGAATTCTATGGCCACATCCCTAAATGTCAATGGTTCCATTTCTAGGCTTCCAGGGATCCTGGCATCTTAGCTGTGGATCTCCAATACCTGCAGGTCACAGGGCCACAAGCTAGGCATCTAGAAAAACAGGACACAGAGAAGCAAAGACGAGACCCAGAGCTGCGGCTACATGGAAAGAGGAAGGCCTATTTATTTATTTTTGAGATGGAGTCTCACTTTGTTGCCCAGGCTGGAGTGCAATGGTGCGATCTCGGCTCACTGCAACCTCCGCCTCCTGGGTTCAGGCAATTCTCCTGCCTCAGCCTCCTGAGTAGCTGGGATTACAGGCACATGCCACCGTGCCCAGCTAATTTTTGCATTTTAGTAGAGATGGGGTTTCACCATGTTGACCAGGATGGTCTCGATCTCTTGACCTTGTGATCCACCCGCCTCGGCCTCCCAAAGTGCTGGTATTACAGGCTTGAGCTAACGTTGGGATGATTTTATTTTTCTTGTTCAAGATTCTTGAGGATTAGAGTTAGAGTGCTTATTCAACACCTTTTTTTTTTTTTTTTGAGATGGAGTCTCACTTTGTTGCCCAGGCTGGAGTGCAATGGTGCGATCTCGGCTCACTGCAACCTCCGCCTCCTGGGTTCAGGCAATTCTCCTGCCTCAGCCTCCTGAGTAGCTGGGATTACAGGCACATGCCACCGTGCCCAGCTAATTTTTGCATTTTAGTAGAGATGGGGTTTCACCATGTTGACCAGGATGGTCTCGATCTCTTGACCTTGTGATCCACCTGCCTTGGCCTCCCAAAGTGCTGGTATTACAGGCTTGAGCTAACGTTGGGATGATTTTATTTTTCTTGTTCAAGATTCTTGAGGATTAGAGTTAGAGTGCTTATTCAACACCTTTTTTTTTTTTTTTGAGATGGAGTCTCACTTTGTTGCCCAGGCTGGAGTGCAATGGTGCGATCTCGGCTCACTGCAACCTCCGCCTCCTGGGTTCAGGCAATTCTCCTGCCTCAGCCTCCTGAGTAGCTGGGATTACAGGCACATGCCACCGTGCCCAGCTAATTTTTGCATTTTAGTAGAGATGGGGTTTCACCATGTTGACCAGGATGGTCTCGATCTCTTGACCTTGTGATCCACCCGCCTCGGCCTCCCAAAGTGCTGGTATTACAGGCTTGAGCTAACGTTGGGATGATTTTATTTTTCTTGTTCAAGATTCTTGAGGATTAGAGTTAGAGTGCTTATTCAACACCTTTTTTTCCTTACTGTGGGACTTTATTATTATAAACTTCTCTATTAGAACTGTTTTTGTTGCATCCCAGAAGTGTTGCTTTCTTGTGTTTCCAATTTCATTTGTCTCAGGATATGCTTGATTTTTCTTTTTCTGTTCTTGTGTCAGTTTGCTGAGAATGATGTTCTCCAGATTCATCCATGTCCCTACAAAGGACACAAACTCATCATTTTTGATTGCTGCATAATATTCCATGGTGTATATGTGCCACATTTTCCCAGTCCAGTCTATCATCGTTGGGCATTTGGGTTGGTTCCAGGTCTTTGCTATTGTAAACAGTGCTGCAATGAACATTCGTGTGCATGTGTCCTTATAGTAGAATGATTTATAGTCCTTTGGATAGATACCCAGTAATGTGATTGCTGGGTCAAATGGAATTTCTATTTCTAGGTCCCTGAGGAATCGCCACACTGTCTTTCACAATGGTTGAACTAATTTACACTCCCACCAACAGTGTAAGAGTGTTCCTATTTTTCCACATTTGTCTCAGGATATGCTTGATTTTTCTTTTTCTGTTCTTGTGTCAGTTTGCTGAGAATGATGTTCTCAGATTCATCCATGTCCCTACAAAGGACACAAACTCATCATTTTGATTGCTGCATAATATTCCATGGTGTATATGTGCCACATTTTCCCAGTCCAGTCTATCATCGTTGGGCATTTGGGTTGGTTCCAGGTCTTTGCTATTGTAAACAGTGCTGCAATGAACATTCGTGTGCATGTGTCCTTATAGTAGAATGATTTATAGTCCTTTGGATAGATACCCAGTAATGTGATTGCTGGGTCAAATGGAATTTCTATTTCTAGGTCCCTGAGGAATCGCCACACTGTCTTTCACAATGGTTGAACTAATTTACACTCCCACCAACAGTGTAAGAGTGTTCCTATTTTTCCACATCCTCTCCAGCATCTGCTGTCTCCAGATTTTTTAATGATCGCCATTCTAACTGGTGTGAGATGGTATCTCAATGTGGTTTTGATTTGCATCTCTCTAATGATCAATGACGATGAGCACTTTTTCATATGTTTATTGGCCTCATGTGTGTCTTCTTTTGTAAAGTTTCTGTTCATATCCTTTGCCCATTTTTGAATGGGCTTGTTTGTTTTTTTTCTGTAAATCTGTTTGAGTTCTTTGTAAATTCTGGATATCAGCCCTTTGTCAGATGCTCCTGCAACTGATAAGCAACTTCAGCAAAGTCTCAGGATATAAAATCAATGTTCAAAAATCACAAGCATTCCTATACACCAATAACAGACTTAAAGAGAACCAAATCAAGAACGAACTGCCATTCACAATTGCTACAAAGAAAATAAAATACCTAGGAATACAACTCACTAGGAATGTAAGGGACCTCTTTAAGGAAAACTACAAACAACTGCTCAACAAAATAAGAGAGGACACAAACAGATGGAGAAACATTCCATGTTCGTGGTTAGGAAGAATCAGTATCGTGAAAATGGCTATACTGCCCAAAGAATTTACACAATCAATGCTATCCCCATCAAACTACCATTGAATTTCTTCACAGAACTGGATAAAACCACCATGAATTTCATATGGAACCAAAAAGAGCCCCATAGCCAAGTCAATTCTAAGCAAAAGAACACAGCGGAGGCATCACGCTACCAGACTTCAAATTATACTACAAGGCTACAGTAATCAAAACAGCATGGTACTGGTACCAAAACAGAGATACAGACCAATGGAACAGAACAGAGGCATCGGAGGCAACACAACACATCTACAACCATATTATCTTTGATAAACCAGACAAAAACAGGCAATGGGAAAAGGATTCCCTATTTAATAAATGGTGTTGGGAAAACTGGCTAGCCATGTGCAGAAAGCAGAAACTGGACCCCTTCCTGACACCTTACACTAAAATTAACTCCAGATGGATTAAAGACTTAAACGTAAGACCTGACACCATAAAAACCCTAGAAGAAAATCTGGGCAAAACCATTCAGGACATAGGAATAAGCAAGGACTTCATGACCAAAACACCAAAAGCATTGGCAACAAAAGCCAAAATAGACAAATGGGACCTAATCAAACTCCACAGCTTCTGCACGGGAAAAGAAACAGTCACTAGAGTGAATCAGCAACCATCAGAATGGGAAAAAATTATACATTTTAAGTGAAAAGTAGCTATACTTTTTAAAACTACTTTTGTTTTATAGTTCTTATACTAGAATTGAAAGTAATTTTTGTGCCACCATTACAGTATTTGAGTATTCTGAATTTCATTATATATTTACCATTTCCAGTGATGTTTGTAGTTTTAAAGTTTTCATATTTAGTTAGCATTTCATCATTTCAACTTGGGTAACTCTCTTTAGTCCTTTAGCTTTTCTAGACAGGTCTAGTGGTGATGAATTCCCTTAATATTTTTTGTAAAGTGGGTGTTGGAGGTCTTGAAATGTTTTTATCTCTCTTTTATTTCTAAAAGATGCTTTGTTATATACAGCCTTGTTAGACACCCCCTTTATTTTTAATTTTTCTTCTTTCAGCACTTTGAATATATGGTATCACTCCCATTTGGTCTGTAAGGTTTCTGCTAAAAAAATCTACTGATAACATTATACAGTTTCCCTTGTATATGAAGAATCTCTTATCTCATGTTGCTTTCATGATTCTTGCTTCGTCTTTGAATTTTGACAATTTAATTTTAATATGTCCCAGAGAAGTCTTCATTAGGTTCTTCTTACCATAGGGAGGTATTTTGAGCTTTGTGAAACTGGTTGTTCATATCCTTTTACAAATTTGGGAGTTTTAAGACATTGTATCTTAAATTAATTTTTCTTTCTTTTCCTTAAAATCAAAAATGTGTATGTTTGTTTACTTTATGATATACTATACAGCCTATATGCTTCCTTCAT
>CM038402.1:26330112-26350778 GCA_021498475.1 Saguinus midas | reverse complement strand
TTTGGGGTGACTCTGGATATACAGGGGTCAGGGAGCTGCTTGAGGAGATGGTCTGTGCTTTATAGGAGCTCCAGTGCTGAGCTGTGAGCTCCATTCTTCATTCAGAGTTGTTGGGAGGATGTGTTTATGTCTGCTGCAACAGAACTCATAACCCCCCCTTTTTTCCCCCTTAGATGCTCTGTCTCAGGGAGTTGGGACTTTCTTTGTGAGTATCTGTTGCACTGTCCTGCCCCACTAGGAGGCAGTCTATTCACTATTTTTCTGCTGGGGCCCTGCCCTGCTAGCGTGGGTCCACCCTGCTGTGGCAAGGCTCTGTTCTGCTGTGGAGCGCTCTCTGTTGTGGCAGGTTGCCTTGGCAATGGCAAGCTGCGTCAGCCCTGGGCGGTACTTCAGTAGGGGCGGATTGTGTCCGTAGTGGCAGACGCCCCTCCCCCACCGGGTGCACCATCCTAGATGCTGGCAGCAAAAGTCTCAGCCCCGAGCACCTCCAATTGCCACCCTGCCCATCACCGTGAGGGTGGGACCCGCCAAGCCTGATTACCCAGCTCCCTGCCTCAGAGTCCATCCTCTCTCTCTCTCTCTCTCTTCCTCTCCCCATGCTGAAAGGTCGACTCTCTCACTGGCACCCCAGTAGCCTGCCGATAGGGCACTGGGATCCGTGCATTCTCATGTGCCACTGCCCAGGCTCAGATCACGTTTTCCAGTAATCTCCCTGTCTGGCTCATTGTCCAAGTCCTGTTCAATCAGATGGACATGCCAATCTGCCCTTCCAAATCTCAGATTGCCGGTTTAACAGGGCACCCAGACCAGTGAGTTCTGTGCCGGTCCCACTGCGCTATGGCGCTGGCCAAACCGGCTGTGTGAGCTGGCTGCACTCGTGTCCCATGTCTCTCCCACACCCGGGACTTTCAACGCTCTGTGGACAAAAAAGGTCCATCCGAGAATGCGGCTAGCACTCACCCTCTGTGCCTTCACCAAGAGTTGCAATCCCGAGTTGCCTCTACAATGCCATCTTGGAACCCCTCCCCAACTATATTGCAGTTTTAATGAATGAATTAGATCTATATTTGTCAACATGGTCACTAATGTATTCCCACATAGTTTCTTGATAGCTTTGGCTTTTTCTATGCTTGTAAATTAAAAAGTCATTCACTTTGTAAATATACAATTAGTATGTTTGTGTGGTTTGTTTGTGCTTATATCTAGTAAATCAGTCATACATTTGAAAAGTTAACACTAACACAAGACATTACAGGTAGGCTCTGTCTTTCATGATTCTTTAAAAAGTCTGTTATATACTTGCTAAGAAACATACTGACTGAAATACCCTATTATTTTTTGGCCTTGTAGATCTTGCATCAAGGTGGGATCAGTGGAGGCAAAAAGGAGAGGCAAAGAAAATAGCTTCTTTCCCTTCCCCATGCCTCCATACCCCCCACCACTTTTCTTTCTCTCTCTCTTTCTTTCTTTCTTTCTCTCTTTCTTTCTTTTTCTTTCTTCTTTCTTTCTCTTTTTTCTTTCTCTTTCTTTCTCTCTTTCTTTCTTTTTCTTTCTTCTTTCTCTTTTTTCTTTCTCTTTCTTTCTTTCTCTCTTTCTTTCTTTTTCTTTCTTTCTCTTTTTTCTTTCTCTTTCTTTCTTTCTCTCTTTCTTTCTTTTTCTTCTTTCTTTCTTTCTTTCTTTCTTTCTTTCTTTCTTTCTTTCTTTCTTTTTTTTTTTGAGACAGAGTCTTGCTCTGTCACCTAGGCAGGAGTGCAATGGCATGATCATGGCTCACTGCAGCCTCGGCCTCCCAGGCTCAAGGGATCCTCCCACCTCATTTACTCAAGTAGATGGGACCATAGGCATGTGTCACAGTGCCTGTTTTTATTTGTTTTTGTTGTTGTTTTGTTTGTTTTCTTTTTTTTTTTGTAGAGATAGGGTCTCCTTATGTTGCCTAAGCTGTTCTTGAACTCTTGACCTCAAGTAGTCATTCTGCCTCAGGCTAGGATTACAGGTGTGAGCCTGCCTCTACCTACCACTCTTATCCACATAATTAAATTCTTGGAAGTAGATTTTGTAAAAATAAAAAATAAATTAAAAAAATCACCATGCATATGTACATACATTTGAACTGCATCCTTTTTAAACTTACAACCTAAATGTAAATGTTCCTCTTTCAAACATTGAACCAGTCTCACCAGAAATAAGAGTAAAATAGATCATTGAAATAATAGAGTGAAAATTATACTTGTAAAATATTAAAATATAATTTTGCTAAGTAATTAACCTATATTTAGCTATGCATTAGGATTAAAATATAACATGTTTCATAAAATTATTTTATTAATATTCAAGGAAAAACTCTAGTTCCCAACCACTGTGGTCTGTTGGTGAGGGTCAAGGGAGAGACAGTGAGGAGTGCATGGGGAGATAGAGGAGGGATAACATGGGGAGAAATGCCAGATGTAGGTGACAAGGGGATGGAGGCAGCAAACCACATTGTCATGTATGTACCTATGCAACAATTCTGCATGATCTGCACATGTACCCCAGAACCTTAAGTACAATAAAAATAAATTAAAAATTTAAAAATTTAAAAACTCTAGTTCATGATTTTCCATCTTACTTTTAGAAAAACCTGAGCTCTAGATATACTTTGTATCTTTCCTATTTATTGCCGTCTATTTTTTGCTCTTCATAATCAGTAACTGCCAATGTCTACTGTATTGATTACATATTCATTCTTGTTAATTAATTATGAATATATAATTTGAGTAGGTAATTGTAGTCTCCAATTACCAAAATAAAAATAATAAAGCACATTTATTTAGAGGAACTTTTCATATAAACATTATTTGTACCTTGGCGGTTCTTAATATTAACACTCAAATAAGAAAATATGCATAGAAAATATCCTGGCTTCTTCCTAACAGATCAATCATGTAATCGTTTTCTATAAAGTAGATATAAGTACTTAATTTTTAAAAATTAGAATAACATCACTTTTTCTTTTGCATGGTGTATTCTAAAATAAGTCAAGCAGGAATGTTTAATATGGGTTAGATCATTGCAATAGCTACTAATTTTTCTTCCGATTATGTACTTTTATTGGTTTGAGAGAGATTTATTTCTAGAAGATAAAAAAGATGAAGTCATTTCCCAATCATCAGTTTAGTCCTACTATCTCTTTTTCTCAGCTTTGATTTATTCCTTTTGATCTTTTCATGTGTGATTAAGTTTTTTATCCCTTTTGTTATCAATCATTATTATAAGAGGCTGTGTGTTCATCAACTAAATTTTTAGTTTAAAAAACTCTTTTGTAATATTGCAGTATTTCAAATTCCTGGTGAGTAAGAAGTATGTGTTCAACTTCTTCATCTTCCCTTACAACTCAAACTAATACTTTACCTTGTAATAAATTTTCAATAAGACACCAGCTGTGCTTAAAAAACCAAGCAAGTACCCTGGGAATATGTAATAAAGTCTGATAATCAGAAGTAGTATATTAGCCATACTGAAAGGTTGCTATTGAAGCCACCTTCTGCCTCAGCAAGGTTTATTATACTCGGATAAGAATACCATGGCAGAGGTAAGAAAGGAAGTCAGCAATGTTGGTAAACTTTGAAGATGTCAGCCTATATCAGCTGGCAGAACTGTTGATCCAAAATCAATTCTTTTCTGATTTTACTGTATTTCTGATTCTACCATGGTATATTATTTAATTAAAATATTACTTGTACCAAATTTCTTAACACAATGTCTGGCACATAATAGGTGCTCTGTAATTGTTGAATAGATGAACGAATGTCATAATGTGTATGTGTATTAGTCTGTTCTCACACTGCTATAAAGGACTGCCTGAGACTGGATAATTTATAAAGAAAAGAGGTTTAATTGGCTCACAGCTCCACATGGCTGGGGAGGCCTCAGGAAACCTACAATTATGGCAGGCAGGTCTTATATGTCCCCAGGCAAGAGAGAGAGTGTGTAGGAGGAAATGTCAAACACTTATAAAACCATCAGATCTCCTGAGAACTATCTAATTATCATGAGAACAGCCATGGGGAACCACTCCTATGATTCAATCACCTCTAATTAGGTCTGTCCCTCAACGCCTGCAGATTACAATTCAAGATGAGATTTGGTGCCTTCCTCCCTTTACCCACATTTGGCTATCTTGAACATTCTGCACATGTACCCCAAAAGCTAAAATGCAATAAAATTTAAAAAATGTATTGGTCAAAGTTGCTAGTAGAAAAAAAGGTGAGATTTGGATGGAAACAAAGCCTAACCACATCAATAAGGGATAAATTAAATTGTGCCTTGGAAACTAAAAGTGTTATATTAATCATACATAAATGATAATTTGACTTGATAATAGAGAACAACAAAAATTGAGGGAGTCTTTCATTTCAATTTTGTGCTGTTTCTGTTTTCCTTATATTATTTGTATCTGAAAGGAGTGTCATATGTAATAAATAAATGGCCACTTTGCTTTTTGGTTTTTGTTTTGTTTTAACTTTTTTTTTAATAGATAGGTCTCTCTATGTTAACTAGGCTGGTCTTGTACTCCTGGCTACAAGTAATCCCCCTACCTCAGTCTCACAAAATGCTGAGATTATAGGCAAGAGCAACCATGCCCAACCCCTATATGGACCCTCTGAAGGAGAGAAGCATCAAAGAAAGAAACTGCATTTGTTCAGGTTACTTTTAGCAGAGATTGACAAAATTTTATTTTAGGCTCAAATTTCCACCAAAAGTGAGTGATCTCTATTCATAATTTTAATTTATTGCTAAATAAAGAACCTGGGAATATATAACAAAGTCTGATAATCAGAAGTAGTATATTAGCCATACTGAAACCTTGCTATTGAAGCCACCTTCTGCCTCAGCAAGGTTTCTTATACTAGGATAAGAATACCATGGCAGAGGTAAGAAAGCAAGTCAGCAATGTTGGTAAACTTTGAAGATGTCAGCCTATATCAGCTGGCAGAACTGTTGATCCAAAATCAATTCTTTTCTGATTTTACTGTATTTCTGATTCTACCATGGTATATTATTTAATTAAAATATTACTTGTACCAAATTTCTTAACACAATATCTGGCACATAATAGGTACTCTGTAATTGTTGAATGGATGAACAAATGTCATAATGTGTACCTGTATTTGTCTGTTCTCACACTGCTATAAAGGACTGCCTGAGACTGGATAATTTATAAAGAAAAGAGGTTTAATTGGCTCACAGCTCCACATGGCTGGGGAGGCCTCAGGAAACCTACAATTATGGCAGGCAGGTCTTATATGTCCCCAGGCAAGAGAGAGAGTGTGTGTAGGAGGAAATGTCAAACACTTATAAAACCATCAGATCTCCTGAGAACTATCTAATTATCATGAGAACAGCCATGGGGGAACCACTCCTATGATTCAATCACCTCTAATTAGGTCTGTCCCTCAACGCCTGCAGATTACAATTCAAGATGAGATTTGGTGCCTTCCTCCCCTTTACCCACATTTGGCTATCTTGAACATTCTGCACATGTACCCCAAAAGCTAAAATGCAATAAAATTTAAAAAAATGTATTGGTCAAAGTTGCTAGTAGAAAAAAAGGTGAGATTTGGATGGGGAAACAAAGCCTAACCACATCGATAAGGGGTAAATTAAATTCTTCCTTAGAAACTAAATGTGTTAGATTAATCATACATAAATGATAATTTGACTTGATAATAGAGAACAACAAAAATTGAGGGAGTCTTTCATTTCAATTTTGTGCTGTTTCTGTTTTCCTTATATTATTTGTATCTGAAAGGAGTGTCATATGTAATAAATAAATGGCCCTTTGCTTTTTGGTTTTGTTTTGTTTTAACTTTTTTTTAATAGATAGGTCTCTCTATGTTAACTAGGCTGGTCTTGTACTCCTGGCTACCTGTGATCCTCCTAACTCAGTCTCCCAAAACGCTGAGATTATAGGCAAGAGCAACCATGCCCAACCCCTAAGTGGACCCTCTAAAAGAGAGAAGTATCAAAGAAAGAAACTGTATTTGTTCAAGTTACTTTTAGCAGAGATTGACAAAATTTTATTTTAGGCTCAAATTTCCACCAAGACTGAGTGATCTCTAATTATAATTTTAATTTATTGCTGAATATATAAAAAACATATGTTTATTTAAGAGCACTTAGAACATTTAGAAAAAGTAGAAAGAAAATCTACATAATTCCAACAACAGAGAAAACAATGTCACTTTAGTATTTTAGAGTAAAAGTTCATTTTGAAAGTGAATTTAATTTCTCACTTTAATAAGAATTTTCTTTCATATATTTATTTTATATTTTGTAGGTGGTTGTTTGAATTTTAAAGTTACTTAAACTATTCCTCATTAATCTGTGTTGTTGTTGTTGTTGCAGTGAATGACTTGATTAGTTTATAAATCAATTGTGTCTATCTCATTGTGTCTTTAACAGGTCGACCAAGTACAAACCCCAGTTTGCAAGGCAAAGCCAGAAAAACTATAAGTGATAGGTGGGAGAGTCAGCTGTGGAGGGAGAAAAAGTTTGGCTTAATAGATCACCTACACTACAGCTGTGTTTATCCGGAAAGTATTCCACAGAAATTTACATTTGAACACAGAATGTTTCTTAGTCAGCAGTGTAATTCTCAGCCTTCTAAATATATACCACCAGAAGGAAGGCCCCAAAACTTGATGATTTTAAGAGTGCTTGAAGCCTTGGACATTTTGAAGTAACCATCCTAGGTAAGTCTTTTGAATATCACTAATTTAACATATTCAAAATATACCTACTATTTTGCTTTAAAATTTTAAGCCCTTCCCACACAAACATTAAGCCCAAGGGGAGTTGTTGTTTGGCTCAAACAAAAGGAATGGAACATGAATTATGGAATAAATTAATCTCTAATTGTGTGATTCTAAATGTTGGCAAGTCCTTGGAAAGTATCTCAGCAGAGAAGAATGGGAGAACTAAGGGGATGTTTCTCATTCCTATCTGACAACTTCTAAGGCTGCTTCTGTTCTTTCCACTTTCTTGCATATATTCTCTGCTCCTTCATTCATCTGAACCACTAAAGGGTAAAGTGTAAGTAAAAGAGAAGAAAGGATACTAATCAAAAGAAGACCATACAAAAAAAGGCCTGTTTAGCCCCTCAAGATAATAAAATAATCAAGTAACTAAGGTTGACTAGAAATAAGTTATCAAAAAGACTTACCTTGTCTGACAAGAGAAAATAAGCTGATTTACCAGTTTTTCAAAACTTAGAGGTAGCTATGGAACTTAAAGAAATTTAAAGAAGTCAAAACATTTTAAAACTTAGATGTTTTTGGTGTTGTTTCTGAAAGATGAAAAATTTACACACACCAAGTTTCAAAAATAAAATTTTAGCTAAAATGACTCTCAGAGTCAAGGAAACAATGCATTTGTGTTTCACAGGAAGACCTTAGTACCAGGTCTTATTACCTTAAAATGAAGGAATGAGAAAACAAATACTAGCAAATTAACTTAATGACTGAGCAATTTAGTTCATGGATTTTTGCATTTGTAGTACTGAACATCTTAGCTGGTTAGCTCAGGTGATGAGAGCGTGGTGCTAATATTTGTAGCCCTGGGATAAATTACCTGGAACTTTATCAAGATTCTCTTTTCCCTTTCAGTTTCTCCCAACCCCTCTTCCTCTAAATCCTCACATATGAATATGTACAGACATGTTAGTATGTATGCAATCTATGAAAAGTCTGAATTCCCATTGACTTCATTAGACAATCACAGACCTAAGTTTTAAATGCTTTTTCACTAGGCTGCATTACTTGTTCTCTTCAAGTAGTTCATCAACTTTAGTTTTCTACCTAGGAAACAAAAATTATAGCAAAATTTTCCATCCATCAAGAAAAGTAATTGTGGTTAATTGATCTATAAAATAGTTAGAAAAAATGCATAAGACCTACAATTTGTTAGCACAATAATGTGACTATGGTTAATAATAATTTAATTGCACATTTTAAAATAACTAAAAGAGTATAATTGGATTGTAACTCAAAGAATAAATGCTTGAAGGGAATGATACCCCATTTGCCTGGATGTGATTATTACATATTGCATGCCTATATCAAAATATCTCATGTACCCCATTAATATATACACTTATATACCAACGAATATTACAAATTAAAAAAAATAACCATGGAAATAATGAGTTCATCTAGAAACATAGAACTTGAATATTTTTCCTACTTTTAACATGTTACTGCTCTATGAAAATAGCTTGACTAATACTTCTCAGCTGTATTACATGTAATTATAAATTTGTGTAGATTTGGCTATGAATCAGCTAAAAGCAGGAATCAAATGTGAAGAAGGAAATGTTATCATTCTACCACTAGCTTTAATCCAGGTTAGATGGATACTGTTTTTACATAAATTTTATATCCTACATTTTTCCAAGGATGGTTTACAGTTAAAAGACAGTGGAAAATAAGGGATTTATGAATGAAACAAAACAGAACATTTTAAAGGAAGCACAAAAGCTAGGTATTACTAGATATTAGCAACTAACAAAATTTCTACCATTGACAATAATTTTCTCTGTGCTTTCTGACAGGAAGGCAAAAGGTGTTTTTTCAGTTGTTACTGTTTTTTTTTCTTTTTTCCCAATGAGATATTTAATTTTAGAGCCAAAAGAAACTTGGATATCTTCTCGTCTTACCCTTGGCTAGGTAAAAGCCAGGCCATGATTAGAAATCAGATCTCCTTAGTCTCTAAACATATCATCTGTTGCACAGAAAACAATTATATATAGGAACCCTGCTATTTTTTCTCTCAAACAAAATTCAAGTATGAATTAACTGTATGAAATTATTGTGTAAGTAGCACAAGATAACAAATGGGTTATCTTCAACTGTAGTTTTTTTGAAAGTATGTAAATGCTCTTCAGATAGTTGCTTCATGCATCAACCTTTTAATATACCTAATCAGTATAATCATTAGTCATATCTTAATAAAGCATTTCCATAAAGGAATATATTTTCACTTTATTATTATATAATCCAAGTACTTCACTCTCTAATAGTTTAACTTAATATAGGGATAAAAGCTAGACAGCTGGGATAAATGGTAATGCATCCAGTGATTCTCAAACAGTCTTCATAGGAGGGGGTCGCTTATCAAAGTCATCTACAAGAGGCCTACTCATACGTCTTAGGATTCTGATACACACAAGAGAAGCAGCCCAGTCTACTGCCATTCATGAGAGACTTATTGCCACAGAGAGAATGCCCCTGCCAAGAACACATCCTGTCCATCAGGTATAAAGGAGTAGATTAAAGGTTGAAAACCTCTATGCTTTAAGTAGTACTGGAAGTATAGACATTATATACTTCATGTACTATCTATATTCATGTATTCAGTCATTCAAGTACTATCTACATCTATGCTTCAAGTACTATTTAGAATGAGAAAGCTGAATATCAGATGTGAAATAGCTGAATTTGTCATATATTTTAGTATCCTAGTATTAACCCAAGTTGTATTATAAAACCAGACAAATGGTTTATATATATTTTCAGCATGGATATGAGCAATAAACTCAGAAGAGAGGAATAAATCTCTTATTACTCTGTTATTTGTTAAAAGGTAGAATCCTAAAACTGAAGAATGAATTTAAGTATATCTTATACAAGGCAGAACACTTGGTCAGTAAAGGGCCAAGTAGTAATGTTTGAGGCTTTACAGGCCATACAATTTCTCTTGCAACTACTCAGCTCTGCTGTTTAATGTGAAAGCAGCCATTGACAATATGTAAATGGATGTTCCTAGCTACTTGAAAAATGCTTTATGTATGCTAAAATTTGAATTTCATGTTTTTATGTATCATAAAACACTCTTTTTTTTTAACTATTTAAAAGTGTGAACAATGCCACAATAAACATACATGTGCATGTGTCTTTATGATATAATGATTTATAATCCTTTGGATATATGCCCAGTAATGGGATTGCTAAATTATGGGTGAAACTGGAAACTGCAAACTTGTCTCAGCAAACTGACACAAGAGCAGAAAACCAAACACTGCATGTTCTCAATCATAAGTGGGTGTTGAACAATGAGAACACATAGACACAGGGAGGAAACATCACACATCAGAGCCTGGGGGGTGGGAGGCTAGGGGAGGGATAGCAGGGGTTGGGGGGATTGGTACCATGGCAATGTCAGAAGCCTATCATAGAAGCACTGGTTATTGTCTTTAAATTCTTGCTGTGCCATCTTGCTTGCCTAAAATCAATAGATAGTAACCATTAAAACTTCAGCCCATTGCCTACCATATAAGATCACACACTTTAAATAGAATATATTGAGATGAAGTAATGCTAGATTTTCAGTACCCTTAACCCAAGTACAAAATGTAAAATCAGTTGGTCAGTCTTTCCTAATTTTAAGACTTATTTCTCACCTTAAATATAAGAACACATGTTTCAAAAGTTTTAATTGAGCTTACAAATGCTATAGTGTATCGTTGGCTCTACTAACACTAATTTGGTTACTCATGAAATATGATGGGTCAGTCAAAGGTTAAAAGTCATCTCCTCAATTTTTATTTGACTTATTTAATTAGGAACATAATCCAGGCAGGCTTTCCAAGTCTCTGAAGGCTACCTGTTTGTCTTTTAGAAGTCAAAAGATACAAACTCCAATAATAGCATTAATTGGTGAGGGAACCAACATTGAGGGAACCCAGTACTACTAAACTAATATTTCAAATAGGCTTTCAGCAAGGAAGGTGGTGTACCCCAGAGGTACACATAATTGATCCTGAGCCCATAGGCTAATACCAAGAAGGGGAGAAATTGATACTGGTATTGGCCTGCTTGGCTGCTTTAATAAAAGAAAATATAAATATGGGTAAAACCTTATTATTTCAACTATAGCATATTAAATTACTTTGATGTCACAATTAATGCTATTAAAATTTGAAATGATCTTTTAAATGCATTTTACAGCAAAGAAAAAGAAAAAACATATGACAAATTTTTTCAAAAACTATTTTGACAAACAAAATCTAGAAAAGATAATTTTAATAACTCTCCTTACATCATAGCCATTTTTATTGGAGTTTGTACAGGATATTTGTGTTCATTTATTGGTAACAGGAATATGGATGAATTTATATTTGAATACCCTTCCACAAATGTCTTAAACTCTAGTATTGAAAAAATATAGATAAAATGCACAAATGTATATTTATTTACTAAATTTAAGAAATATTTACTGAGCATCTACTGTGTGCCTAGCATGTTCTAAGTGCTAAAGTTACATTAGTGAACACACAGATAAAAACCCTGCTCTATGAGAGCTTATAGTAGAGTGAGATGGTGACAAGTGCTAAGAAAAACAGAAGCTGGGAGTGTTGTAGTAGGAAAGGGTTAAATTTTAAATAGCAGAATCTCCTGCAGAAAGGAACATTTCAGAAACCGGGTGGGATGTAGTTAACTGGGGAGAAACCATTCTAGGCACAAAAGTAGCAAGCAAAAGCCCTGAGGCCTACTGGACTTTGGGCACACAGAGCATCAGCTGGGTCTAGGCCCCAGCAACTGCATTTCCTCACCTCTTTGGCCTGTGAGTAACTGCAGCCCCTGACAGCAGACAGACCCATGGGAGGCTGGCAAGGAGAAGGCCAGTGTGAGAGAGGTCCTGGAGATCATGCACCTGTCCACAGCTCCCAAGGGGGATGTAGATCATTATGATCTCCATTTTACAGATTAGGGCATTGAGATTCAAAGGATTGGCTTGGGGCCAGGTGCAGTGGCTTATGCCTGCAATGCCAGCACATTGGGAGGCCAAGAAGGGTTGATCACTTGAGGCCAGGAGTTCAAGAGCAGCCTGACCAACATGGTCAAACTCTGTTTCTACTAAAAATGCAAAAATAGCAGAGCATGGTGGCACATGCCACCATGTATCTGGTAATCCCAGATACTCAGGAGGCTGAGGCAGGAGAATTGCTTGAACCCAGGAGCCAGAGGTTGCAGTGTGTGAGATTGTGCCACTGTACTCCAGGGTAGGCAAGAGGGCAAGATTTCATCTTAAAAAACCCCACAAATTATGGGATTGGCCCCACTGTAAGAAAAAAGCTGGATTGAATTTCTGTACCCAGGGCTTTTGTCATTGTGTCCCCATCTCAGATAGCTGGGGAGAAAAGTACAAGAGAAAAATCAAGATTATTTAGCTGTCTTAACATTCAAGACAGTCTCAGGCTGAGGCAGGAGAAATATTGAACCCAGGAGTCAGAGGCTACAGTGAGCTGAGATCCTGCCACTGCACTCCAGCATGGGTGACAGAAAGAGACCATGTCTCAGAAAAGAAAAAAATAAAAACAGTCTTGATACATCTCACATCCCCAGCTCACCTGTTTGGTCTCTTCTCCAATTGTTCCTCCCCCTGTGTCTGAGACACTTAGAGGTCTTCTCTAGGTTCCCTTGGCCCTGGGCTGTCACTCCAGAGATTGTCATGCCCCTTGCTGGGCCTGGTCCCCACTTCTGCCAGGGAGCATCTCAGGCCTGGGTGCTATCTAAGCCCACTCCATATCCCATGCCCAGCCCATGCTCTCTCTCCAGTGAGGTGCCCCAGGACACTGGGTGCAGGGAAGGCCCCTACTCCAAGACTGTGGTGCATTCCAGCTGGTGATGGAACTTTCACTGTCTTTTACCCTAAGAGCACTTTTTTCCTTTTGATTTCTTGCAATTTATGAAAAATAGAACACATGTGTTCCTGATTAATTTCTACAAAGATCATAAAACTGTTGACTTTTTATGAAAAAACAAAAAAGGAGTCTTTATGCAGTGGCACCTTTCATATTCTTGCAAGACTGCCTTTGCCCAGGAAGTAAAATCTGGGGAAAAAACAGGCCATCCTGCCACTGATACAAGAATTGGTGCTGTCACAAAAGCTGGCCATGGTGGGCAGATGTTCGGTGACATCCCCACCTCACTTTGCTGCTCCCTGGCTCCCTGCTGTCCTGGAAACAAAGTCTGGTCTTCTACAACCTGGTCCTTCTGGCCTCTCCATCCCCAGGAACCCTAACATCGATCTTTACTGAATTTCCAGTTGCTTTCAGAACATGTCAGTCCATTTCCATTCCTATCTCTCTGCACACTTTGCTCCCTCTGCCAGGAACACACTCAATTTTGTCACTTGACAAACTCCTATGCATCCTTCAGGGCCCAGACCCAGTGTCTCCCTGTCTGTTCACTGTGTGCTGCCTCCCCAAAGAAGTCCCCTGGCCTTTCCTTGGCATTCAGAGAAGTGAGTCCTCATTTGACCCAAGAGGCCTGCACATGCTGCCTTTGGCCTGCCTCCCAGGGTCACAGACCTGGGTGAGCAAAGATAAAAGGCTGGTATGTCATGGTAAGAAGTAATAAAAGAAAAAGACTAATCCTCCCCAAATGGAAGCCATGCACAGTGATTATTTTTGTTATTTTATAGGGTGCTTTTGAGAATGGAAGCTGGAAACAGAGAATTCCACCAGGGACAAGCAACAGATTAGTGTGGGAGGAGGGAGAAAGAAGGAACAGTAGCTCTAGTCCAGGGCTAGACTCTGGGTCCTGCCTGGATTCCAAAGGAACAAAAGATGCTGTCCAGTCCAGAGCAAGTCACAGGCAAACTTTTATTCTATTTTTGATATGGAGTCTCACTCTGTCACCCAGGCTGGAGTGCAGTGATGTGATCTCAGCTCACTGAACCACCGAGGTTCAAGCAATTCTCCTGCCTCAGCCTCCAAGTAGCTAGGATTGCAGGTGCCCACCACCATGCCTGACTGATTGTTGTATTTTTTTTTGAGACAGAGTTTCACTGTTGTTACCCAGGCTGGAGTGCAATGGCATGATCTCGGCTCACTGCAACCTCCGCCTCCTGGGTTCAGGCAATTCTCCTGCCTCAGCCTCCTGAGTAGCTGGGATTACAGGCCAGTGCCACCGTGACAAGCTAATTTTTGGCATTTTTAGTAGAGATGGGGTTTCACCATGTTTACCAGGATGGTCTCGATCTTTTGACCTCGTGATCCACCCGCCCTGGCCTCCCAAAGTGCTGGGATTACAGGCTTGAGCCACTGTGCCTGGCCTGATTGTTGTATTTTTTATTAGATGGGGTTTTATCATGTTGGCCAGTCTGGTCCCAAACTCCTGACCTCAAGTAATATGCCTGCCTCAGTCTCCCAAAGTGCTGGGATTACAGGAGTGACCCACCACACCCAGCCAGGATTTTAAATCCCAACAGAGGGTCCCTCTGATTCCCACACACTTCATCCCATGCCCACTCCTAAAAGTGCTTTGGAGCTGTCTTTGTAAAGTGGGGAGGAGAAATACAATACCCACTTTACAGATGAGCAAAGTGAGACCTGGACACAAAATGAGTTGGCTTAAGGCTGCAGGCTAAATTAGCAGTTGGGCAAAAACTAGAATCCAGCATCTGCCATACAGTATAAGCTGCTTCTTTCTGGCCCAGCTGTCTCTAGTCATGGAGAGGCAGCCCTGGGTTCCCAGCCTCCTATCTTGAGAGCAGAGGCTGCAATATCTGTCAGTTTCCCCCAGCCTGTCCCCTCAGGGTTCCTGCCACCCCTCTGCTTTCCAGAAACCTGTTGCTTCTATGCTTGAAGAAGCAGGTTCAAGCATGCATGTGGTGTTCCTGCCAACATGTGGCCCAGCTGAAGAGGCTGCCTAAGGGGCAGGCCAGCAATGCAGACAAAGGAGACCCTCATCTGCTGGATGGCCTCCACCCCATCCAGCCACAGCCCAGAGGGCATTTCAGGACCACCAGCTGCCCACCATCTCCCCATACCCATAAGAGCTAGGAGGAAATCATGGAGGACTTCCTGCAGGCAGGGCAGAAGCCATCTGCTTGAGTAATGGGAAACTGAAGCCACGACAGAGGCTGGAAGGTGCTAGGGGCTTGGAAAGATCATGGGTGCTGTTAGGTGTCAGCCCAAGGGAGGAGTGGGTGGTGGGAGCACAGAGGGGAGAGAGCTCAGCTCTTAGGGAGTGTGCATGGAATCATGAAAACAGAGTGGCCTTGGGTAAAGCCCATGTTTTGAGCTCCTATTAGAAACCTGTCTCTGGGGCCTGATGCTGTGGCTCATGCCTGTAATCCCAGCACTTTGGAAGGCCGAGGTGAGTGGATCATTTGAGGTCAGGAGTTCAAGACCAGTCTGGCCAACATGGCAAAACCCCTTCTCTACTAAAGGTACAAAAGTTACCTGGGTGTGGTGGTGCATGCCTGTGATCTCAGCTACTTGGGAGGCTGAGGCAGGAGAATCCCTTGAACCTGAGAGGTGAAAGTTGCAGTGAACCCAGAGATCATGCCATTGCACTCCAGCCTGGGTGACAGAGTGAGACTCCATCTTATAAATCAATAAATAAGAAACCTAGCTCTGAGCCTTTACCCATCAGTCACCTGATTGGCCTCCATTCAACATAGAAGAAAACTGAGAAGGCTGAGATGAATCAATGACTCTTCTGGGTGCACAGGGCAAGTTAATAGCAGATCTAGGATTGGACCCACATGTGTCTGATCTCAGCCTGCACCCTGACTCTCAGGAATGGCTGCTCACAACAGTGGGGGCCTCCCAGTCCCTCCCCCTGGTCTAAGGTTGAAAGAAATATTGCTGAACTGGCCCCAAGAGGTATCCCAGGTGTGTGGCCTTATACTGTCCAGCCAGGCCCTCCAGAAACATGAGTGATTTATCTGCCTACCACCAGTGACTAACTGAGACTATTTTGGAAGGGAGCTGGATATAAATCCTCCATCAGCCAATCTTATATATATTTTATTATTGTTTTTTCAGATGAAGTCTTGCTCTGTCACCCAGGCTGGAGTGCAGTGGTGCATTCTCAGCTCACTACAACCTCTACCTCCCAGGTTCAAGTGATTCTCCCATCTCAGCCTCCCAAGTAGCCTGGAGTATCTGGAACTACAGGTGTGTATCACCACACCAGACTAATGTTTGTATTTTAAGAAGAGATGGGGTTTCACCATGTTGGCCTGTGTGGTCTCAAACTCCTAACCTCAAGTGATTCACCCCTCTTCAGCCTCCCAAAGTGCTCTCATTACAACTATGTGCCACCACTCCTGGCCATTCTTATTGTAGACTCATCTCTGACATTCTGAGGTTCTGCTGGAGCCCTTTGGTTCCTGGACCAAGAACTGCATGTGACTGAACACTCATAACCACTCCTGCAAATGTTCATTAATTAGCCACCTGCTTCTCTACCTCCCAGCATCATTTGCAATTCACTAGGGGTCAAGTGACCAGTTCCAGCCAATATGATGTGACTGAAAATGATGGCATCTCTTCTGGGCTGGAGCAGTTAGGAGCCAATGTCCTCTCTCTATCTCTCTTTTCTCCTGCTCTAGTGATCTTAGAGGAACACCCACTCCAGATAACCTCCAGAGAGAGGGAAGCTGCCGTACTGGATTTTGCATGGGGTAAAAGTCAAACCTGTACATTGGGTTAAGTCACTGAGTTTTGGGATTTTCTCTAAGATTGATTACCTGAGTATCCTTATCCTGAGATACAATCCAAGGAAGTAGCAGCTATTACTCCATCCTGCAGATGAGCATGTTGAGGCCAAATAACTTGGCTGAAAACTCTTAATTACAGAACCACTGCAGCCCACTGTGTCTGATTCCAAACCCTATGAAGTTTTGCCTGCTCTTTGCATGGTTGGCTTGTTGAAAACAGAACAGCCTTCAGGGGCACAGGCCAATGAGTTGGTAGAAACTCAGCAGCAGCTTGCTCCAGGTTACTTTTAAAACTTGCATGCCATTAAAACCCAATCAGGTTTGTGTAATCTGTGATGTTGGTGGTGGTGGGGGAGAGGGGGTAGGAGACAGTTGCTATTTATAAAAGCAGACAGGTAAAACTGCAGGGACACCTGGCCCCCCCAGGAGGGTGGCAAGATGCAGGGTGGGCCACGTGATGAATATGCATAAGACATGAGGGCAGTATGTGGGGCTGGCTGTTGAATGCACCACCTGCAGCTTAATGAATGGCAGGTAGGGGCCACCAGGACTCAGATAGGGTCTGATTTACAGGCACCAGGGAAGAAAATGCAAACAAGATTTATGGTGGCTCAAATGACTCATTGGAGTCGAGTTTATTATCCATCATGTGCATCTGAATGTGTATTTATGGCTTTCCAAATGATCCTGTCTCGTGGAAAATTGTGTCCAAAGAACATCAGCAGCAATTAATCTGCCTTTGAAAGAACTAATCCCTAGTAGAGTTCAAGGTGTCTTCTAGTCTCCCAGGGATGCTGTGGACTGGTCCCACTTATATATACACAGGTTGGAGAAGCAGATGCTGGCCAACAGATGCTCTGAGTCAAGCCTTGCATGGCAACTAGTGTACAGAGATGAACACATCTCATAGAGCCCTGCCTGCACCCCGCTATGTCTGGTGCTGAGCTGCAAATAATCACCAATGAGCCACATGCTTCTCTACCTCCCAGCATGCTTTGCAATTCACCTGGGGTCATGTGACCAGTTGTAGCCAATAGAGTGTGAGCAGAAATGACTGCATCTTTTCTGGGATGGAACTCACAGGTGCTACTAAGAAGACAGTCCAGGGTGAGGGCAAGAATACCAGCTCTGTCATCTAACTGCTGAGTGACCCCAGGCAAGTTACCTAATATCTCCAAGCCAGTTTCCTCATCAAGAAATTGGAAGTAACAGCAATAGCTACTTTGGAGAGTAATTCTGAGGCATATAAGATCCTGCATGTGAAGTGCTTAGCACAGGAAGGGCCCATAAATGGTTTCTTTTTCTTTTATTAACATGATTATGACTCAAGAATTATATGTAATGCTTGGCACAACCTGACTACCCAACAAAACCAAACAAGAAAAATGTCTGGCTGAAGCCCCATTTTAGAAAAGAAAGACTACTTGCCAAGTGGCATAGGCCCCAGCCATTCAGATAATCACCTACACAGAAGTTTTGTCTTAGAACTTTATGAATACATAAAAGAACTAGCTATGAATAGCTTGACCTGCTCAGTTCTGAGATGTACAAATACTGTTTATTTTTCACTTTTTTTTTTGGAGACAAGGTCTCACTCTGTTGTCCAGGCTGGAGTTCAGTGGCATGATTATGGCTCACAGCAGCCTCAACCTCCTTGGCTCAAGGGATTCTCCCACCTCAGCCTCTCAAGTAGCTGGGACTACAGGTAGATGCCATCATGCCTGGCTAACTTTTGTATTTTTTGTAGAGATGAAGGGTCTCACTATGTTGCCCAGGCTGGTCTTAAATTCCTGTGCCCAAGCTATCCTCTTGTCTTGGCTTCTCAAAGTGCTGGGATTACAGATGTGAGCCACCATGTCCAGTTTAAATACTTTTACTGAACCCTGAACTTTGACATTGTTGAAGACAAGAGTCAACATTCCACCAGTACACACCAGTATGACTGTCTCTTTCACGTGTATCAGTAGGTAGCAGTCACAAAACACTGGAGACTGTTGGCCAGACACCTGCTGCACTGGGCCATTGCAGCCATTCTGCCAGGACTGTTTAATTAAGGGGTGTCCTTGGCCAGGAGCAGTGGTTCATGCCTGTAATCTTAGCACTTTGGGAGGCCAAGGTAAGAGAATGACTTGAGCCAGGAGTTTTATTGTTTTATTTTTATTCTTTTGAGACAGACTTGCTCTGTCACCCAGGCTGGAGTGCACTGGCTTGATCTCAGCTCACTGCAACCTCCGCCTCCCAGGTTCAAGTGATTCTCCTGCCTCAGCCTCCTGAGGAGCTGGGACTACAGGTGGGTGCCATCATACCTGGCTAATATTTTTGTATTTATAGTAGAGACAGTGTTTTTCCATGTTGGCCAGCTGGTCTCAAACTCCTGACCTCAAGTGATTCACCTGCCTTGGCCTTCCAAAGTGCTAGGAGTACAGGCATGAATCGCCACACCTGGCCATGAGCCCAGAAGTTTTAGACCAGCCTGGGCAACATAGTGAGATCCCATCTCAACAAAAATTAGCTAGGCTTGGTGATGTATGCCTGCAGTCTCAGCTACTCAGGTGGCTGAGGTGGGAGGATCACTTGAACTTGGGAAGTGGAGGCTGCCATGAGCTGTGACTGCACCACTGCACTCCAGTTTGGGCAACAGAGCAAGACTCTGTCTCAAAAAACAAACACACAAATGAAAACACAGGGGCATCTTTGTCTGCATGCCTTCAAAGTACAACCTAAGACAAAGTCTTGGAGTTGGGAGTTTATTTGAGAGGCACCTCAGGGAACAGACAGAAGAAATGAGTGTTAAAGGAAAAGAGGAAAAGCTGATGTCAGAGTGAGTTATGGTTGCTGCTTCAGCAAAGAGGGCTTAATTCTGTAGAAACCCTTGCAAAGAATACAAAATGTCTCCCAAAATTGTCCTGTAAGAAGGAGCCTGGAGCATTTATCCACCTGCTCCTACATCTCCAGAGGTGCAGGGTGTTCCCTGAGGACACTGACTTCCTCACAGTTGTGGACAGAGCTTGCTCATAGCCTCAACAGACCTTTGTTGTTGAAAAACTCTGAGCCAGAGAGGGAAAAGATGCTGTCACATGTTTGATGTGGGACATGCCCTGCATGCCTGTACTTGCCTGTAACTGATCACCACTGCTGCTGCTGCTGAAATCAGAAGAAATTGAAGGAATATGACACAAAGCACCAGAAAGTATCTGCCACAGTCTACCCTTTGTACTACTCAGATCCACATTTGCCCACCCACAGTGGCACTGAGTCTTCAGAAGAGTGGATAGGCATAACCTACAAAAAGACTGAATACAGAGATGTGTTGGAATGAGCTACAATTTGGGCAGCTGCAGCTGGTCCCAAGTTCATAATTAATATTTGTCATCAGTCCCTGCTAGAGAAAACCCATGCAAGATTTCTTTCACCCTGAGCCAGCATTTCAGATGGTCCAAGGCTCTTGCCTGCTGGGGTGACCAAGGACCTCACCATGAGGGGCTGCAGCCTTTGGTTCCCTCTTCTCTGTCAGGAATGACTTCCCCCTGTTCACCATTATCACTAGGGATGAATGGACCAAGATTCTCATGGTCTCCTGGGCTCATGAGGTCCTGGTGAAATCTAATGCTCCAGACATAAACCGCCTGCCTCCACTGTGCAGCACAATACTCAGTACTCAGTACTCCACTGTGCAGTACAATATTCAGTACTTAGAGATGACCTCACAATACTCAGTAATGACTCCATTAGTATGGCAACTCCTACATTTGAATTCTATTTCACTGACACAAGAAACACAAAGTGACAGATAACATTAAAAAAATGTGAGGACACACAGCCCATATGCTGAACCAAGGAGAGACATGCACCAGAAGGTAGGCGGCCTACAGAGAAACCAGGCTGGAGTACACTGGCCACACTCACGTCGAGGATACAGTACTCCCAAACAGACATGGACAAAAACATGAACTCACACAGGTACATTCACACACAAACAAACACACGAAAGAAAGAAAGAAAGAAAGAAAGAAAGAAAGAAAGAAAGAAAGAAAGAAAGAAAGAAAGAAAGAAAGAAAGAAAGAAAGAAAGAAAGAAAGAAAGAAAGAAAGAAAGAAAGAAAGAGACACATGGGAGACATCAAACAGACACAGGCAGTTTCTAAGTCTGCAGTGTCCTGCTCTCTGCGGGAAGCA
>CM038402.1:26312878-26330012 GCA_021498475.1 Saguinus midas | reverse complement strand
AGAAAAACAAGGCAAGGCAAGGCAATTAAGGCAGGCAAGGCAAGGGGGCAAGGCAATTTTGGCAAGGCAATCCAGACAAGGCAATTGCAGAAAAGGCAATTTCAGCAAGGTAAAGCAAGGCAAGCAAGACAATTCCAGGCAGGCAAGGCAAGACAAGGCAAGGCAATTCCAGACAAGGTAATGCCAGGCAAGGCAAAGAAGACAATTTGAGGAAAGGCACAGAAAGGCAAGGCAAGGCAAGGCAATGCATTTCCAAGGCAATTCCAGGGGCAAGACAGTGTAAAGGGCATTTCAGGCGGGTGTCGGTGGACCCCAGAAAGATGCCTGAGACCCTCCGGGAGGGTGTCAGCAGAACGTTGCCCGGCTCCATGAGCTCACTGCCCGCTTGAACTGGGCCACCCACCAAGGGGCCCTGCCTTGGTCTCAAGCCCAGGGACCCCTGCTTCTCAGCGCTGCTGTCCGGAGAAGCTGTGAACAAAGACAAAGTGGCAAGCGCAGCCAGCGGCAGAGGCGGCCACACCCAGAACTGGCCTCCTGGGGGCGGATCCGTGGAGAGCAACTCAGAAGCTTTCTGAGGCGAAGCCCAATCCCGACACCCATGTCCAGGCATGCCGCTGAGGACCCCCATGGAAGCCAAGCACAACATGCTAACGGATCTTAGTCACTTTATTGTTTTCACGGAAAACATCATCTTGCTACAAAGTGTTTTCCTCAAATTGCTTTGATGGCCTGTACACGGAGACCAGTTGTCAACTTGTCCTGTGAAGAGAAAACAATTCCAGGTGTGAAAATGCAGATTCTCACTCTTATGTTCTGTGCCCTCTGTCTGGAAAGTGCTTACCTCAATACCTTACTTCTCACACTGGTTACCACTCCATTAACATCTTGGCCCAGGCTGGGCATGGTGGCACTTGCTTATAATCCCAGCAATTTCAGGCTGAGGTAGGAGGATCTCATGAGCCCAGAAGTGTTTGCTTTTGTTTTGCTTTCTCTTTTCTTTGAGACAGAATCTTGCTCTGTCACCAAGGCAGGAGTGCAGTGGGTGATTTCAGCCAACTGAAAACTCCACCTTTCAGGTTCAAGTGATTTTGCTGCTTCAGCCTTCTGAGTAGCTGGAAATACAGGTGTCTGCCAACATGCTCAGGTTTTTTTTTTTTTTTTTTTTCAGAGACAGAGTTTTACTCTTGTTGCCCAGGTTTCAGTTCAGTGGAACCATCTTGGCTCACTGCAATCTCCGCCTCCCAGGTTCAAGTGATTATCCTGTCTTAGCCTTTGAGATGCCTGGGATTACAGGCATGTGCCACCCTGCCCAGCTACTTTTGTATATAAAGTAGAAATCAGATTTCTCTGTTATGATCAGGCTGGTCTCAAACTCCCAACCTCAGGTGATCCACCTGCCTCAGTCTCCTCAAATACTGGTATTACAGGTGTAGGCAACCAAACATGACAAATATCTTTTTATTGAAATTTAAATTGGAGGCTGAGGCAGGTTGATCCCCTTGAGGTCAGGAGTTCCGACCAGCCTGGCCATTATGTGAAACACTGTCTCTACTAAAATAAAAAAATTAGGTGGGCATGGTGGCATGTGCTTATAATCCCAGGAATTTCCCAGGCTGAAATAGGAGGATCACATGGGCCCAGAAGTGTTTCATTTTGTTTTTTGTTTTGTTTGAGACAGAATCTTGCTCTGTCACCCAGACAGGAGTGCAGTGGGTGACTCAGCACACTAAAACCTCCACCTTCCAGGTTCAAGCGATTCTGGTGTCTCAGGCTTCTAAGTAGCTGGGATTACAGGTGCCTGCCACCATACCCAGATTTTGTTTGTTGTTTTTGTTTTGATAGTTTGTTTCAGACAGAGTTTGGCTCTTGTCCAGGTTGGAGTTCAGTGGCAGGAACTTGGCTCACTGCAACCTCTGCCTCCCAGGTTCAAGCGATTCTCCTGCCTGAGCCTTCCAAATGGCTGGGATAACAGGCATGTACCACCATGCCCAGCTAATTCTGTATATTTAGTAGAAATGGGATTTCTCCATCTTGGTCATGCTGGTCTTGAACTCCCAACCTCAGGTGATCCAACTGCCTCGGCCTCCCAAATTGCTGGGATTACAGGTGTGAGCCACAAACCCAGACCAATATCTTTGTATTAAAACATAAATTGGAGGCTGAGGCAGGTTGATCCACTTAAGGTCAGGAGGTCCAGACCAGCCTGGCCATTATGTTGAAACACTGTCTCTACTAAAATAAAAAAATTAGGTGGGCATGGTGGCATGTGCTTATAATCCCAGGAATTTCCAGGCTGAAATAGGAGGATCACATGGGCCCAGAAGTGTTTCATTTTGTTTTTTGTTTTGTTTGAGACAGAATCTTGCTCTGTCACCCAGGCAGGAGTGCAGTGGGTGACTCAGCATACTAAAACTTCCACCTTCCAGGTTCAAGCGATTCTGGTGTCTCAGGTTTCTGAGTAGTTGGGATTACAGGTGCCTGCCACCATACCCAGATTTTGTTGTTTGTTTTTTGTTTTTGTTAGTTTGTTTCAGACAGAGTTTGGCTCTTGTCCAGGTTGGAGTTCAGTGGCAGGAACTTGGCTCACTGCAACCTCTGCCTCCCAGGTTCAAGCAATTCTCCTGCCTGAGCCTTCCAAATGGCTGGGATAACAGGCATGTACCACCATGCCCAGCTAATTTTGTATATTTAGTAGAAATGGGATTTCTCCATCTTGGTCAGGCTGGTCTTGAACTCCCAACCTCAGGTGATCCAACTGCCTCAGCCTCCCAAATTGCTGGGATTACAGGCATAAGCCACAAACCCAGACCAATATCTTTGTATTAAAACATAAATTGGAGGCTGAGGCAGGTTGATCCCCTTGAGGTCAGGAGTTCCCAACCAGCCTGGCCATTATGTTGAAACACTGTCTCTACTAAAATAAAAAAATTAGGTGGGCATGGTGGCATGTGCTTATAATCCCAGGAATTTCCAGGCTGAAATAGGAGGATCACATGGGCCCAGAAGTGTTTCATTTTGTTTTTGTTTTGTTTGAGACAGAATCTTGCTCTGTCACCCAGGCAGGAGTGCAGTGGGTGACTCAGCACACTAAAACCTCCACCTTCCAGGTTCAAGCGATTCTGGTGTCTCAGGTTTCTGAGTAGCTGGGATTACAGGTGCCTGCCACCATACCCAGATTTTGTTTGTTGTTTTTGTTTTGATAGTTTGTTTCAGACAGAGTTTGGCTCTTGTCAGGTTGGAGTTCAGTGGCAGGAACTTGGCTCACTGCAACCTCTGCCTCCCAGGTTCAAGCGATTCTCCTGCCTGAGTCTTCCAAATGGCTGGGATAACAGGCATGTACCACCATGCCCAGCTAATTCTGTATATTTAGTAGAAATGGGATTTCTCCATCTTGGTCATGCTGGTCTTGAACTCCCAACCTCAGGTGATCCAACTGCCTCGGCCTCCCAAATTGCTGGGATTACAGGTGTGAGCCACAAACCCAAACCAATATCTTTGTATTAAAACATAAATTGGAGGCTGAGGCAGGTTGATCCACTTAAGGTCAGGAGGTCCAGACCAGCCTGGCCATAATGGTAAAACCTTGTCTCTACTGCAATTACAAAAATTAGCCAGGAATGGTGGCGGGTGCCTGTAATACCAGTTACTCAAGAGGCTGAGCCACAAGAATCACTTGAATCTGGGAGGCAGAGGTTGCAGTGAGCCAAGATCAGCCACAGCACTCCCACCTGGGTGACAGAGTGAGAGTCTGTCACAAGGAAAAAAAATCTCAGAAACTCAAATTGGACTGTTTCTTCCCTGCTTCCTGATTTCCGATCACACTTATATTAAAAGATAAAGGTCTTAATGTCCCCGCCTCCCCAGGCCTCCAGACCCTGCCCAACTTCCTTCCCTCCTTCCTCTCTCCCACTCCTCACTCTGCTCAAGCCACAGGGACCTCCTGGCTATTCCTGAAAGACCCCTGACAGACACTCACTCTGTCATCCAGGTGGGAGTGCAGTGGCAAAATCTTGGCACACTGCAACCTCCACCTCACAGACTCAATTGACTCAGGGGCTCAGCCTCCTGAGTTGCTGGTATTAGAGGCAACAGTTACCATGTCTCACTAATTTTTGTAATTGTAATAGAGACAGGGTTTCACCATAATGTGGAGGCTGGCCTGAAACTCCAGACCTCTCTAGTGTATCAACCTGCCTCAGCCTCCAATTTATATTTTAATAAAAAGATATTGGTTGGGGTTGGTAACTCACACCTGTAATCCCAGCATTTTGGGAGGCTGAGGCAAGTGGATCTCCTGAGGTTGGGAGTTCAAGACCAGACTGACCAAGTTGGAGAATTCTGTTTCTACTAAATATACAAAATTAGCAGGACATGGTGGTGCATGCCTGTAATCCTAGCATTTGAGGCGGCTGAGGCAGGAGAATCACTTGAACCTGGGAGAGGGAGGTTGCAGTGAGTCAAGATCCTGCCAGTGAACTCCAACCTAGACAACAAGAGCCAAACTATGAAACAAAAATAAATAAATAAATAAAAAATAAAAAATAAAGAAAAAAAAAAAAAACCTGGGCATCATGGCAGGCACCTGTAGTCCCAGCTACTCAGAAGCCTGAGGCAGCAGAATCACTTGAACATGGAAGGTGGAGGTTTCAGTGGGCTAAAATCATCCACTGCACTCCTGCCTGGGTGACAGAGCAAGATTCTGTCTCAAACAAAACAAAAAACAAACAAATGAAACACTTCTGGGCCCATGTGACCCTCCTATTTCAGCCTGGGAAATTCCCTGGGATTATAAATACATGCCACCATCCCCACCTAATTTTTATTTTAGAAGAGACAGTGTTTCACCATAATGGCCAGGCTGGTCAGGAACTCCTGACCTCAAGGGGATCAACCTGCCTCAGCCTCCAATTTACGTTTTAATAAAAATATATTTGTCGGGGTTGGTTGCCTATGCCTGTAATACCAGCATTTAAGGAGACTGAGGCAGGTGGATCACCTGAGGTTGGGAGTTCGAGGCCAGCCTGAGCAAGATGGAGAAATCCGATTTCTACTATATATACAAAATTAGCTGGGCAAGGTGGTGCATGCCCGTAATCCCAGGCATTTCGGGGGCTAAGACAGAAGAATCACTTGAACCTGGGAGGCAGAGATTGCAGTGATCAAAGATGGTTCCGCTGAACTAAAACCTGGGCAACAAGAGTAAAACTTTCTCTCAGGGAAAAGAAAAACATGGGCATGGTGGCAGGCACCTGTATTTCCAGCTACTCAGAAGGCTGAGGCAGTAGAATCACTTGTACATGGAAGGTGGAGTTTTCAGTTGGCTGAAATCACCCACTGCACTCCTGCCTTGGTGACAGAGCAAGATTCTGTGTCAAGGGAAACAAAAAGCAAAACAAAAGCAAACACTTCTGGGCTCATGCATCCTCCTACCTCAGCCTGCCAAATTGCTGGGGTTATAAGCAAGTGCCACCATGCCCAGCCTGGGCCAAGATGTTAATGGAGAGTGGTAACCAGTGTGAGAAGTAAGGTATTGGGGGGTAAGCACTTTCCAGACAGAGGACACAGCACATAAGCATCAAAATCTGTGATTTTAACACCCGTAATTGTTTTTCTCTCCACAGGACAATCAAACTGGTCTCTGTGTACAGGCCGTCAAAGCAATTTGAGGGAAACACTATGTAGCAAGATGATGATGTTTTCCATGAAAACAATAAAATGACTAAGATCTGTTAGCACTTTGTGCTTGGCTTCCATGTGGGTCCTCAGCGGCATGCGTGGACATTCATCTCGGGATTGTGCTTTGCCCCAGAAAGCTTCTGAGCTGCTCTCTCCACCAGATCTGCCCCCAGGGGAGGCCAGTTCCGGGTGTGGCCACCTCTGCCTCTGGCACCTCTGGCCGCTTTAGCTTTCTTCACACCTTCTCTGGCCAGCAGCACTGAGAAGCAGGGGTCCCTGGGCTTGGAGACCAAGGCAGGGACCCTTTGTGGGTGGCCCAGGTTGAAGCAGGGCAGTGAGCTCATGGAGCCGAGCAACTTCTGCTGACATCCTCCCACAGCGTCTCAGGCATCTTTCTGGGGTCCACTGATTCCCGCCACACCTCACCAGACTGAATCTCCATCCCCGCTGGACCCGATCCCTTCCCACGCCATCTGATCCAGAATCCAGTGGGCAGAGCAGACCCGGGTGCCCACCTCTCGGTCTCAAGCGCCCTCCCCATCCAGCCGACCTGAACAGGAAAGTCAGCTCAGGGAGCCACTGAGGTCAGGACGATCGGCCTCCTGCTCAGTTTGTGGCAGGCAGCCTCCTTCCCTGGGGCCGCCCGTTACACCGCCACCAGCATTTTCCAGTGTTGCTGCGGCCTCCCTGCCACAGAGCACCCACGTTGTCGCTGGCCAACCGGGCACGCCAATGCACATGTACAAGCGGCATGTCACAAGCACGAGCTCCCACCTGGGGCTCGCGTCACAATGACAGCCCCCGTAGCCTGGGGAACAGCCATCTCATGCGACTTGGCAATGAAGAGGCCCTCTGTGCCAGTGCCTGGGTGTTGGGAGACGGCCAACCTCTCCCCGAGTTGGTTGCCAGGATCTGGCGATTTCAGGAGTCGGGCAGGGTGGGACCAAGCTGAGAAAAGCTGCAGGGGAGCTTCAGGGATGCCCAGGGCGATCCTCAAAAATCCCCAGGATGCTTCAGGCCTGCTCAGACGCTGTGGGGGGTGCTTCTCCTTGAAAGCTGTCCCTGCTGGGATTTCCAGGTACCGCCAGCCTGTGTGCCCTGGGGCTGCTCTCTCCCCAAGGGGCTTCCCCTGAGAGAGCAGAACCCCGCAGCCTCAGGAGCTTCCTGTGATTCTTGGATGTCTCCATGTGTCTTGCTTTCATCGTGTGTGTGTGTGTGTGTGTGTGTGTGTGTGTGTATCTGTGTGAGTCTGCAGGGGTCCCTGGGCTTCCAGACCAAGGCAGGGCCCCTTGGTGGGTGGCCTAGGAGGAAGTGGGGCAGTGAGCTCATGGATATAGGGAATGTTCAGCTGTTGGAGGAAAAGCAAGGAGGCCCCTGTTGCTGTAGCAGAGTGAGGAGGGAGAGAGAGGGAGGAGGGAAGGAATACCTATTGGGCAGTGCCCTGAAGGCCTTGGGGAGGTGAGGGAAGTTAAGCAGTTTTTCTTTTAATGTAAGTGTGATGGGAAATAAGGAAGCAGGGAAGAAACAATCTATTTTTTGTTTTTATTTTTTATTGCATTTTAGGTTTTCAGGTACATGTAAAGAACATGCAAGATAGTTGCATAGGTACACACATGGCAGTGTGATTTGCTGCCTTCCTCCCCTTCACCTATATCTGGCATTTCTCCCCATGCTATCTCTCCTGAAGTCGCCTGCCCCACTGTCCCTCCCCTATTCCCCCCAATAGACCGCAGTGTGTAGTACTCCTCCCTGTGTCCATGTATTCTTATTGTTCATCACCCACCTATGAGTAAGAACATGCGGTATTTGATTTTCTAAGCTTGCTGAGAATGATGTTCTCCAGGTTCATCAATTTCCCTACAAAGGACATAAACTCATCATTTTTGATGGCTGCATAATATTCCATGGTGTATATGTGCCACATTTTCCCAGTCCAGTCTATCATCGATGGGCATTTGGGTTGGTTCCAGGTCTTTGATATTGTAAACAGTGCTGCAATGAACATTCGTGTGCATGTGTCCCTATAGTAGAATGATTTATAGTCCTTTGGATATATATCCAGTAATGGGATTGCTGGGTCAAATGGAATTTCTATTTCTAGGTCCTTGAGGAATCGACACACTGACTTCCACAATGGTTGAACTAATTAACACTTTCACCAGCAGTGTAAAAGTGTTCCTATTTCTCCACATCCTCTCCAGCATCTGTTGTCTGCAGATTTTTTAATGATCACCATTCTAACTGGCATGAGATGGTATCTCAATGTAGTTTTGATTTGTATTTCTCTGATGACCAGTGATGATGAGCATTTTTCATATGTTTGTTGGCCTCATGTATGCCTTCTTTTGTAAAGTGTCTGTTCATATCCTTTGCCCATTTATGAATGGGCTTGTTTGTTTTTTTCTTGTGAATCTGTTTTAGTTCTTTGTAAATTCTGGATATCAGCCCTTTGTCAGATGGGTAAACTGCAAAAATCTTTTTCCATTCTGTTGGTTGCTGATTCACTCTAGTGACTGCTTCTTTGCTGTGCAGAAACTGTGGAGTTTGATTAGGTCCCATTTGTCTATTTTGGCTTTTGTTGCCAATGTTTTGGTGTTTTGGTCATGAAGTCCTTGCCTAGTTCTATGTCCTGATTGGGTTGCCTAGATTTTCTTCTAGGGTTTTTATGGTGTTATCTCTCATGCTATCTCTCCCAAGTCGCCTGCCCCACTGTCCCTCCCTATTCCTCCCAATAGACCCCAGTATGTGTAGTGCTCCTCCCTGTGTCCATGTATTCTTATTGTTCATCACCCACCTATGAGTGAACATGCAGTATTTGATTTTCTGTTCTTGTGTCAGTTTGCTGAGAATGATGTTCTTCAGGTTCATCCATTTCCTACAAAAGACATGAACTCATCATTTTGATGGCTGCATAATATTCCATGGTGTATATGTGCCACATTTTCCCAGTCTAGTATATCATTGTTGGGCATTTGGGTTGGTTACAGGTCTTTGCTATTGTAAACAGTGCTGCAATGAACATTCGTGTGCATGTGTCCTTATAGTAGAATGATTTATAGTCCTTTGGATATATATCCAGTAATGGGATTGCTGCATCAAATGGAATTTCTATTTCTAGGTCCCTGAGGAATCGCCACACTGTCTTCCACAATGGTTGAACTAATTAACACTCCCACCAGCAGTGTAAAAGTGTTCTTATTTCTCCACATCCTCTCCAGCATCTGTTGTCTGCAGATTTTTAATGATTGCCATTCTAACTGGCGTGAAATGGTATCTCAATGTAGTTTTGATTTGTATTTCTCTGATGACCAGTGATGATGAGCATTTTTTCATATGTTTGTTGGCCTCATGTATGTCTTCTTTTGTAAAGTGTCTGTTCATATCCTTTGCCCATTTTGAATGGGCTTGTTTATTTTTCTTGTGAATCTGTTTTAGTTCTTTGTAAATTCTAAATATCAGCCCTTTGTCAGATGGGTAAACTGCAAAAATCTTTTCCAGTTCTGTTGGTTGCTGATTCACTCTAGTGACTGCTTCTTTTGCTGTGCAGAAACTGTGGAGTTTGATTAGGTCCCATTTGTCTATTTTGGCTTTTGTTGCCAATGTTTTTGGTGTTTTGGTCATGAAGTCCTGCCTACTCCTATGTCCTGAATGGTTTTGCCTAGATTTTCTTCTAGGGTTTTTATGGTGTTATTTCTTATGCTTAAGTCTTTAATCCATCTGGAGTTAATTTTAGTGTAAGGTGTCAGGAGGGTCCAGTTTCTGCTTTCTGCACATGGCTACCCAGTTTTCCCAACACCATTTATTAAACAGGGAATCCTTTCTCCATTGCTTGTTTTTGTCAGGTTTATCCAAGATTGTATGGTTGCAGATATGTTGTGTTGCCTCTGATGCTTCTGTTCTGTTCCATTGGTCTATATCTCTGTTTTGATACCAGTACCATGCTGTTTTGATCACTATAGCCTTGTAGTATAGTTTAAAGTTCAGTAGTGTGATGCCTCCTGCTGTATTCTTTTTACTTAGAATTGACTTGGCTATGCAGGCTCTCTTGGTTTCATATGAAGTTTAAGGTGGTTTTTTCCAGTTCTGTGAAGAAGGTCATTGGTAGCTTGATGGGGATAGCATTGAATCTGTAAATTACTTTGGGCAGTATGGCCATTTTCATGATATTGATTCTTCCTAACCATGAACATGGAATGTTTCTCCATCTGTTTGTGTCCTCTCTTATTTCATTGAGCAGTGGTTTGTAGTTCTCCTTGAAGAGGTCCTTTATGTTCTTCGTTTGTTGCATTCCTAGGTATTTTATTCTCTGTGTAGCAATTGTGAATGGCAGTTTGTTCTTAATTTGGCTTTCTTTAAGTCTGTTACTGGTGTATAAAAATGCTTGTGATTATTGCACATTGATTTTGTATCCTGAGACTTTGCTGAAGTTGCTTATTAGTTTCAGGAGTTTTTTGGGCTGAGACGATGGGGTCTTCTAGATATACTATCATGTCATCTGCAAATAGAGACAATTTGGCTTCCTCCTTTCCTATTTGAATACCCTTTATTTCTTTTTCTTGCCTGATCACTCTGGCTAGAGCTTCCAGTACTATGCTGAATAGGAGTGGTGAGAGAGGGCATCCTTGTCTAGTGCCAGATTTCAAAGGGAATTCTTCCAGTTTTTGCCCATTCGATATTGGCTGTTGGTTTGTCATAAATAGCTTTTATTGTTTTGAGATACATTCCATCAGTACCGAGTTTATTGAGGGTTTTTAGCATAAAGTGCTGTTGATTTTTTCAAAGGCCTTCTCTGTGTCAATTGAGATAATAATGTGGTTTATGTTTTTGGTTCTGTTTATGTGGTGAATTATGTTTATAGACTTGCCTATGTTGAACCAGCCTTGCATCACCAGGATGAATCCTACTTGATCATGATGGATAAGCTTTTTGATGTGCTGTTGCAATCGACTTGCCATTATTTTATTGAAGATTTTTGCGTCTATGTAGTTTTTTTTTTTGAGAAGAGTCTCACTCTGTCACCCAGGTGACAGTGCAGAGGCATGATCTTGGCTCACTGCAACCTCTGCCTCCCAGATTCAAATTATTCTTGTGGCTCAGCCTCCTGAGTAGCTGGTATTTTTCACACCCGCCACCGTGCCTGGCTAACTTTTGTAAATGTAGTAGAGAAAAGGTTTCACCATGATGAACAGGCTGGTTGGGAATTCCTGACCTCAAGTGGATCTACGTGCCTCTGCCTCCAATTTAGGTTTTAATGAAAAGATATTGGTCTGGGTTGGTGGCTCAGGCCTGTAATCCCAGCACTTTTGGAGGCCAAGGAAGGTGGATCACCTGAGGTTTAGAGTTCGAAACCAGCCTGACCAAGGTGGAGAAATCTCGTTACTATTAAATATATAAAATTAGCTGAGTATGGTGGCACATGCCTGTAATTCCAGCCATTTGGGAGGCTGAGGCAGGATAATCACTGGAACCTGGGAAGTGAAGATTGAAGTGGGCCAAGATCATGCCACTGAACTCCAAACTGGGCAACAAGAGTAAAACACTGTCTCAAAAAAAAATCATGGACATGGTGGCAGGCACCTGCAGTCCCAGCTACTCAGAAGGCTAAGTCAGCAGAATCACTTGAACCTGGAAGGTGTAGGTTTCAGTGGGCTGAAATCACCCACTGCACTCCTGCCAGGGTGACAGTATATAAAATCCTGTCAAAAACAAAACAAAAAACCAAACAAAACCAAACACTTCTGGGCCCTTGTGAGTCTCCTACCTCAGTCTGCGAAATTGCTGGGATTATAAGCACGTGCCACCATGCCCAGCTTAGAACAAAATCTTTTTATTATTTTTTATTTTCTTATTTATTTTTGAGATGGAGTTTTGCTGTTGTTACCCAGACTGGAGTGCAATGGCACGATATCAGCTCACTGCAATCTCTGTATCCTGGGTTCAAGCAATTCTCCTGCCTCAGCCCTCCCGAGTAGCTGGGACTACAGGCACGCACCACCATGGCCAGCTAATTTTTGTATTTTTAGTAGAGATGGGGTTTCACCTTGTTGACCAGGATGGTCTTAATCTCTTGACCTCATAATCCACCCACTTCGGCGTCCCAAAGTACTGGGATTATAGGCGTGAGCCAGGGCACCTAGCTGGCAACTGGATATAAATGGAAAGAAGTAAACAGTGTGAGAGAGAAGGTATTGGGGGTAAGGACTTTTCAGACAGAGGGCACAGCCCGTGCAAATGCCCTGGGGCAGGACTATGTCAGGGATCTGGAAGAAACAGCTAGGAGGTCCCTGTGGCTTGAGCAGAATGAGGAGTGGGAGAGAGGGAGGAGGGAAGGAGGACAGCTTGGGCAAGGCCTGCAGGCATGGGAAGGGGTAAGTTAAGCAATTTATCTTTTAATGTAAGTGTGATGTGAAATCAGGAAGCAAGGAAGAAACAGTCCAATTTGAGGTTCTGTGTTTTTTTATTCCCTTGTGACAGACTCATACTCTATCACCCAGGTGAGAGTGCCGTGGCCTGATCTTGGCTCACTGCAACCTCTGACTCCCAGATTCAAGTGATTCTTGTGGCTCAGCCTCTTGAGTAACTGGTATTACAGGCATGCGCCACCATTCCTGGCTAATTTTTGTAATTGTAGTAGAGACAAAGTTTCACCATAATGGTCAGGCTGGTCTGGACCTCCTGATTTTAAGTGGATCAACCTGCCTCAGCCTCCAATTTATGTTTTAATACAAAGATATTGGTCTGGGTTTGTGGCTCATGCCTGTAATCCCAGCAATTTGGGAGGCCGAGGCAGTTGGATCACCTGAGGTTGGGAGTTCAAGACCAGACTGACCAAGATGGAGAAATCCCATTTCTACTAAATATACAAAATTAGCTGGGCATGGTGGCACATGCCTGTAATCCCAGCCATTTGGGAGGCTGAGGCAGGATAATCACTGAAAGCTGGGAAGTAAAGGTTGCAGTGGGCCAAGATCATGCCACTGAACTCCAAACTGGGCAACAAGAGTAAAACACTGTCTCAAAAAAAAATCATGGACATGGTGGCAGGCACCTGCAGTCCCAGCTACTCAGAAGGCTAAGTCAGCAGAATCACTTGAACCTGGAAGGTGTGGGTTTCATGGGCTGAAATCACCCACTGCACTTCTGCCCGGGTGACAGTATAAAATCCTGTCAAAACAAAACAAAAACAAAACAAAACCAAACACTTCTGGGCCCTTATGAGTCTCCTACCTCAGTCTGCGAAATTGCTGGGATTATAAGCACGTGCCACCATGCCCAGCTTAGAACAAAATCTTTTTATTATTTTTTATTTTCTTATTTATTTTTGAGATGGAGTTTTGCTGTTGTTACCCAGACTGGAGTGCAATGGCATGATATCAGCTCACTGCAATCTCTGCCTCCTGGGTTCAAGCAATTCTCCTGCCTCAGCCTCCTGAGTAGCTGAGACTACAAGCATGCACCACCATGGCCAGCTAATTTTTGTATTTTTAGTAGAGATGGGGTTTCACCTTGTTGACCAATATGGTCTCGATCTCTTGACCTCATGATCCACCCACTTCGGCATCCCAAAGTACTGGGATTATAGGCGTGAGCCAGGTGCACCTAGCTGGCAACAGGATCTTAATGAAAAGTAAACAGTGTGAGAGAGAAGGTATTGGGGGTAAGCACTTTTCAGACAGAGGAACAGCCCATGCAAATGCCCTGGGGCAGGACTATGTCAGGTGTCTGGAAAGAAACAGCTAGCAGGTCGCTGTGACTTGAGCAGAATGAGGAGTGGGAGAGAGGGAGGAGGAAAGGAGGACAGGTTGGGCAAGGCCTGTGGGCATGGGAAGCGGGGTAAGTTAAGCAGTTTATCTTTTAATGTAAGTGTGATCGGAAATCAGGAAGCAGGGAAGAAACAGTCCAATTTGAGATTCTCGTTTTTTTTTCCCTTGTGACAGACTCATACTCTATCACCCAGGTAAGAGTGCCGTGGCCTGATCTGGGCTCACTGCAACCTCTGACTCCCAGATTCAAGTGATTCTTGTGGCTCAACCTCCTGAGTAGCTGGTATTACAGGCACCCGCCACCATTCCCAGCTAATTTTTATAATTGTAGTAGAGACAAGGTTTCACCATAATGGCCAGGCTAGTCTGGACCTCCTGACCTTAAGTGGATCAACCTGCCTCAGCCTCCAATTTATGTTTTAATACAAAGATATTGGTCTGGGCTTGTGGCTCACGCCTGTAATCCCAGCAATTTGGGAGGCCGAGGCAGTTGGATCACCTGAGGTTGGGAGTTCAAGACCAGACTGACCAAGATGGAGAAATCCCATTTTTACTAAATATACAAAATTAGCTGGGCATGGTGGCACATGCCTGTAATCCCAGCCATTTGGGAGGCTGAGGCAGGAGAATCGCTTGAACCTGGGAGGCGGAGGTTGCAGTGAGCCAAGATCCTTCCACTGAACTCCAACATGGGCAACAAGAGCCAAACTCTGTCTGAAAACAAAACAAAACAAAAACCTGGGCATGGTGGCAGGCACCTGTTGCTCCAGCTACTCAGAAGGCTGAGGCACCAGAATCACTTGAACCTGGAAGATGGAGGTTTCAATGGGCTGAAATCACTCACTGCACCCCTGCCTGGGTGACAGAGCAAGATTCTGTCTCAAAACAAAAAGCAAAACAAAAGCGAACACTTCTGGGGTCATGCGATCCTCCTACCTCAGCCTGCGAAATTGCTGGGATTGTAAGCATGTGCCACCATGCCCATCCTGGGCCAAAATCTTAATGGAAATGGGTAACTAGTGTGAGAAGAAATGTATTTCGAGGTAAGCACTTTCCATGCAGAGAACACAGCCCATGCAAAGGCCCTGGGGCAGGAGTGTGAGTGTGTCTGGCTTGTTGGAGGAACAATGAAGATTTAGCTGTGGCTGGAGCAGAGTGAGGAGGGGAAGAGAGAGAGGAAGGAAGGAGGACTGGTTGGGCAGGGCCTGAAGGTCTTGGGAAGGTGGGGGAAGTTAAGCAGTTTATCCTTTTCTTTTTTTGAGATGGAGTTTCCATCTTGTTACCCAGCCTAGACTGCAATGGCATGATCCCGGCTCACTGCAACCTCTGCCTCCTGGGTTCAGGCAATTCTGCCTCATTCTTCTGAGTAGCTGGGATTACAGGTATGCACCACCATGTCCAGCTAATTGTTTGTATTTTTAGTAGAGATGGGATTTCACCATGTTGACCAGGATGGTCTCGATCTCTTGACCTTGTGTTCCACCTGCCTCATCCTCCCAAAGTGCTGGGATTACAGGCTTGAGCCACTGTGCCCGGCCCAGCAGTTTATCTTTTAATGTAAGTGTGACTGAAAATCAGGAAGCAGGGAATAAACAGTCCAATTTCTGATTTTGGGTTTTTTTTTTTTGATGGACTCTCACTGTGTCACCCAGGTGGGAGTGCAGTGGCATAACCTTTGCACACTGCAACCTCAGCCTCCCAGACTCAAGTGACTCTTGGGGCTCAGCCTCTGGAGTAGCTGGTATTAGAGGCACAAGCCACCATGCCTTGCTAATTTTTGTAATTATAGTAGAGACAGGGTTTCACCATAATGTCCAGGCTGGCCTGGAACTTTATACCTCTAGTGTATCAACCTGCCTCAGCCTACAATGTATGTTTTAATAAAAATATATTGGTCAGGGTTGGTGGCTGACACCTGTAATCCCAGCATTTTGGGAGGCCGAGGCAAGTGGATCACCTGAGGTTGCAAGTTCAAGAACAGACTGACCAAGATAAAGAAATTCAATTTCTACTCATTATACAAAACTAGCTGAATATGGTGGCCCATGCCTGTAATATCAGCCATTTGGGTTGCCAAGGAAGAAGAATGGCTTGAACATGAGAGGTGGAGGTAGCAGTGAGCCAAGATCATGCCACTAAACTCTAACTTGGGCAACAAGATTAAAACTCAGTCTGAAATTAAAACAAAAATAAAAATAAAAAAATTTAGGCATAATGGCAGGCATCTGTAGTCCCAGCTACTCAGAAGGCTGAGCCAGCAGAATTGCTTGATCCTGGAAGGTGGAGGTTTCAGTTGGCTGAAATCACCCACTGCATTCCTGCCTGGGTGACAGAGCAAGATTCTGTCTCAAACAAAACAAAAAACAAAACAAAAGCAAACACTTCTGGGCTCATGTGATCCTCCTACCTCAGCTTGTGAAATTGCTGGGGTTATAAGCATGTACCCCATGCCCATCCTGGGACAAGATCTCAATAAAAAGGGGTAACCAGTGTGAGAAGGAAGGTATTGGGGGGTAAGCACTTTCCAGACAGAGGGCACAGCCCATGCAAACTCCTTGGGGCAGGACTGTTTCTGGAGGTTGCAGGAACAGCGAGGATGTCCCTGAAGCTTGAGGTGGGTAAGGAGTGAGAGAGAGGGAGGAGGTAAGGAGGACAGGTTGGGCAGGGCTAGCGAGCCTTGGGGAGGTGGGGGATGTTAAGCAGTTTATCTTTTTTTTTTTTTTTTTTGAGACGGAGATTTGCTCTTGTTGCCCAGGCTGGAGTGCAATGGCCTGATCTCGGCTCACTGCATTCTCTGCCTCCCATGTTTAAGTGATTTTCCTAATTCAGCCTCCCGAGTAGCTGGGATTACAGGCATGCACCACCATGCCCGGCTAATTTGCATTTTTAGTAGAGACTGGGTTTCTCTACATTGGTCAGTGTGGTCTCAAACTCTTGACCTCAGGTGATCTGCCCACCTTGGCCTCCCAAAGTGCTGGGATTACAGGCGTTAGCCACCATGCCCAGCCATGAGCATCATGGTTAACACACTATTATTTTTCTTTTAATTTTTGTTGATACATAGTAGGTATGTATATTTATGGGATACATGAGATATTTTGGTACAGGCATGCAATATATAATAATCACATAATCAAAAATTGGATATCCATCTTCCCAAGCTTTTACCCTTGGTGTTACAAACAATCCAAGTAGAGTATTTTAGTTATTTTTAATTAAAGCATTATTGAGTATAGTCAACCTGTTGTGCTATCAAATATTAGGTCTTATTCTTTCTTTTTAACATTTTTTTGTACCCATTAAGCATCCTCACCTCCCCGCCAGGCTTCACTACCATTTCCAGCCTCTGAGAACCATCCTTCTATTCTCTATCTCCATGAGTTCAATTGTTTTGATTTTTAGACCCCACAAATAAGTGAGAATGTGTAATGCTTTCTTTCTGTGCCTGGATTATTTCACTTAACACAATGACTCCCAGTTCCACCCATGTTGTTGCAAATGACAGGATCTCATTCTTTTTTATGGCTGACTAGTACTTCATTGTGTATAAGTATCAAATTTTCTTTATCCATTATCTGTCGATAAACACTCAGTTTGCTTCCAAATCTTGCCTATTGTGAACAATGCTGCAACAAACATAGTGGTGAAAATAGCTTTTGATACGCTGGTTTGCTTTCTTGTAGGTATATACCCAG